>OX638366.1:11687147-12235008 GCA_951812935.1 Hermaeophaga mercurialis
GAATTGTCGAACATAGGCTTAAAGGCCCATTTTTTATAGACGGAAACTTGAATGATGACAAGTATTTAGATTTACTGAATAACCAAATTATTCCTGCACTTCAACAAAAGGGACAGTTACCACAAAATGTTTGGTTACAACAAGATGGAGCACCTCCCCACTCTGATAGACGGGTTAGGGATTTTCTGGATGCGAATTTTCCCAACCGATGGATTGGACGTAGAGGATTCATAGAGTGGCCTGCTCGTTCTCCGGATCCATTAGATTTTTTCTTTGGGGTTATCTAAAATCACATGTTTATGTAAAACGACCAACATTGAGACAAAGAATTATTGATGAATGTGAACTAATACGTGGAGCAGTCGTGGATAGAGTGTCTCAAGAATTTGTTAATAGGCTGGCATATTGTCAGGAAGTGAACGGAGAGCATTTTGAACATTTGAATGAATTTTGTTTAAATTATTATTCTTATTAGTCTAAAGTAAATAAATTTACTTATTCTACAACTAAAAATGAGTTATTTCTCGTTTTTACAAACTATTTCCACTAAACCCAGAATGTACAAATTCGAAATAACAAGATCTTTCAAAATCTGCAAAAATATACAGGATGTTCTATTTACATTAAAAAGTTGAGGGTGTTTCCGGTTAAACCGGAGGTATATTATTACCAGAAATACCAAAAATACCAAAAATATGTGCATCAGATGCATTTTGCCCCATTGCACTTATCTACAAAATTTCATAAATATCGTCCGTTTCGTTTTAAAAATATTTACTTGGTTCCATACTTTATTCCAACCCTGTATATATATATATATATATATATATATTTTGGAGTATTATTAATGTTTGCAAATCTACACATAAAATCATTTTTTTCTACGATCAAAATTGACGTCTTCCGAAGAATTACGTTACATCACAGCTTTGTTTTATATTTATAAATAATTGCTTCCAATAACGCTCAAATGCTAATGATTCAGGCCTTAAGTGGCTAATTATATTAATATAGATATATAAATCATATAAATTTGTCATATTAAATCCCTTTTTTGGATCGGAAAATAGTAGAAAAATTTAAAATATAGAAATGTAGATAAATTGAGAAGGTCAATTATAGACTATAGTATGAATATTTGAAAACAAAAATAGCAGTACCATCTACTATGGCAAATGATAACTTTTTTAACTGCTGGTGCAGTTTGTTGATATCTTTGTAACAAGTGAAAGTATAGTTTATATTCTTAGAAGTAGATGTCGCAGGGTTTGTAGTTGCAAAGTATTTTCTAAAAATTAACCTGTTAAAATATTTATGTATGTGTTTTTTTTGGAGACGTTCAATATTAATCTATTAGCAAGACTACGGTATTTGATACTATAGTCATATCTAGTGTCATTTGAAATTTCTTGAAAACACTTTTAAAATATTCTGACTTGTTAAACAGATTAGGTGCCACATTTTTTGTATTTTCGTGTTCACCAAAAATTCTGCTCCACATAGGATGTTAGAAATTATTTGTTGTAGAAAATTAGCTCGGACAAATACAAAAGTTTTTTATTTCAAATAAAAAAAAATCTTAAATACGTTAATTATAAAGATCGACATTTTAAACTGAACAAGAGTAATCAGATATCTCATTGTCCAATCCGTACGATTCCTAAAAGAAAACATTAACGTTCATTATTTTCTACCGTATTTTGGGTTACAAGTATTTAGAGAATTATTTACATAATTTAGTTTTATACTAAAGACGCCATATTTTATTCATTAAGGGGCAAGCTGGAAAATTCTATGTATTAACCTGGGGGTAATATGTTTGTACGTGATATTTATTATTTTTTCTTGATCTTTAGACAAATCTCTGCATAAATCTTTAGATTTTGGCTGTAACTTATAATTCCATCTACTACAAAAATATAAAAGTTAAAGTTACAACCAAAATTGTCTGACATAAGTGCATTAAAATGGCAGACTTCAGCAAGTGTAAGTATATTTTAATACATTTTTATAGCATTTATTGAATAAGTTTTTATATTTGTAATATTAACTTTTAAATATATATATATATATATTTAAAATATACAATATATATATATATATATATTTAAAAGTAAAAGTATATAAATAAATAAGACTATTTTATACATATTTTTTTATAATGTCTTTACTTTATCTAACAATAATAATGTTTTAAACTACATTTACACAAAGCTAAAAAATCTTGTTATTATGATCTTTGGGAATATGAAAAATATGTGTGATTTGGATAAAAGATTTGCAAGTGAAAACAATAGAGAAAGCATTTTTAATAACTATATTGAACGTATGTTGCAAGAAGCACTGGATGACGAAAGAAAAGGAATTCTCAGATACTGACAAACTCCCACAAAATGACAATACTCCCCGAGCATAAAACCACTGATGTACAGATTTTTGAATCGTTAAATTATTCGTATCAGTATTTTTGTCAATATATACCGATGTTCGTTTATAAAACAATATTTGATGAAACCAATTAATATTCTTTGAAAAAAACTAATAAAACAAATGCAAATGAAATAAAAGACTCATTTGGTATTCATTTGTTAATGGAAATCTTTAAATTTCCAAAAGTATTGCAATACAGAAATAATAAGTAAAAAGCCTGATAGGCTATATCCGTCCGATAATAAATTCTGTTGTCGGAGAATATGAGAGATTACAAGCTACAGTTTTGATGAACAAATAATTCCTTTTAAGTATAATATAAAATATTTATTAAAAACAAGTCAATATCGTGGGGTAAAAAAGCTTTATTGCTATATGGATCTAGTGGTATAATTAATGATGTACTACGATTAATGATGTATGAAAAACTACTCCTCTAGATCAGGATTTTCTTATCCACGATATTATAAGCTCTTTGTAGACAATTATTTTACTTTAATTTCGGTCATAAAGCATTTAACTAATCAAAAAATTGGTACGCAGGTACAATTAGGAAAAACAGAACTCAGTCCTACCCTTTAACTTTAAAAATAAACGCCCAAGAGGATCCATAAAACAAAATAAGGTTTTTAACGAAAGCCAAAAACATTGTCTATATGGTATCTAATTTTGTAGAAATAGGTGAACTTGATGAAGTAAAGTGCTGGAGTTCGTCAAATACGGCTTACGTAAATGTTCCTTGACCAGAGGTTATAAAACTATATAATAAGGGAATTTTTAAAATTATTTGGGTTTTCCTCTGAAACTTTATTTAGTTATAACATATATATATATAATTGTATGCCTAACTGCATCTGGCACAAATTCACCTTTTAGTACTACTAAAAGACTTAAACCTTCAATATGGCCTCAAAATGAAGAGATATGACGCTGCTGGACGTTGGTCTGTTATGGACGCTAAGCGAAAGAGATGTAATGAGCTCCATTTCTCTAAAATAGAATATCAATCAAGCTATCTGTTGCATTTTCAAGATACGAGTATATATTGAAAGTAGTGATGCGATAACTATAGTTAGGCAGTGACCAACGCGGTTAGTAGTTGGATGGGTGACCACCAGCGAACACCGTCGTAATATGCCCGTACAGCCTGCCGCGACTAGTAGCATATCACAGCTCGCAGGCACTATACCAATGAGCACGAGGTATAGTGGAGATATGCCGTCTTTCGGAGGAGACGTTAAACTGTCGGTCTCGAGTTCATGGATGTTGGGCTTGTTAAAGATACCTACCTCGGGTTTGAATACCTGAGGATTCGCAAAATTTCCGGTTAGGGGTAGCGTGCTCCCGGCGTCGGTGATCAGCCCTGGTCACAGAATTAGGCCGACGTTAAATAAAAACAAATGAATAAATAAAAATATTGAAAGTAATATTATTCATACAGACATGGGTTATCCTTCTTTTGTGGGCAAGAATGCCAATACCTTACACATTCCCCTTAAAATGTCTTTTATTAGTTCAAAGCTCTCTCTTCCCTTGTAGCACAAAAAAGATACCATAAAACTATATAAAACGACTCAATGCACGGAAGGTTTAAGAAAAATGAGATCCAAAACATGGCTATTTTTTAAAAATGACTCAAAGTCTTTGTAAATTCACGGGAAGATTTCCGTCGTGATACTTTTATCTGACATTCAATTAGAATTTTTTCTAAACTCATCAAAAAATGTAAAAGCCATTTTGTAATCTCCAAAAAAACACACGACCCTAATTATTCTTCGAGCTGAAAACCATATATAGCATAATGAAAAAGTGTTGGAAAGTATTTTTCTAACTGACTAATATTTTGAAAATTCATTAAAAATGTACTTTTTCCAAAAATGATTGACAAAAGACAAGTGCATTTCTGATAACCATATCTTCATTTATTCAAACTTCATTTTTGTATTTCTCGACAGTAAAGGTGATTACAACAATTTATTTTTGTCCTCTATTCTCTAAACTCACCTCTAGACATTTGTGAACTAATCTTTTGCTTCTTATTAGATCGAAACATTTTTATAAAGTCTAGTAATTATTATATTTAACAGTTAACCTCTCTAAAGGTATTTAGTACTCTACATAGATTTAATTCCTTGGTTTTCATCTTTCATTGATCCATCCAGAAAAAAGTTATACATTATTTCCAGAACTTATGACCAACCATCAATGTCGATCAACATAAAATCAACATTGTGCTTTCACATCTCTGTGACTGTGCAGAAAAACAAGCTTTCGTATTCGTTTAACTGTTCGGTAAATAGTGTTAACATATTAATCGTTTTCAATACTATAAAATTACTTAATAATGTTTAAGTACCTTTTAAGTTACATGACGTACTTGGCCAATTCATATGAAGTGAAAAAATTAAGTGTATCTCGAGTTTTTCGGTGCTTCTATGTCGAGCAGTCTGATTAAAATCGAACCCCCTCACATTCCTAACACAAGTCGGAATCACTGTTGTTAATTATGGATACTGTCATTTCTGGGATAGGAATAATACATAGTGACAATTCACATTTACTGGGTGTCCTCTGGGTGTGCTCTCGGCTATATCTTGGAAACTGTATGTAGTACAGCTTCGGGATAAAAAGTTTTATAACAAAAGTGGCCTTGAGAAAAACCTGGAAATTATTTTCAAGTTTACATGTCCACTCCTAGAGGGCGTAGTTCAATACCAAAAATTAAAAAAGATCGACATTTTAAACTGGACAACAAATGTATGTAATAATAAGAAACAAATAACTTATTGGTTAGAACTAAACTCTTTATATGTTATCCTTTTAAATGTGGCTAAACAATTTTCAATATTATTAAGTAAGATTTACATATAAAGTTTAATCCAATATGTAATTATAACGTGAATTAGGACAAACTGTCTATTGCCTAAACTTGAATATTTTAAAAGGTTTTAGTATGTGCATGATTTTGATAAATACCGTTCATTTTTTACTATTGCTGACACATCCTAGCTTTTGAATCAAGCGTCTCATCAGGAACTCAATACGTCCTCCTATACTGGTAACCCATATTGAAAAATCTGGAAATCGCCTTGCCCAAGGAACTTATGAAGATTCTCGTAGATCGGAGTTGTATGAACAGCAGGTGATGCAATCCGCCCTCAGAAATGTGTTAAACATATTATTTTAATTAAATTAAAATGCAAATGATGTTGCAGGAACCACAGCTCGTCCTTTTTTTGATGGTAAATCAATTTTTTAATTCTTTGATAAGATTTTGTGGCAAAATCAGTCTAACTTTTGTAGAATGGAAACAGCTCTTCCTTCTTCGAGGTTCTATCAACAACCCATCTTTGCTTAAAAAAATTAGGGGTAAAATTTATCTTACTACTGTTGGATAGGAAAACAGCTCCTTACTCTTCAAAAGATTATCACCAACTGAACAAATACATTTTTTTATTTTGTTCATCTTTAGATATTTGATATTTTGGACACCATCCAAATATTTTCTTTTCAATATTTCTATTTATGTATCTCCAAGTTCTCGGTGTCTTAGATACCATTCGATATTCTTTGATATATACCGGGCGAATTCTTGAACGATATTTTATCTAACAGGGGTTATTCCATAATTTAACTGAATGTCTTTGTTCACTTGACATATTGTTCTAAACGCACTTATTATATAACTATTAGAAAGAAAACGTAACTACAAAATTCAAATTTACCATAACAGCCCTTTCATTTTAATTAAGTATCATTTCTGGAGTTTTATATAATTAATAGAACTAGAAATTCCTTTGACAGATGTTAAACATAAATATATTAATAATTATATCTCGAATAACCAAAATGTAATCAAATTATCGTGGCTATTCATTACGGATTTTTGTGTCCATTTTTATATCACCTCAATATATTGCTTGATATTTATTAGTTTAAATTTTCATGATGTGAAGTCAAGTACACATATAATATATCTGTTAATCTTCTGTCACTGTTTGAAAATGCAACTAGCGAAACTCGACTCATAGAAAGAATTTGATAAAAAAAACTTTTGAAATACTCTGGAAATTAAAGATAAGTAGAATTTATTTTTTATGTTTATTATTAAATAATTGTTTAATTATCTACTATCACAAATAGGAACCACTATATCTACTAATATCTCTCTTGCCGCCGTCTTCTTCTAAGCTCGTTTCTTTCTTGGTCCTTTTTTTGTAAACTTGTTATAAATTCCAGAGCTTTCAAGATGGCGGGTGGAATTGGTGGAGGAGTGGGAAGATGTGATCCAACAGGTTGGAATCCATTTTCATCAGCGATGTAACTGAGGTCGACTTGTATACCTTCAGGAGACGTGTATCTCGAACGACCTTGGGCTACTTGACCTTCGTTAGCTTGTCCCGCGTTTTTGAGAAATCCTTGTTCTTCTTGGTAAATACCATTACCCGTTTCAAAGCTGCATAAAAAACATATTGTAAGAAGTATATAATCATAAGATTTTTTTTGTTATGATAGGAACAATGTTAACCTTACAGTCACTATCTCATATAAATTTAATTTAAGCTAGTGACAGTAATCGTTATATGCTCTTAAATCAATTAATGGAAAAACATAGAAAGGTGACGATCATCTACGTTTAGGTTAGTTTACGTATAACTTTGGGTTTTCTTATAAACCATAAAATGATGTTTGTTAAAAATTGATATATTTTAAACAAGTTCAAAAACTTTTTGTTTGTGCTTTAAGCAATTTTATGCCCTCTAACATGATCAATATTATAGAGTTCAACAGTCATTTTAACGCCAAGCAAATAGTTCAATCACAAGTCAGTAATAAAACCCTGTTGGCTTAATCACGCCGTACAAAGTGACCAACCCTATCACTCTTTCTGCAAGTTTAAACTCGAAAATAGTCAGTCATACTAATTCTAAGCTGAAATTTGCTATAGGCAAATAATATAATTTTGTAAACTATTAGTAATTATATTGCTCAATTTGTAATTATATCTCACTGTCTCATAACAATAATTTTAACAACTCGCTATAACTCTACAAAACCATAAGTTTACCAGTGAAACTGATGCAGAGAAAGACAGAAAATGAGAGAGTTGATAGTGGAAGAGAGAAAAAGGGATAGAAGGAAAGGGAGAGATAGATGAATCAAAGAGAGAAAAATAGAAGAAGAGTAAAAAAGTCAGGAAACGAGAAAGGAAAAGAAAAAAAATAAAGGCGTTAACGCTATAAAACTTTTATAAATCTAAATCACTGGTAACGTTTTAGTACAGCGTTAGCCGACCTCGGTGGTCGAGTGAGCGGAGAACCGACATTCAGTTCCCGATATCCCGGGTTCGAATCATCGCTTAGACATGGATGTGTCCTAATTTGTATATTTAAAATGTTCTAACCTTTATGGCCGGCTGATATGAGATATACTTATTCAAGAGTCATTGGCTCTACTTTTATAATCTCTTAACTTTATTTAGAAGTTAATTTGATTTTGGAAAAATATTACTAACCTGTACTGGTAGGTACCATCGTGGTTTACTTCTTGTTCATATCTAAGAATAGGAATTGGAGTTGTACGGGATAACGTATTATAGCCATTTAAATTATCATCATTTACAGCATTTTGGAGAGCGCCATATCCCACAGATATCAAACTTAAAAAAACGAGCTACAAAATATAAAATTATTTAGGTTATTATCAAAAATAATTTTTACTTTTTTCAATGTGTCAATAATATAATAATCGAAATAGAAAGTAAACATTTGGAGACAATAATAATGGGCAAATAGGTGTAATATAAAACAAAAACATACAAAAAACAAGTATTTATAAAAAAATTGTCAAAGAGAAAAAAGAAAAAAGAAGTACAAATAGAAGTAGAAATACATCAAAATTTTGTGAGATCAACGTTGACATAAAGGGTGAAGTTTTTTTTAAAGTAGCAGTGTTTATTTATTTATTTAGTTATTTATGCTAACGTAAATATTTTGTAGTGTAGAAGATTTCTTCAAAAATATATAAAACAAAAATGTTATATTTTTTAAATGGGACATCCCGTGTTCTTATCACATTTTTAAAATCTACTCATTAAGCTGATAGTATCTAAAATGAAAAGACTAAAAAGTGAATACAAAATATGTTGTCTAAAATCTAATAAAAGCAATGAAAAACCATTTCTGTTTCCCTATCCTTGAATTTTGGTTTCTTGTTCATCACTGAAAATTTGAAACCACCCTGTAGACAAATCTTTAACGATAGGAAAATTACTTGAATACTATATATTTAGAATTATTTTTAAATATGCATGGTAGCCCATAATTATGGAACGACCCCACACAATAATTCAAATTAACCAATATTCAATAATTTCAAATGATTTTTATAGTTCGCTGGAAAATATGAACATATGATATGTCAAATTAATTTTAAATTATTTTAAGATTAGCTATAAATGGTTTTCTATCTTCACACATCACAACTGATTTAATCCAAATATTTCAAAACTTTAATTAAAAAATAAGAAAAATGCAAGTAATTAAATAAATTATTGATTTCCAGACATAATATGCCTTCCGTAGGCAGAGAAGGTTTTAATTTTTTCCTGAAAAGCTATTAATATTTGACGAAACACATGGTTGAAATTTAGTTCTCTTTTGCTTGTTTTTAGTTAAATAACCCGAATCCAAAAATAAAATAAAAAAAAAAATAAACTTCACGAAGAATAAATATGTATATAGGAAAGATAAACAAATGCTAATATTAAATCATAATATTGTGATCAAAAACTCAAAATCCGTCCTATATACAAAACTCAAAATCTGTCCTAAACACAAATTTTTTCAAAATTTTAAAAAAATTAGCCACTCAGAAAAGATTTAAGGATTTTTAACAAATTAATTAGAATTAGAGAAAACACTTTTAAATGAAAAATAAAACACCCATTTTAAACATTTACGATTCCCGACGTATAAACTGTTAAATTAAATTACATCACTATATATCACTTACAATTAAGTTCATTATATTATGATGAGATTCTTTAATCTTCACTATAAACAATACAATTCAAATTAAAAATGATAAGTTCATTAAACATCTTTTATACCAAGTGGTGTTTCCCCCCTTTAAAGCACCGAATTGGAATTTTTGTGAACGATTGCCACCCACTATAAGGTCAAATGTCATATTTACCTAATTTCTTTTCTCCCATTATTGTTCTAAACGATGAGCGAGAGATTATCTTCGGGCGTTATTCATTCATTAGATTGTTTATGTTTATGTGTGAATATGATTATCACCTGCAGTTGCACGAAATCCATTGACAGATTGTTCTATTGTTCAGGATTAGAGTTTATATAAATATAACAATAATTTGTTTAATTATACAATTCATTTTGATACTATTGATATAATTTTATTACATAAATGTTAGCAAACAATTAAAATAATTTTTATGAGCAAATAAAGATTGTAGGTTAATTAACTCGTAATAAATATGCTGATTTTCAGATTTTCACGTGTGATATGTGTTGTTTCTCGTTTCCAGATTTTCTTCCGGATATCGACTGTTTCGTTTTGAGAGATATCGTGATTGATAGTTTGACAACATTTCGGCAAGATCACACTTGTCATCTTCAGGTCCTTATTGGGATCTGAGCGATGGTTATATGCTTTTAGAACCTGTTGCAAATAAAGCAGAGTTACCGACGACCTGAAGAGGGATAAATGTGATCTTATATACGTCACTATTCTCTTACAGGCTACATTCAGAGGTGCTAGGCACCAATTCTGGCAGCAGCATTCATCGTTGTTTTTGTATATTAGTTACAGTTTTGCTTTTGTCCACTGTTCCTGTATTTGCGTTTATAACCATAGATGATTTACGAATTTTTGTAATTCCTTTTTTAATTTTATTTCTCCATTCTTAAATATTTCATATGTTATTTTATCCCTCCCCGGTTATTGTTGTATTTCTAAGTTCTTATTATTTTCCTTATTTCTTCAGTTGACGATGTTTCCGTTTCTACATTTTGTTGGATGTCAATATCATCAAAGTTGTTCTCTTTTTCTGTTACTCCTGTTTTGATTTATATAAAGAATGTAGGTTACTTAATTCGGGATTACCTACTTAATTAAGACAGTTGTTTCCCAAAATGTTGCTTGTAAGACATTTAATTACATATTTTTCCTGCACTTCCGGGTCAAGCAAGGCTGATATCCTCAAATTGTTCTGTTCCAAAATCTAAGCGAACCTAGACTATCAACATCTCCTCACAAAGGAACAGGAACCTGAATGCATTTACAGGGATTCAATCAATCTATCATGTCCTGCCATTACATATTTTCAACATAAAAACGACCATCGTGTAGTCTACATTTTAGTTAAAATGTTTCGATTAGTATTGCATTTCTAATTATCCGTGGGTGATAACTGATTGAATACAAATGAGAAAACTTTGATCTAACACCACCAATATAAAACTCCATATAAAGATATCGATCATTGATCCAGACTAATTTCTGTTTTTTTAGGGCATATGTACTGGGGTATATACTCGTGTAATGGAACTCCTACATAAAATATTCTCTGTACCAATTACATCTTTAATAATTAAGAACTGAACAATACTAAATAAATTTTTCACGCCGAATTATGTTGATTAGATAAATGAATGTAACCTTGACGGTTTCACTAAAAAATAAGTTAATTTATTTATACCAACGCAATAATACTCATTTTAATACTATATTGCAGCTTAATCAATTACAGATTATACCGAAAAGAATTTTATTTTTGAGACTTCATTAGGTCAAGTTTGTAATTAGTTATTTATTGATTTAAATATTAAATAAAATAAATAATTCTGAAGCAATATCCATAGAAGTATACGTTTTCTTGCAATTGTGATATTACTAGGAACAATGATTTATTATATTTAAAATAAATGGAAAATTTTAGTTATGCTAAAAATATATTGAAGGTTTTTTATTAATATTAGTACTCACTTATTGAAGAGTACTGCCTTAAAATACGTTTTCATTTTAAAATGGTTTATTGGGCTATACATTGAAATTGACTTAAAAGTATACAAATTCTTTCGTTAAAAAATTTTTTTTTGATGAAATACCACATCTTTCATTTATTATGAGTAAATCTTTGTAATTTATGATCTGTCTTGGAATTCTGTTTATTATAAGTTACTAGCGTAGATGGGAATATATCTTTTTTATAAAATAAAAAAAGCCTCTTGTGAAAAATGTGGACCATATGTTAATCTCTCTATTCATAATGATTGTTTCTAGCCTTACTTTGTGAAATCTATCTATTAGAAGAAGTGTGAAAGATAAATTATACTTATCTTAAATTTCCACTGTTTTCTAAAGGTTTTAAATTTTTAAATTTGTGACGTAATATGTATACTACAAATTAATTCTTATACTATACGCAGGGACAGAGTATAGAGACGGGAAACGAGTTAATCAGCATTTTGAGAACTTTACTGAGATCACAATCTAATAGCATGACAATGAAAATATTAATAACTGGGATCGAATGGATTGATTTTGATTAGATACGGTACGCAGGGATGTACTTTTCATGTATTAGCACGTTTTTTTACAATACGTCTCTTAAAAAGTTTTTATCGAAAGAAGAATTATTAGAAATTGTAATGAACAGTGATTCAGACGAAAACTCTGATGTTGAATCTGAGAAGAGGTACAGATGGGAAACATTTTCTGAAAGTATGTACAATGATAGTGAGGAAACTGCAACAGCTCTAATGGTTACAGCGAAATCGTTGTTCCTGATAATCTTTAACCTAAAAAACGAAAAAAAAAACCTACAATATATCATTTTTATGCTGATCCTCCTGGATGTTGTATTAATCTACTTGTGGAAGAAACATCTGTTCTGGAAGTGTTTGAAACTATTTTATGCAAGCAATAACGGAAAAAGTCGTTGAGCAAACCAATATACACGGTAAAAATGGAAATTGGGGTATGTTTGGCCGTTCTCACATGAATAAATAGCAAAACACAGATATTGATGAGATGCATGTTTTTACTGTCGCGTCTCTGCTCATGCTACAACTAAAAAAATAAAGACTGCGTGATTAGTGGATCAATGAGGACTTACTAGATGAACCAAAAGCGTTTGCTTCGAGAGCGCTATTGAAAAATATCCGCTTTAAGTATCACAACACCTGTAACTCGAATGACGAAAATCAGAAGCATATTTTAGGAATATATTTTCAAGACAAACTTCTATCCGTTTGAAAATACTTCCATAGATGAAAGCCTAATGTAATTTAAAGAACGTATCTAGTTTCGACAAATTCTTCCTAAAAAAAAGGCAACGTTGTGAAATTTGTTTTTTGGCAGATACAGATCTAACTGAATATTCTGAAAAACTGGTATGTCTGGAAACATCATCCTGATCTATATTATACTAATGACCATAAAATTATATAGACAACTCGTGCAACATTCCATTACTGGCTGAAAAAAATACTAAGTTTTGCAGAACTGTGAAATAGACACTAGCACTTATGACAAAATTAGAAAATAATATTGAAATAGGTTGTTTACAATACTACTGACCAATGATTCACATTAAAGTGGAAAGATAAAAGAGACCTCGAGATGCTGACAACCATGCACGAAGCTACTAAATCTCATACCAGAAATAGCAGAAATCAAAAAGTTGCAAAACCTCAATGTATATATAATATGAATATGGGTGGAGTGAACAAAACTAACATGCTTCTAAATTTTACTAAATCAGAAACGAAAAACGAATAATGGTACAAAAGGACTCTTTTCATATACTTGACTTGGTTGTACTAAATTCACATGTTATTTACAAAGTAAAAACTAGAGAAAACATTCCTCTATTAAATTACCAGAAGAAGTTGGTAAAATTTTAAAAATACCACTTCTCGACTTTTATGAAGTAACAGACCGCATACTGCTGCTCATCAATTACGGTTGTTAGAAAGAGATTTTTCAAGATGTATCAATTACGGGAAAATAGAAGACTATTTTAAAAAAGATGTATCGTTTGTGCCAGAAGAAAAATTGGAAAAGATACAAGGTATTGTTGGCAATAATGTGATGTGTCTGATGTGCCTTTGTATGTAGTAAGTTGTTTTGAACAATCACACAATTTTAAAATTTTGAGTATTGTATTGTAGCAATTTTATTATATAAGTAATAACATTGATGTTCTGTTTATTTGATCTATCTATGCATTTTTGTGTGCATACATTTTCGGTTATTTTGTTTCCTTGGAGTATTTATAGAGTAAGTTTGTGTTTTATTTTCATATTTATGTATTTTTAAGTACTGCGAGTACATGGTCCTGTGGAAACAGTTACGAGTTCTAATAATTCGCTTCGGTGATGTTTTTTTTTTTGGTGGATTTTTGTTTAGAAATAATCAGTTGCACATTAAATGACCTTCTTACGTTGAGGTTACCATGCTTACCAAATCCATGAAATTGAAAAATCAGCATAAAATATGATTAAATTTATATAAAATAATAAAATTGAATTTTGTTTTACTAATAATTTTAAGTTTTCTAATATTTAAATTTAATATTTAGGATTATTTTTTATTATGCTATAAATATTCTAGGAATTTCTGATAATACAAATAAAAAACATTTAGCTTTATCACTTTTGTCAGTATTGCTAGTATTATTACTTTTCTGTTAATGGTTTTCAATATACTTGACAATAATAAATGATAAATTGGTTACTGAGATATAAACAACGTCTGGTAAAGGTAAATCTTTTGATTATTATAAATCTATAATTTTATTTCTATGACATTCTGTCGAGGTAGTATATAACAGGACAATAGAGGACATTACGTTATTAGAAAAAATGCTTGGAGCTAAATATCGCATCACAAAATTGTAATCATCCTTCAATTTATTATGAAACAAAAAAAGTGATAGTTTTGGTAATATCAGATGGTATCACACTTACATAATTTAATATGAATGAAAATAAAAATATGTGGTTGTGTTGAACAGCCGAATTTCAAAATTTTAATATTTACGATATTCAGAAATAGAAAATATAAGCAATTTTGCAATATTAACTTTTATACCGATACCTACAAACCTCAATGAAACAGGTGCGGTTCCTCAAGAAAGTATTCATATATATGTGTCTATTTAAATTATTTTAGTTTACTGTTATTTTAGTGTCCTATTATCTTGTTAAAAAATTTACCGGTCTTGTCTTTTTCGGAAATAACAACTACCTTGACAAAAATAAAACAACAATTATACAATGTTTTCATTTATAATACATAAATAGATGAGATTAGTTTTCTGTACCAATCGTCTTAGGTTTTTATACGGCATTTTCGAAATGTTGGTAAAAACAGGAGTACTGTGACTCATAGCACTATGCTTTAAAATATACTATACCTATAGATCAGGGAGAGTCGGATAAATTCAGGACTTTGTCAACACATAGAACTTATAAAATATATATAAAATAGATATGTCAAAGATAGTCTAGAGATGCTGAAAATCATCATATTAATTCCAATTTGATAATTTGATATCCAAATTTCCCCTACATATACTTATATTTTCAATCAAGTATAAGAGATATTTGAGATTTCATTTTTGATTTTACTTCTATACAGTTTTAAGATTATTATTGAAACTAGACGTAGTTATTTAGATTGAATTTGGATCTCTATTTTATACTCTTACTACGTAGTCTAATTTAGTTATAATTTAGACGTCTATTAGAGCAATTTTGTGAGTAATTAATTTAATGGTAATTTTAATGAAAAACTTTTTTTTCTATTTTTATTGTCCCTATCATATAAAAATCGTGAAAATATATTTTGGGACAATTACCAATTGTCAAATTTAGTTTAAAATCACGTTTTAATCTAAAAAATTATGGCTGTAAACCCCTACAAAACGGCTGCTACTCCTATAACGTTGTTTCAAGACAAAAGAAGTTCGCGTTATGTTGCAATGAAATTGCGATATCAAATATCTAATAACACACTACACCGTATTTTTCATATATTTTTTTAATGGAACTCACACCAGACGATCTGGAAAAATCAGTGAAAAACACCTACGATGATGCTTTATCATTTGTCAAAGTCTCAGATATCGTGCTGCGACAACTATAAAAATTAGACGAAGGCTTGAAAAAGCTAATCTTATTATTATATATATATATATATATATATTATTTTATTACCCGACTTCAATTCACTAAAAATTACGAGCAGTTCAGCTTCACTTCTATCGTTAATAAATCGTTCTAAGGAATATAAAAAAATCTCCTATGATACATATTAATTGAAATTGTATCTTTTGTTTCTATTCGAAGCCTGCCTTGATTCTTTTAAAAAGTCTCCAATTTAGAAAATGTCAGTTGAAAAATTGTCAAGATCAATAACTGCTTATCTTCTGAAATCAGAATTACGTCTGGCGTGCCTCAGGGTGGACATCTATCTCCTGTTTCTTTTCAATTGTTTTCATAATAATATTCCCAATTGTCTTTAAACAGCAAAATCTTGCTCTATACAGAAGATTTAACATTTTTTTTAAAGATATCTGATATAAATATTTGTTCTTGCTTCAGGAAGATTTAACCAAATTGTTGGAATGGTCTAGTATGGTTTAGATCTTAATATCAACAAACCTAAATTAATCCACTATCATAGGAATACACATTCAATTATATTTAAGTATATGGAACTGAAAGTTTGGAAAGTGTCTTAATTGTTAAGGATCTGGGAGTATTTTTTGATCCTGCTCTGAGCTTTAGAGATGATTATGGGTTTTTTATTACTAAAACATTAAAACTTTTCAGTTTTTTGAAACGCATTGTAATAATATTTGTTATTTAATGATTATTTATTGTTCCTTTGTGAAATCGACTCCGAAGTTTGCCAGTAGTATTTAGTCTCGATACTATACATGTCATTTAGGTCATATAGAGAAGGTACAGAATACATTTCTTCGTTTTAATACTTTTCTTTTAAGGGTTATGTTGACTCTCCTGAATTGATGGTTTGAGTGCCTTCCCTTATTTGTGGAAGCAGAACTAGATCTTGAAATCTGTGTTCGGTACAATTTTAATGACCAACTATGCAGCAAATAAGCCTTTACAAAATACCAATAAATATTATTATTTTAATTTTGTATGTAAAAATGGTATTGTATTGTGATTGTATCTAAAAATATAAATAAATGATATTTATTTTTCCTCTTTTATTCAATGTTGCCATTATATTTGTTTTATTTCGATTCATTTCCAAATGTCTATTGCTTTGCCCCTCAAGCCATACATTCAGGTTCTGCTGTAGATCTTTTTTCTTTTTTTGCTAATAGTACTATATCATCCGTGATTAAATTATTAACCTTTCTATGTAAAAATATACCCCTGTTAATTTTATGGCTATTTAATGGTAGTGTTTGAAATAAAACGTTTTCATTAGAATAACAAGTTTATTGCATTGGTATAAAAAGAGTTGCATACAAAAGTAGAATATACAACAATTAAAGAATGATCATCAATTTCACGCTATTGTAGGATATTTCGATATTCAACATCAAAATAATCCCATAATAATAAAAATGAAATAACGTGATCACATAACATATAAGGAAGTATTTTTAATCGTTTAACCTTTTCGTTGCGGTGTCGTCAATTTTATTCATCTAACATGTTATAACCTAAGTGCAAAAACATAAATACAAATTGTTAATTATTAAATACATTTTTGGTTTATTTTCAAAATATTCGATGATATGAATGATGTGTAGTGAACATATGTACATAGCAATATTTCTAAATAAATAAATAGTCTCATAAATACATACGTCGAACTTCTTTTATTGTCTAAAGGTTAATTGTTGAAAATCTGAAAGAAAAAATATGTTAAATTAAATATCAATATCTCCACCTTCGCAAAATTATGGACAAATAAAATTGACTGATATTATTACGGGTTAGATGCTATTACTATGAGATAGAATATAGTCAAGACAAAAATCAATCATGTGACAAAAATGTTTCATTTCGATAATTTATATTTTTATAAACCTTTCAGAAAAGTAGGAATATCCTTGACCCAGATAAAGAGAGCAGAAAATAAAAAAATACCATACTGGAAAAATGGAAAGCATATTAATGGCTAAATTACAATAAAGAGATAATATATGAATAGTAGCAAAGTCAGTAATGGACTGTCAACAAATAAATAACAAAAATAAACATGACAAACCATAAAATGAAAAATAAGTATATCTAAGATATTTAAAGATAAAATAGATCGATAAAAGAATACAAAACCGACAGCTGAATAGGGTGAGAGTACATATTCAGGATATCAGACCAAAGATATCAATAAAAGTAATAAGAAAAGAATAGAAAGTCGATGTCTTATCTCAATAGTCTTCAACAAGTTTACATCAAAAAGTCAAAAGTAAGAGTATCCACAGGTGGTCATTTCGACTGTTAGATACCAAACATTGATCCCTTCACATGTTTTTAACAAGAAATGGTATTCTGGTTCTATTGCATTGAATTTTGGAAAACTAATAATTCAATTCAGAGATATTAATAGATTATGTGTAACAAAAAAATTAACTATTTGTTAACAACTACTGCCACCAACTAGATTTAAGCTTTAAATTGTAGTTTTGAGACCATACAAACTTGTGTGCAATTTAGATTAGTCAGTAAAAATAAGTTCAATTTAAGCGAAATATAAATCTGGCCAGCTAAAGGCACTAAGTACTAACATCATGGGGCAAGAATAAAAGTATGTAACATTTACATATGTATCTTAAGACACCCTGTGTAAATTTTTCTTACCGTTTTAATACCGATATCCTTCGCCACCACCTCCATTTCCACTTGGTGGATAACCGCCGCCGCTGCCTCCTCCTCCTCCTCCTCCTCCTCCTCTGTTTCCGCCCGGATAACCTCCGCCGCCACCGCCTCCTCCAGCTGCTTCTTCTGCGGCGTTTTGATCAAGGGCTTTTTGTATTTCTGGAGGAATTGGGGGCGGCGTAGGAAGATGGTCGCCTTTAGGTATGAAACCGTTTTCATCAGCAGTGTATTCTATTTTTATTTCCGTGCCATCGGGGGCGGTATAAGAGTATGAACCCACAGCTGATTGAATTCCTTCTTCGCCTCCTGCTTTTAGTTCTCCTTCTTCTTGGGCTTTAATGCCATTGCCAGATTCGTAACTAAAAAAAAATAAAGTTGGGGAGACGAGTTTAATTAGATTGGAGATAAATGAAGAACATACTAAGTCTATGAAATGGACAGATAGAGAGCTTAATAAAGTTAGTTTGAATAGAAAAATAAAATCAGGAAAATAGTTACAGTTCAAAGAGATATATTTATGTGTATGGGGACAGAACTCAAGAGGAAGCCGACAAAATGAAAATAAATCGAAGGAAGACTACTGAAAAGGAACAAAAGTATGTGAATTATGAATTCTAACTAAGACAGAAATTAACAATGTTAAGATCTGGGAAAGAAAAATCTTTTGACCAAGAAGGATAGACGATGTGGGGGAAAGAAGATTAAACATTGAGAAACTAGAAGTGAGGAACTGAAGGGAAGTGGCTAATGATAAAAAACGATGGAAAGAAGTAACAAATCAAGCCTTAGGTCCTATATAAGAAATTATCCATAAAACAAATAATAAAATATGATATTTTGTTACGCAGGAAAATAAAAATAGAAATTGACAAATTAAACGTACAGGTTTTATAATTTTATTCAGGCATTGTGAAGAATTCATATTCGGTAACTTTGCAACCTCACTACTTTGAGATTCTAGACTTGAACATCGGCTCAGAAAGGATTCTCATATTTAGTGAGTAGTAAAAAAATGCATAAATTTACAAAAAAAAATATTTATTTTATGTATTGTATCTTATGATTAAAAGGTTAAAAACTTTTATCAGCAGTATTTTTGAGTGATAAAATATGAAAGTGTTATATCTTCGTCTTTGAGCTTTTGTTCGAGAAATTTATTGATATATGTGTCGTGGCGAAATTCTTGGAGAACACCGCATTTAGTGACTGCTAAATTTTCGAAAATTACCGTTTACGTATTAATTGTAATGAAAACTTGAAGCATTATTTAAGTGTATTCACTACTTCAAATGTTAACGTCATAAATTATCACTTAACAAAATTCTTGCGTTTTTTTTCTTTTCTTCTCATTCAGTCGTTGGTTCTGTCTTTAATATTTTTTTAATATTTTTTTTTTCTTAATGTCCTTTCACTGGAACTTCATAGTATTAATATAGTCTAGATAAAGCGTTGCCAATATGTAAATTACCATTTTCTTTGACCGTCCTAAATTATTGCATATATTTTTTTTCGTAGTAAGAGGGAATATAAATTTCATGAAGAATTATAGAGCCATTTTAAAATTTTCTTTGTTACGAAGTTTTCCTTTATTCTGAGTCACATGAATATAAATAGAGGAAATTAAAAAAAATCTGTATATTAGTAACAAAACGCAATAATAAGAATAAAAATAATATATTAGACAAAGAAATACCTCCATTTGTAACTTCCATCTCCGTTGTTGACATTTTCATAAGAGATTATAGGTATTTCTTCTCCACCTCCACCGCCACCTCCTCCGCCTCCGCCGCCGCCACCTCCTGGTCTACCACCATTGCCACCTACAAACAAATACAATCATATAAAGAATTTGTTCTCGCAAAGTATATTATTTCAGACCTCCATATCTGTATTAGGGAAATATTTAGGAAATTAATAAAGGATAGTAAGAAATCGTTTGATAATGTTTCACAGTAATAAAATGCTAGAAATTTTTTTTTCTTTTTATCCCGACTTTTATTAGGTAAATTCTATTATTGTTCTTGTTATTCTGCATTAAACATAAATTATTAAAAAATTTAGAAGACATTTCAAATCAAAAAGAAATATACATAAGAAATGCGTTTATAATTCCTAATTACAAAAAGTATTCTGAAATACTGACTAATTTTAGTAACTGGTATTTAATTTAATTAAATATTAAACATAGCGCCGTGTGATCTTTATAAATGATAAAATTACACGATTTTTTTTAAATAATATTTTGAAACGGATATAATCTTAAGAGTTAAATTAAGAAATTTATATAATTATAATACTAAATTAATTCCATTTGTTTTTGAGATACGATGTGTTCTATTTAGAAAAAGTTCACAATTTTAGTTTAAAATAGATCAATTTTTACTACAGTTTTACGCAAACTTTAGAAACAGACAATAATATGCCAATAAACTAAGACGTTCACTAAGGACCTCATTACGATATCTTTTTTCATCGTCGAATTAAAGACTGTCGAATGTGATACTTTATAGATGGATACTGTATATAAATTTATGCGGAAATTTATAATTTATAAGATATCTATGTAAATTTCTAAATTCTATTTAAAAGCTACAACGTTCAATAAAAATCAACTAACAAGTGTCGATGAGACTTCTATTTCACAAAATTTCGGCCCTACCCAATCCAGAAGTCATGAAAATAAAACTGAAGAAGTCGCAACAGGAGAACGTGATAGGTGAACTAGTTGTCAATTACGAAATGAAATTCAAACAAAAGAAACTGTAATACGTTTCATTAAGGTTCGTATACATAATACATGAATCGAGCCTGTAATGCAATGTTTGTCCGGAGCTCTTGCAAAATGTAACAACACGACACTCAGAGAATCTTCATGATCTAATATAGCTTGGACCATGTTTTCAGTAGAGGCAAAATGTATACAATTTATCAGTTGACCAAAATACATGCTATGTAGACACTGAGCAACGAATCGCTTTATGAAAATCAATACTCCATTGGTTCGCGATAAATTGTTCGTCTAAGGTTCATTCTAAATAGCTCCAAAACATGTATAAAATTTTTAATACAAAAACTGATGTACGTCTTAGATAATGTGGTTACATTTTCATAACCGTACAGCGTTGTCTAATCGACACAAAATTAGAGGAAATCCAGAAAATAGTAGAAAAATGTAAGATTGGGTTTCCTTGTTGTAAAGAAAAAGGTATTAAATCAATAAACTCTTACGTCGTGGAAACTCTCAAAAATAAATATGAAAAGATAAATTATACTACACATTTGATATTCTAACCTAACTAAATTAATGACAATATAAATTTTGATGTGACAGTGGCAACATCGTTATCAGTTTGGCTAACAGTTTAATTTCACTTAACGGGTTTCATGGAGCTATATATTTTCAGAGTTAAAGTATGGATTAGTCAATAACAAATTTACAATATTTTGTCTACAAAAT
Organism: Hermaeophaga mercurialis; assembly: GCA_951812935.1. NCBI lineage: Eukaryota > Metazoa > Arthropoda > Insecta > Coleoptera > Chrysomelidae > Hermaeophaga > Hermaeophaga mercurialis. The sequence goes on from OX638366.1 coordinate 11,708,931, forward strand.
TTATAAAATATGTGTATGTAGCCTCATCAGTGTTCGTGTAAGTTTCGGCTATATGATGTAGATGTAGAGATATAGTTGGTTGACAAAAGTTTGCTGATACGTTAATAATTCACATAAGATAAAACACTTTTAATATAGTATCATTGCCTCTTAAGACATTAAAGGAAACACAGAAAATAGCAAAATAGTAGCTTGTCTCTTTAAGCAAAAAAAATATGTTGTGATGACTGTTTGCAAATTCAATAATCTAATAGAGACAACTTTATAAGCCACAGCACGATCCAATTAAGTACTTTTGTGACGCATTATTTTTATTTATATCATGCTTGTCAAGTTAGTGAAGTGTTATTTATATTAGAGTACTTTTTTGTGGTTTAACCTAACATACAAACACTGATTTTAACTACTAATAATATCCTGATATTTTAAATTCATTAGTAAATCTACACGTAACTATTGATTGACGTCAAATAATTTTAACCTCTATAACATTTCAAAAGACTAGCTGTGTCTAACATTTTGCATACCGGAATATTTCTATCAGAGTTAAAATAAAGCAGATAATTAAACCGAAAGCCGAACAGTAAAATGTTCAATTTTTTCTAGATTTTGTGTGAAAGTCTCAAACACAGGAACTTGTTTTAAATTTGTATGAGTACTTTGAACAACAGAAAAGGAATGGAAGAAATTTGGAACTATTGTCATCTAGTCCAAAGCTATGAATAATTTTAATGTTAATGTAGAAAATATATTTTATATATATATATATATATATATATGTAACACTGAGCGAAGCCTAATAATATTTTTCGGTAAACCACTCACTTGGAAAAAAAGATATCTTTTTCAAAGTAAAATTCGGAATAAAGTAAATAAATAAAGATGTATTGGAGGGTAAAAAAATGTAACCACCTGGGTGCAGTTGTGACAGACCAATACAAAATGAAAGTAGAAATTAAGGTGATGCTGTTAAAAAGGCAAAACTAGAATATATAAAACAATTTTTAGACCAACAGTTTTACACGCAGCTGAAAACTAGACTATAAAAAAAAATAGGCATAAAATATTAGACGTCTAGACTGAAAATACGGCGAAGAATATATGGAGAAATTAAAATCGATGATCACTGAAGTAGACGAACCAATCTGGAAGTTATAGAAATGTTTGCAGAAGCATTATCAAATATGGTCAAAGTTTAATAATAAGATGACTGGGACATGTGCAAATGCAGTCTGGAAATAAAATAACCAAGCATATTTTAGAAGTACAAATAAAGGTAAAAAGAAATCGGTAGATGTAGACGGAGATGATTAGGAGCAGATGGAAAGTGGCTTAATGAAGTTAGAAATTCTAAGGTCGAGACAGAAGTCGACGGGAATGGAGAAATAATAGCAACCTTATTTACTAGAGGACATTCATAGTACATCAGCTATAAAGCCTATTGGACTTTTCTCCATTGCGCCGTTGATACTTGAATATAAAAAAATATTAGAATGAGATAGTCAAGTAACAACATCTAGCCAAAGGTCAAATTCAAATTACTCAAATGCTTATAAAATATCATCCTATGGTATTACAACAACAAAGAAACGTTTAGCTGGATAGCAGGATAAGAAGACTATTCCAACAAGATCTTTAGTACTCGACAACTAAAGCAAGGCTCTTAAGCAGCATATATATTAAATTAATTACAAGTTTGATAACCGGTTACCTCAGAAACCATCCCATATTGAGGCATCTTTATCTTGCCTTCTATATCGAGATTATGTAACGAAGCAGTTGAAGCGGCATGTCGAATATTCTTTGCATATTATTTGTTAAAGATATAGACGGGAAAATCTAGTAAACAGTCTGCTAGGCCTCATAAAGTAAGAAACATCTTTAAAAACAAACAGTTATCTAAGAAGATACAATAAGCCTAACACTGCAGTATCGTAACAACTCTATCCGGCATATAACAAACCAACTAATAATCCCTCCGTTCTCCGTTACACATAATAATACAGAGAGAGTGAAGATTTATATTTTACGTAATACAAAATATTTGAAGCAGTTAAAGTGAGGTCAGTGTTCAGGAATATTTAAAAAATCTATACTACAAAGTTCTCCTTATTAAATACATCTAGTTACCTTAGTTTCTAGTTTCTGCATAGTTTTATATTTCAAAATACAATTTTATAGGCAATGGATTTATTTTATTTTAAATGTCATGCAAAATCTTCCAACTTATTAATGCATATCACAGATTTCAGTGTAAAAAAGTTACGGCGATAATTTCTTAAGATATAAAGATACACCCTTACCAAAAATATTGTATTATCAAAGAATTTTTTTGTTCGTGTGTCTGTAAGCACGATTGTATAAAGCTATGAAAATGGTTATGTTGATGATTGTTTTCATTAAGTTTAACTATTAGTATGAAGGCAGTTAAGTTCAATAGAAACAAGTTTAATCAGTGTAGCCATAAAAGCTGTGTATTGTGATTACAGTTACACGCATGCGGCAGGGGTAGAATGGTGCAATACATTTTGATTAAAAAATAAACCACGAAACATTTAGTACGTCCCGGACATGAACGTTTTGCAGCATCAGATGGAAACCTTCATTATGCGCTAACAGACGCAGAGTTAGAGAACTTTCTCAAATGTTGGCCATCAGCGTGGGAATTATTTATTCCATCATTCATATTTTTGGCTATTGTAAAGTTGCCGTTCAGAGGATCCTATGATTGCTCACTGATGAGCAGAAGAATTTGGCAATACTTTTATATTTCAAATTGTTGCTGATAATGAGAATTGGGTCTTAGGTTATCATAACGAGCCAGAAACCAAATGTGAGATATGCAATGGAAGTATTTACAATCGCCAAAGGCGAAAAAAATCGATCCCAAACTTCGGCATAAAAAGTAATGTTAACCTTATTTTTTCATCATCAAGGTGTCCTGTTCTTGGTTCTTGAGTTATCAATAACAATACAGTCACCTTAAAAGGCTTACGTGCCAGTATCAAAAATAAATGTCCCGAGATGCTCACAAATGGATGGAGTTATTCTCCTGCGTGATAATGCTCGATCCCAAGTAGTTCAAACGATTTAAGATATAAAATGGGAATTTTTACAGTCCCACTTGTCCCATACGATTTTCATTTCCCAATAAAACAATCACTGAATGGACAGCGGTTCAAATTGGACGTCAAAGTAGAAACTGATGTTAGAGATTGGTTCCACAAATAACCGCAAGGGTGTAACAATCAGGAGTTCTATAGACTGATCCATAAATGGAACCTATGTCTTAATGTTATTGGAGACTTCTTTTAAATTCGTTAAATAAACAGTGCTTTACAGCCCCTAAACGGGTTTCTATCGAACTGACCTCGTATTCAAATTAAATATTTACTTTAATGTACTTTAATAAACTAAAGAGTAGAAACACAGACAATATTAATTTAAAACCACAACTATTTTTATTCTAAAAAATTATGAGAAATGATGATAATTCCAGACAAAACGATGTGTTAAATGATAAGTTAAAATTAATTTAAAATAGTGGGCCATTGTGTAATATTATTGCTTGTATATGTATTTATAGTTAGTAATTTACCCCCTCTTCCACCAAAACCTGGTCCTCCCCCTGGTCCACCTCCACCACCAGCACCACCCCCACCTGGAGGTAGATATGTGTTGTCCAGTCTAGCAGCAGAGCAGGTGCCAACTAAGATGGTCGCTAACAACTGAAACAGAAAAATCAAGATAGGTCAAGTAGATAGAAAAATGATGCGAGGAAGTGGGTAACGAAACAAAAAGAGAGTTTGAGAGCAATGCAAATCTAAAATTTGTGAGATAAAAGCATATTGAAGATGTAATTGAATATAAATGTATAATTATCCAATTGTATTGTGCAAAAGAGGTATTTGCACTTTTTTCCAAAACTAAATATTGTACTAATACTATTAAAATATATTTTTGTTTTTTGTATAAATACTCATTCCGTGTTTAAAAAAAGATAATAATATAAACATCAATAAGTTCAATTATCTATTATGTTTATTTACTCTCTCTTAATCTTGAATCTTAACTTTAAAGAGATTTTCGGAAGATTACTGGAAAACAAATTTTATTAGTAGAATTTGGCCACTCAAACAGCAAGCAAAACTCTTAGTTTTATAATTGTAATTTAATTCCTGTAAAAATATTGGATGGCGTGAACCGATTCAACGAGGAGTCGGAGGTTTTTCGGGTTTGTTCTCTGTAAAAGTATCCTTTTCATCCAGGATTGTATTCCGCTAACGCCTAAGATATTAATTAGGATTGTTAAAAGCAAAACTTCATCAATGATAAGAGAGTTATAAACCAGGAGTAATATTCGAAGAATACAGACCCAAAGAAAATCACCGTCTAAGGATTTGTTTAAGTCATGGGGAGCGTACTGATATTACTAGCTAATGAGAGCATTACCGGCAAGTAAAGATTTAACTGCAAAAATTAGAGAGATTTATAAAAAAGTGCATATTGAAATCAGATCAAGTTTAACCCCCATTCCAGATGGTACTGAAGTTACGTGATTGCCATTTCTATCCATTACTGTGTTCTCTTAGTATTTTTCTAAATTTTGCTACTTCATAATAACAGTAATAACTACTCTCCTGTGTGTAGTAAGAACGGGTTCTAACTGAAAGTTGCAGTAAATTATAACAATTATTTTAGCTTCTTGAGATCAATAGTCTAGTTACTACTCCGTTATTGTGAAATATTAATTAATAGCGCCACATAATTTGTTCTAAAAAATTCGGATTTTGCTAAAAAAAAATGTGCTAAAAAGTCCAGCCTACAAATTTTAATTCCAGGTCTCAAGTAATGCAGTAAATGAACTTTCTATGCAAAAAAGGTTTTCTTTTTTAGAATACTTTGACAAGCAAAAACAAAAGTATCAGTTTCCTCATTCTACCCTTTGGAAAATGATTCAATATTTGCATCCGTTGGGGTTCTTTTTCGTCGTATTATATGTGATTTTTTAAAAGTTCCGTAATTACCTAAACTGGCACTTAACATAAACTTATTGCGACCAAGAAATGCTCTGTGTAGAAACCGTACTCCATTTGAGCTCACCGTTTCTTTTTGGGTAGTCTCTATAATTAAAATCATATTTAATTGATTTTGATTTGTTTGAAAAACCATTGTCGATAATAAAAACTTGCATAACTTTTGAGAAAAAGAACTTCATTAAATGAGAAATATTAAAAAAAATTATCCACGGTATCCTATGACTTTATTTTTTTTTTAAATGTTGTTGAAACTATTTTCCTATTTCCAAGTTCAGCCATGTAAAGTGATATACTTTTTCAAATTAAAAAAAAAACGGGTTGTTATATTTATCGATGTAGATATCATCGCAAAATCAGTATTATTTCCAATAAAGTACAAAAGTATAGGTTAGTACGATTTTATTTATATGGAAAAAGCAATGGTTTGGACTTAAATATCTAGAAAATGGTGATAATAATTTATCGAATTAGGTTCTAGAACAAATTCTGGTTAAAACACATTTTTTACAAAACGTACAATATTTGAAAGTTCCTCTCATCCAAAAAAAACATCTTGAGCTCATCTTTAATCAATTTACATACAAAACTAAAGCTTTCTTACTGCACTGCTAAAAATAAAATATTTCTCCTTTCCTGGGAGTATCTATTGATACACCTTTTATGCAGTAAATTTTACGTACACCACGATTGTGTGTACTATTTATGTTAAATCATTTTAGCCTCAATTATTTTCACTGTTATTTATTATTTTAACTAAAATTTGACTCTGAATCAGAAATTTCGTTGGTCTATTCAGCTGCCATTACGATCCTTCTAAACGTCTTGTTTAATAAATCACTAATTTTTACATAATTTTTTTGTATCGAGAACGTATTTTATAGAATAATAAAGCTATTGTTTACTGCTTGAAAATTTCGTCCTTATAAAATAAATGAGTTACATTGATTTTATTTTGATTTTTATTAAAAAAGTGTTGTAAGTGTAGTTTGTTAGGCTTATTAAAAATGTGCTTATTTTATAGTTTCATGAGCCAAATACAATTTAATAACTCAAAACAAGGTATATGCAGACGATGATAAAACAGTTATCAAATTTATATTTTTTTAAATAAGATTGGATCGAAGAGCGGAAGCTCTTGTTACTTGAATTTCCTTTTTCTAAGAAAACTCTTTTATCGAAAGAGCACCTTCCTCTTTTTGATATATATTATCAAGTTACTGGTAATTTATTAATCTGGTAGCAACGTTTGGCATAATTACAACTTATTTTATTATGTGTCACTTGATCAGTTCAAAAAAGAATATTACAGCAGTATATTAATAATGAAGAAGTGTCTTCAGTTTCTTTATATTATTTTTTTTTAAATATAACCAATTTTTTAAATAAGAATTTGTTTAGAGTTATTTTTTTAAAGGATCGATTTTTTTGAATAGGGTCAATTTTTTCAAAAATAAATTTTATTGAAAAAGTCGATGCCTCGAAAATCAGCGGTATTTTTGTTAAAATAATCGATATCTTTTAGAAAAGATCAAATTATTTTAGATAAAAAGTTAATTAATAAAAAAAATACGTTGAAATTCTGTTGAAATATTGATATTTTTAGGAAAGAGTCAACATTTTGAAAAATAAATCATAATTTTGCTAAAAAGTCGATAATTCAAAAATCAATTCTTAATTTCAAAAAGTAATAGATTATTTAGAGAAGAGTCGACTGTTTAAAAAAAAACATTTATTTTATATTTTATGAAAAGCAGAAATATTACAAATAACATTTTAATAAAATTGTTTTGTAAGTTCGAGATAAAGAAACCGTTTGTTTTAATATGTTGTATAGCGTGATCAACAATGCTATTTAATATTTTAAATTTTTAGTGTAAAACAAATTAGCTTTTATTTTATCGTACAGAAAAGTATTTATATATCAATTAGGCAATTGTAATATAAATTATTTTTTAATTGTAAAAAATTATTAAAACTAAAAAAATCGATTTTTTTATAAGAGAATCGATTTCTTCAAAAATAGGTCAATATTGTCGATAATTCGAAAATCAAGTCGTAATTTTAATCATTGATTTAGTGAACAATCGATTGTTTCGAAAAAAATCGAATGTTTAAAAAAGTATGGTGATATTTTGTGGAAAAATTGAGATTTTTAGCAAAAAGTTGATTTTTTTAGGAAAAATGGATAATTCCGAAACCAAATCGTCATTTTGAAAAAATCGATCACTTAGAAAAGAATCCACATTTTTTTATTTTACATTTAAATCGAAATAAATAAAGAGGCTATTTCCAAAATTTAAGAAGACTGAAACTAAATTTAATACTTTTTAATTAAGAACATCCTCTAAGACGTGGAGGGTTACAACTTGAAGAGAAATGAATCTAACTAATATATGAATAAGACCCTAGCTTATGGTATTACTGCTCTTCATTAACATATCCAAAGAGTCAAATATGATTAAAAAAAATTAAAAAAACGAACTAGTAATTATACAATTTTTTTACTTACCAGCCTCATGTTTATCAATATAACCTAAACCTAAAGCACATCTACTGACTGATATTATTAAGGCATATCGGATTTATATATATAGTTAATTGTTGTCAAAGTTACCCCACTCTGGGTCAAAATGGGAATATTTAGAATAGCAAAACGAGATCACATAGTCTACGTGTAGAAAAGTGATGATGCACCTTAGTTGGGTTGCATCTGCAAATATCTGCACCTTTCACACATATTATTGCAGGAATCGTGTGTACTAAAAATTCCACTCAGGTAAAACTAGCAAATCAATGCTCTCATTGTGGATAAAACAAAAGGCATAAAAAGTAAAAAATAGGATCGAGATGGGTCGATATACCTTTCGTAATTTATATTCCAATGTACTTGAAATAAGTTTTTAAAATACATTAGCAAGTATTGTTCAATTTGCATAAATATAACCCCAATCGCGATGTAATTAAAATGTAAGGATTAAAAATTGATTTGATATGGGACAGTGAAAATAGTTTTTACGGTTTTTTTAAATAGATATTTTTTACGAACGTCTATTAGTTAGGATCTAAGTCATTTTTACTCAGAGTAAAGTGTATGTTCTAATATTTTGTTATAAAACTGATGCAAAAAGAAATAAATTTATTACATTAGTGTACAAGGTGTGTTTTTATATCACAACGATGGTTCATTAGCCATATACAGTATGGTCCAAATGAAAGGAGAAAATTCATTATTTCGTAAATCGGCGATTTCAGGGAAAAATCCTGAAACCCGTCTATTTTTATTTTTAAATGGGCGTTTCATCAGATCACTTTTTTATTTTTGACGTCATCTCTGTGAGCGTGATGACGTCATCAATAACATTTTTAAATAAAATACATCAATTGCAAGAACCACTTTTCTATTTAAAAATTATATTGATGACGTCATCACGCTCACAGAGATGACGTCAAAAATAAAAAAGTGATCTGACGAAGCGCAAATTTAAAAATAAAAATCGAGGGGTTTCAGGATTTTCGCCTAAATCACCGATTTACGAAATAATGAATTTATTCCTTTCATTTAGACTTTACTGTATAATCGACCTTTTATTTTAACAAAAATATTTTTAACTTTAAATGACTTCCGATTAAATTTTCTAAGTATATTTAATATATGTGTTGCTGTTATTACACTGACGAATAAAAAATAGAAGTTACTTAGAAATTATAATGTATTTATCAAAATACTGACAACAGCGTAAAATATTGCTATTATTCATTTATCCTTTCATTAAACAACACCTGCCTCTGTTTTCATAAAATTTTAAAACGCAATAACACTTGTATGTGCCTGACGCTTTTTGAAACAGAAACACTAGTTAAATTAATTAATAAATGTTCGACAAGAAACATCTCGCTAAATATTTGCTTTCAAGACTTAAGTGAAATCACATTCTTTATAACATTTTTATCTCAAATAAGTATCAAAAGCTGATTAATTTTTTTGAAATATTAATAATAATTATTGTAAAATGCAAATTCGAAATATACTAAAATGAACAAATCTAGTAAAAAATCAATGTATAGCGACCAGAAAAACTATGAATTAATAAACTATCGGCGATTAGGAAATTCTAGATTTATTTACTATTCCTCAGTACTAAACAATTATCATCGGAACAGCGATCTGACACACTTCATTATTATCGAACACAAATTGGAATAACACCATTTGCGTCCACTGAAGATTAGAACAGAGTATTTTTTCGGATGAGTTTGGATTTTATCTCAATGGGTCAGATAGACGTTGGAGAGTATGAAAAAGACTCGGAGAGAGATACTCTTCACCATGTATCAAGGAGTGACTAATATTTAACGGTTAATCGGGTTGGGAGAGAATTTCTTTAAAAACTACTCATACAGAGTTTTCATTCAAAATGGTTCAGGTACATAACGGGGATTCTAGATAATCATGCAAATGCCTTTCATAATCACTATCGACTTGCATTAAATGTTTAGGCAAAATAATGCTAAACCTCAAGCAACCAAATCTATTTGAGCATATCTGGATGAATCCTATTAGGCATATTTGGCATGAGTTGGAAATGTGAGACATAACTTAATTGAAAGTTTGCTCGTCGACTTTGAGATGTCATTAATGCAAGAGATGGCAACCCGTGATATTAGTGATATATTTTTGATTTTTATTTTTTTTTATTCTATATTAATTTCACGAACAAAAATGGTACTTAGTTTAAAATTCAAATTTGTTGAAAAGAAATGTATTAACCAAAAGATAAGATAGATTCTGATATACTCCAAATTAGCAGCGAAATAGATATAATTTTATTTCACTAAAAATTTTGAACCAGGTAGAGAAAAGTGGAGTCACAATTCATATTTATTTTAAAGTTGAAATATGTTTCAATTAGTATTATGAAGCTAAATTTAATTTCGACGTTCCGAAGATAGCATGAATGAATATATGAGAGAAGATTCTTTTTAAGATTAATATTTTCCAAGCCGACTTATCAAAATATCGCTTTACTTCAATTCTTTGAGAGTCAAAAACGTGGATGATTAAAGAATGGTTGCCTATTATTGGGTAAACACAGATCTAATTAATTATCATTATGGTGAAGGACTAAATCATTTTTGTGGGGTGGTGTTTTGATAAATTTTAATCATGAGTGAAACGTATTGCATAAAACAAAGCCTTTGAAAATTAATGACGGAATGTAAATTACACGTGTAATAGGATTTGTCACCAATCTATATAAAAAAAACGTGTTGAAAGAGAATCAATTAAGCAATTTTAATTATTTAACCTTATCGTTTGAGATGTTTTGCCCCGAATCAATTTTAAGTCGGGCGAGTACGGTGGGTGCGACAAAAATTCGTAACGCAGTTCATGCAACTTATCCGGTACAATTCCGGGTTTTTTCTTAGCCAAATTTGTCATCGAATCTAATTCTTTAATAGTACTACGCATGAATGTTTTTTCTACAAAAACTCCATTCGATTCGAATCTCAAAAAATCGTGGCCATGAACTTTTTAGAGGATGTAATCGTCTTTGCCTTCTTCGGACCAGATTCGCCTGAAAAAATCCATTGTTTTGACTTTCACTTTATCTCTGGTTTATAATAATACATCCAGGTTTCACTAACGGTAACGCAAAAGCTCCTGCGAATTTCAATTAAAGAAGTTCAAACATTTCTCAGACATTGGCAGCTGTATCCGCTCGTTGTCCCCCGCAATTGTCCATCAAACTTAAACTTTTGTCATACTTAATTTATCAGGCAAAATATTGGTTACTATTCCTTAAAACACGCCTATTGCCTCTCCTACTTGGTGCCCTTAAGTTCGGAGCTCAGCGATAATCATGTCGTGAAGCTTTTTAACGATTTCCTCGGTAACCACGCCATCCGGGTTGCCTGGCTGCTCCTGTTCAAAAACAGATGGTCATGTAAATTCATTAAGCTAATATCTCACAGTTGTTATAAATGGTGAGGGGTCCCAATAGACTGAATCCAACTTCGCTTTTATTTATATGCATATATTTTCATACAAAAAAATTGGTTGCTAAATAAAAACTAACCTATGAATCAGTTTTAAATTTAATATTATGCGGCTTGGCAGGAGGCAGTACACGATGGTAATTCCAACTCCTTCAGCAACGCCACCAGTAGTCAAACACGGGTATTTATTGATTGACCCTCGTACAAACTGGTTCTACATAGAGTCATAATTGATGTTTGTAAAAAGGTACAATATATAGCAACTAACATTATTAATTATTAGATTTTGTATCAGTAACAAGTACATTATTATATGCGGCCAATAGTTATTTCGTAAAGTTTTGTCTCAGAATTATCTTATGAAGGTTATTGTAATATTCACGAAAAACTACATGAACTTTTCAGTTTGTTTTATTTTTTCTTTGGATGTATTGATTTTTAATTGTATCCCCTTCTATTTTGGTGTGTGTATACGATCGATAATGGAAGTCTGTAATAATTTACACTGAAGAAGAAAATAAAAACATTTAAAGCACCTCTCAGTAAATATATATTTTATTATCAATATTATCCTTAGATGACCGCACTGGGTCCCGCTACTAGTTTGCAAAGAAATGAGGAATAAGTCTAATACAATTATTACTGAAGACTACTTGACATGCATATGAAATAAGTTGTTTTTGTAAATAGACCACTCAGTACACTTTAAAGATTATAAATGTCATAATTTCTCTATTGATAAAGATTGGCCATTTCTAAGACCTGTGCAGACTCCAGAGTTAGAAACTATCGATTTTGATATTGTATATAATACATTGTAAACGTCAGTTGACAAAACTTTTTTAAGTGGTCAGTCACTTATTTTAGTGCACTTTGTAGATATCGTTAACAATTTTAACTTTGTTTCATTTACGTAAAATAAGTGTTTAGTGTACAATTAAATTCAAATTATTCAAATGCTTTGCACGTAATTACCATACATGTCAAAATGGGTTAATAAAACTTTATCAATATTCTGTAATGTCGTCCAATAAAAGATTGTGCCAGTTTTGCAAACTCAGACCCGTATTTGAATATTTTAAATTTAAATAACTACACAAAGAATGAAACCTAAATCGAAATAATTGTGCATTGCACCTGTTCTGTTATTGAATAGGTGATGAGAATGAGATAATGAAGAAGATCTATCTCCATTCCGTTGTATTTGTTTAAACGTAATCAAGTTTTAACCTAATCGGGACTGGCACGATCCACGAGAACGGCATTCCCTAGACTTGTCGCACGATCGAAATCATTGCTTGTTTTGTTGGGTTCACCTCGAGTTCTTTTAATATCGTAAAAGCAAAGATTAGTTAAGATCAGGCAGACAATGACACATTTAAATAACTTAATAGAATCCAATTATTTTATGTTAAAGATCTCGCGACAAGGCCTGAAGGGTAAATATATTGTAAATGGAGATTTTTATAATTAATAAATAAAATTTGAAAGTCAATAAAATAAAAAAAAATTCCAAACAAAACAATAAATTAATTTTACATAAATAAATAAAAATGTAAATCTAAGGAAACTCCAGGATCTTAAAACAACTTGTATCATTACGTTTTTACAAAATTATTTGTTTGTACCAATATATTGTTATGGCTGATGCGCGCCTAATTTTGTAATGCCCGGTATACATTTAATATGAGATGCAATCGACTACTTATTTCAGGGTGAGTTCAAGTAAAAGTGTGGTTTAAATAATATAATTGTCTAAATTTATTTTTTTAACAAAAGGAAAAGTAACACATAAAAAAAATCATAATCATCAAACTTGTAGTTCTTTGTGATGTAAGTAACAGTTCAGTTCTTCCCACTTCCTATGTGTTGAAATTGTCACTCCGCGGCCGTTGACACAAATAAGGTTTATCACATTTCGACTGTCCAAATATTCACAAATTTTCAAGAGTCACCTTCTAATTAGAGTCCATCCACAATAGGTACGGTTTACTTACATCTATTGATAAAAACTATTCTCCTTTTCTTATAATTTTCCTTTTTAGGTTAAACACTTTATGATTATGTTTATAATGATAAATAACATTAACTGAATACTTCAGTTATATTTTAACAGGTAATATTAACAAATTTTAATGTGATCATTATTATTTTTAAGAAAATGTGAATTTTAGATTAAGTAACAAATTACAAACAGAAGGGAGCTCCGTCGAATTCCAACGGCTTAAATAGTTTTCCGAAATCGTAGCATTATGTTTAAATTTTTTTTTTTAGTTTTGATACATAATTATTTGAAATAAATTATTGATTATAAATTATAATAATATAAATTTTACCTGGTTTTGATTGTATCTGTAAAATTAACTATTTATAATTGAAATATGATGACTCGCAAAACAGTTGGGTTCTTGAAAATGATTTTAAGTTTAATTACAACTCAATGGTACTTTATTTTGTAATTTAGAATTCTTTATCATATTTGTTGTTTTAATATTGAGGTTAATGTACTTATTTTCTTAAATTTTATAATTCTAATATTAGTTAATTGGTAATGTCAATATAATATTCTACTTGAATAAAGAACCATAATTTTATATAAATCATAATAACATTAATAACTCTTTTATACAGAATGCTTCTTTATTAAATATATTTATGTTAAATGAGTAATTAAGTAGATTTAATACACCAACTAACTAACAATTTGTATTTGCAGTACATTTAAGTACAGTCAAATCTAAAAGTTCATCCAATAGAGTATATTCTTTTTTAGTATTCCTGGGAATATAGTAAAAATTATATTTAAGAATATAACTGCAAAAATAACAGGAAAATAATAAATAAAACAGTATGACCTAATTTTTGTCAGAATAATACTAATTAAGTTGTGCAGTCTTATTAAATTTACCAACTTAAACGAAGAAGATGATATTATGATGACCATTAAAGTTCCATTGCTGCAGTTACAAAATCGTTCGTTTATTCAGTGAACACGGAAATATTTTTATTGGTATATATTTCAAAATAAGTAATCTTAGAACATATAAATAGTGATCTTGAAACCTCTCTTCATGTATGAATAAAGAGTTGTGAAACATTGTAACAGTCGTCGCAAAATATATCCCTAATAAAATAAAACAAGAAATATAACAATATATAATCTGGTGTGATTTATATATAATTATTCTTTTTTATTTGATAAACTAGTTTATGTAATGAAATTTGTAAAACAGAGTACCACCTCATGAAGTTCATAAATAAACTTTTGCCATTAACATTTGAACATCATTTACCTCCGTTGTACTATCCTGTATTGTGTTACTCAAGAACCGATAATATACTAACTTACTATGCGAATTCTAAAATAAATACACTACAAGATTCCTTAACCTTTAGACCAAATTAGCATTTTACTTTATTTCAGAATGGGATTTCACATTCTCATGAAAATAAAAAAATCTTATAATATAAGGGCTGGCTGCTACAGGTTCAAATCTATTGCTTCTAAATAAATAGTATTTGCATGTGGAAACTACCGGAACTATAAAGTTGGCACATATTTCTCTTATTAAGTTTAGTTATACTTGTTTCTATTTATATATAACGGTATAAAAAGGAATGTCGTTTTAGTTTTGCATTCACTAATCAAATGTCACTATTAAAAATAAACCTCCGTATTTAGTTAAGCTAAACCCGAAGCTTCAGTGAGATCTGTAAAGTGTTGTAGCTACAGTAAATTGTCAAAGTTTACAAGTTATTCGGACTACTAAATTATATCGAGAAAATTTTTGAACAATATTTTTTCACAAATTTCAAGCACAATTATCTCGCCGTATTGGCTTCTCTTTTTGAAAATCAACAATTTCTAGTTGATATGGAGATTTCAAACGTAGAGGGATGATTCTTAGCGACGATCTAACGAGAGATGCACAAAAACGGCTGTGACCCAGGAAAACGTCGATGTTTTGCGCAAACTTCTTAAGGAACATCGACATGTACGTATCGCCAAATTGAGGAATATTTGAGGTTTCAAACACCTCAATTAAAAAAAAATTGCATGAAGAATTGTGTAAAAAAATTAGTTTTTTATTGGATACCGCATCTGTTGACTGAAGAACAAAAAGAAACTAGGGTCCATTGGTGTCAAAAAACTCTAGACCGAGTTAACGCAGGAATTTCGAAAAACGGGTATAGCATCGTTAGTGGTGATGAATCGTAGATTTAGTCATATGAACCCAACCGTCTGTTTGGGTGAGTAGTATAACAAGGCGGATTCTGGCTCAATTTGACCTTGAAAATGGCCTTTAAAGTGACCTTGGTGGTTTTGGAAAAGTTTCCTCGGAAAATGGCTTTGGAAAATTTTCTTTACCACCGCCCCCGGCCTTGAAATGGGCCTTGAAAGTGGCCTTGATGCTTGTGGAAGAGCAGCCTTTGGAAAATGGTCTTGGAAAATGGCCTTTGCCGCCGCCCCCGACCTTGAAAATGGCCTTAAAAGTGCCGTTGATGGTTTTTTTGGAAAAGTGGTCTTGGAAAATGGTTCGCCCCGTGAGCCTTGATTATTGGAAGAGCCGCCTCTAAAAAGTGGCCTCTAAAAAGTGGCTTTTGAGGCCCGCCCCAGAAATTATTCCAGCGAGCGTCACCGCTGACGCCGGCACTGTGGAGTCCAGCGCAGACACTTTTAATTGCTGCATAGGCAACCCTGTTTACGTTGTAGCGTAATGTTGGTTGCCATGCACGCATCCATAATTAAACAAACCAATAATAAGAGATTTATTTTTTTTTATTCAATATAATACAAATAGAAACGTATTGCCATTTTTAATCACAAATCCACCTTCTTCTTCTTCCTCTTCTTCTGCTTCTAGTTCAATCAATTCGGCTTGAGGAAAATCGGCGCCGCCGCCGCCTATCATTTTCTCCACACCGCTTTTAAATGCCTAAAAAAAAAAATTAAAATAAAAAAAATTAAAATAAAAAACGACTTACTGATTTAGCGGCTGAGGCAGCAGCAGCGTCACCGCCGCCGCCGCCGGAGACGGTTTCCAGCGGCGGCACTGTGGACTCGCTCATGTTTTTGAACTAGGTGTGCTGACGACGGATGATCGCGCGCAACCGACTCAGCCGCCAGCGTTGTTGAAACCGGGATCCGCGCGCGCGCGCCGCCGCCTGCCGCCCTCGCTGCTGGGATCCGCGCCGCCGGCCGCCCTCGCTGCTGGGATCCGCGCGCCGGCCGGCCGCCTCCACCTCACCACGATGCTCTCACTGGATCCTCGACCGTGAATTACGAGAGCGCGCGTGCCGATATCGCCCTGCAACGACCTTCGTCAGCCTCGAGCGCGCGTGCAACCGCTATCGCGGTGGCGGCGGAGATTTTTACACAATATCTTTGTCGAGAAATTTTTATTGTTTTAAGTCAACCCTTTCGACTTCATCAGCAAATGTCTTTTGATACATTCGAATGGTTAGATCTTATGTCAATGTTGAAAGTTTTGCTTAAAAATTTTTTCGATGACTCACTTCCTCAATTTCCTGATGAATATGATTCTGTTGAAAATCTATGTGGAAGAAATTGTAAAGTAACTCAATATATAATGGATGATACAAAATTTCTAAGTATAAATAAAAAAAACGTTTGTATCGAATTGACAAAAGACGAAGTTTATTATTTGATTGATATAGATGAAAATTTGTTGTGCTATTACATTGAAGAATTGAATAATGTTAATTTTAACAATTACTACTTTCAAGTATTAAACATAATCAAACCGTATTTTGAAGACTATGAAGAAGAAGAAGAAGAAGAAGAAGAAGTTTGGAAGAATATATTAAAAAATATATTAAACTTGACTGATCCATTATTGGCTAATGCTCTCAGAGAATTTATTTATTTTTATAAACATAAATTTATAAATGCCTTACAAGTATTTACTGTAGAATAAATTTTATATAAATAAATCGTCTTTTCTTTTATACCTCTCATTCTCATTCGATATGTCGATAAAGATAGTTGTGTCGTTGTTGCTCTCAATATTATTGGTAATTCATTGTGAACATATTAATCAAGAAGATGCTATTTCTTTTCTAAAACAATATGGTTACATAACCTCTGTTAGTAATAATAATAGTTTAGAAAATTTCGAATCGTATTTAATCGAGTTTCAAGAAAAATTTAATTTACCTGTTGATGGTACCTTAAATGATGAAACTGTTCGATTAATGAAGCGACCAAGATGTTCTAATTATGATGAAAATATTGGATATGTTGATGCATATACGGTACACGGAAAATGGAATAAAACTAATTTAAAATGGCATTTTCCATCAGTATCAAGAAAGTACATTACAGTAGCCGCAAAAGCTTTCGAAATTTGGGCTAAAGATTCAAAGTTTACATTTACCAATGTTAAAATAGCTATGCCAAAACCGGATATTACCATAACCCTCGGAAATAAACGTCATAGTTTTCGAACAAGTTGTTCGGGTAAAGCTGAATGTCCACAGAATTTTGATGGACCTGGAAAAGTTTTGGGTCATGCCTATTATCCAAGGGACGACAGCAATTGCATTGAGGTTCATCTTGATTCTGATGAAAATTGGAATTTTAGCTTGAATATCACGAATGTTCCGGATAACCAAAACAGTTTATTGGCAGTTTTAGTTCATGAGATAGGTCATACATTAGGTTTGGGTCATAGTGGCATTGAAAATGCTATAATGTATCCATGGTATCAAAGCGATATATCCTCATTACATGAAGACGATAAAATGGCTCTTGAAGCACTTTATGGCCCTATACCAACACGTCGTTATCTGCCAATTAACCCTACTACTACTACTACTACTACTACTACCAGTACTACAACACCCCCACCTCTACCTACTTCAGCTAATTTATGTAGCCTTAAATCACCTGATTTTATCTTTCTCGCTAGCACCGCATCGTTTCCCAATTATCGTTTATATATTGGAAGCGGTCGTAAGTTATGGAAAATTGATCTTAATGATATGCGAATACCACAACATTTTGATTTAATTGAATCATATCTTCCTAAAGAAATAAAAACATCTACTATAACTCACATTTTTCAAAATGCTGTAGGAGATCTGATTACCTATGCTAATGGAAGATGTTATGCAGCCTCATTCCCAGAATTACATATTCAACATGATTTTATTTTACCATTATCTAAAGACGTTCTAATAAATGCTATATTTCAAACAAATAGTGGAAGCATTTTTATATTTTACGATAACACTTCATACATTGAGTTTCTGGAAACACCTCAAGAAATACGTAATCGTGGACGAATAACAGATAAATTTCCTGGGCTTCCACCCGGTATTACGTCAGCGTTTAGATTTACAGATGGTTACATTTACTTTTTTCAACAAGATACTTACTATAAATTTAGTGAATATACACGAAAAGTTGTTGTAGCAGGTCCCTTTAATTGGAATCTCTTTGGTATTCCATGTCCTGAAGACAGCTTAAAAGAACAATTAAAAACTTTACTGTCAAAAATAATATCTTTTTATGAATAAAAAAAATGCTTATTAAGAATTACGTTTTTTATTAAAACAATATTTTATAAAGTAGTATATTTCATATTTTCTTCTTCTTCTTCTTCTTCTTCTTCTTCTTCGTCTACTAGAATGTCATCATCATCCACATCATCGATAAGATATGAGGGTAAATATTTCTTCATTCTGCGTAGATACCCTTCAAACTCTAACTTTTTAAGTATATTTACCAAGCAGCATATACAAATAATTCCATCTACGTAATCGTTCATGACTTGAGATCCTTTACGATATCGAGCAGTTAATATTTGACATTCCTCTTCTGTATACATTCGACCCATACCATATACACTTTCACGTTCGTAAATTCTTTCTTGCTTAAACAAATGCCATGATAAGTCTCGCAAGAGATTTTTAAGATTATTCACTTTTGTTTCACTACTAGTTGCCATTTTTTTATTTTTCAACTGACTTTGCATATCTATAAAACTTCTATATATGCATGAAGATAAAGGAGAGAGGGGATTTAAAATAACCTCGATTTAAAAAATATTCTTAACCAATATTTTGAGCTTTAGTAGCTGCTGCTGCTGCTGCTGCTCAATATCTCGCTATTTTTTTTTTAATAATCTAATATTGAGGTATAACAACCTTGTTGTTGAGTCCCATCTCTAACATTATAAATATGAATGGGTTATCTCCGCCGCGCCCGCGATAGCGGTTGCAGGCGCTCTCGAACCCATGAAGGTCGTCGTCGCAGCTTCGAAGGCGGGCGACACGCGCGCTCGCGGACCACACCTCCTCCTCCCAGCTGAGAGTGGACGCAGCCGAGGCGGCCGGCGGCGCGGATCCCAGCAGCGAGGGCGGCCGGCGGCGGCGCGCGCGCGCGGATCCAGGTTTCAACAACGCTGGCGGCTGAGTCGGTTGCGCGCGATCATCCGTCGTCAGCACACCTAGTTCAAAAACATGAGCGATTCCACAGTGCCGCCGCTGGAAACCGTCTCCGGCGGCGGCGGCGGCGACGCTGCTGCTGCCTCAGCCGCTAAATCAGTAAGTCGTTTTTTTTATTTTAATTTTTTTTATTTTAATTTTTTTTTTAGGCATTTAAAAGCGGTGTGGAGAAAATGATAGGCGGCGGCGGCGCCGATTTTCCTCAAGCCGAATTGATTGAACTAGAAGCAGAAGAAGAGGAAGAAGAAGAAGGTGGATTTGTGATTAAAAATGGCAATACGTTTCTATTTGTATTATATTGAATAAAAAAAAATAAATCTCTTATTATTGGTTTGTTTAATTATGGATGCGTGCATGGCAACCAACATTACGATACAACGTAAACAGGGTTGCCTATGCAGCAATTAAAAGTGTCTGCGCTGGACTCCACAGTGCCGGCGTCAGCGGTGACGCTCGCTGGAATAATTTCTGGGGCGGGCCTCAAAAGCCACTTTTTAGAGGCCACTTTTTAGAGGCGGCTCTTCCAAGAATCAAGGCTCACGGGGCGAACCATTTTCCAAGACCACTTTTCCAAAAAAACCATCAACGGCACTTTTAAGGCCATTTTCATGGTCGGGGGCGGCGGAGGTGGACATTTTCCAAGACCATTTTCCAAAGGCTGCTCTTCCACAAGCATCAAGGCCACTTTCAAGGCCCATTTCAAGGCCGGGGGCGGTGGTAAAGAAAATTTTCCAAAGCCATTTTCCGAGGAAACTTTTCCAAAACCACCAAGGTCACTTTAAAGGCCATTTTCAAGGTCAAATTGAGCCAGAATCCGCCTTGTTATACTACTTGGGTGTTTTAGCGTGAAAAAAAATCGACAAAAGTTATCCGTTTTTGAAGTATGTTCAAAATGATAATTGCAACATTTATCTTAAAAACAGGTCATTTAGCAACAATCCCTCTACAAAATTAAAAAAATATTATTGCTTATTGGTATACAACCACTTATTTGTCTAGCAAGAAAGAATTTTTAGACCATCCTCCTTACAGTCCCAACTTAATTCCCAACGATTTTTTTACCTTTCCGAAAATCAAGAAGGGGCTACGTGGTCACAGGTTCCAGTCGCCAGAAGAAGCAGTCGCCGCCTTCAAAAACGCAATTTTGAGGGTATCAACAAAGGAGTGAAATAACTGCTTCAGAAGTTGGTACGAGCGAATTCAAAAGTACATTAATACTCGAAAAACAAGTCCATAATATTTATATATTGTTTTCTTCCAGCTCTCTATGCAAAATTAAAAAGACAACCCTCGTGTTAACTAACACAGGTAAACAAAAATATATGTATTATAAAATTGCCTGCCGGACTAAATGCTCTGATTAGTTATGACTTCTGATTATTTACAAATTATTGGCTTTTAACAATTATAACAATCTCTCTGTGTCGAAGATTTTTATGGGGTTACAATTTATAGACAAGAAGTTCTTCACAGAGAAAAACCCCAAAAAACCTTTGATTTCCTGCCCAGTCTTCGACGACTCTTCCCATAATTTCTACATAAATTACAATCATAAAATTAATGGTTGGCTTGTTGTTTAAGAGGTCAATTTGTAGGTTCTTTATATAAACCTAATTTTGGTTCAAAATACCTTTTAACTATTTCTGAAAAGATCATTTGTAAATTAAAAGGCTTATATTCTGAGAATTGTGAATTTGGAAATAAATTTAAACATTTTATGAAACCATTCTAGATTCTTAGAAAATAAGGATTACTAAATTAAATGTCTTAAAAACCCATTTTCAAGTGAATTTTTTACTTTTCCTTTTATAGTCACTAACCATGTTCAGATCTTCTGGCATCTTGCATGTGTTCTTACCTTTTGTATTATATCGCTGACTTTACGAACTTAAGTGTCCTCACCTAGAGACTGGGTTGTTACAAATTCTCTAGTTTACAACCCTAATCAGAAACTTTTACATCTTTTTGATTCTTATCGGGTGGTACCTAGAATTAGTAGCTTAAGACATGAACACTTAGTTCCTATAAATACGAAATAATCCAGCTTTATGATTATTTATTTATTTATTTATTTATTTATTTTATTTAACGTCGGCCTAATTCTGCGACCAGGGCTGATCACCTACGCCGGGAGCACGCTACCCCTAACTGGAAATTTTTAGGGAGCTTTAACGAGCCCAACATCCATGTACTCGGGACCGACAGTTTAACGTCTCCTCCGAAAGACGGCATATCTCCACTATACCTCGTGCTCATTGGTATAGTGCCTGCGAGCTGTGATTTGCTACTAGTCGCTGCAGGCTGTACGGCAGCTTTATCATCTATTTAATAACGAAATAAAAAAGAAGAGAGTTATATCAAGATATTGTGTAACCTGATGTAGCATTTCCAAATACCTGAACACGAATTTTCAGGATAGACTTTACTCATTATTATTTAATATGAAAAATAAATTAAATGAGCATTTTTATTTAAAAAATGTTTAAAATGAATTGAAATACTTTAGTAATATTAAGTGATAACAATATTCCAATTAGTTTTTCTTCCTCTTCTTCCTTCATTGTCTTAAACTATATGAGTTATTTGGTATTCATTTTCCATGAGTGGAATTTCGTCTTGCCCAGATCAATTTGTCAGGTATCTAGTATTTTCTTCTGTATTTTTACTTATTTTATTCGTTTTATTTTTCTTGTTTTTGTTTTATACTATACGTTTTTATGTTTGCAGAAGATGTGGAAGACAGAGAGCACAAATAGAGTGTAGATTTTTCTCGCTTGGGGTTGGCTACCACGCATTACATAGAGGATGTCACCAACGGTTAAGAGTGAAAGGGATTTTGGAGTAATGATAAAATTAATGCTGTTTTGTTTGTATACATTTATTTAGGATATTAATTCTTTTTAAGTTTAGGTTTTTAACAATAAATAATAAATATTGGTGTTTCTCAATATGGTATGGCTAATTCTAAAAATAAATTAAATTTTAACAAGTTTTAGTTTACATGTAAGTAATTATTTAGATGTATTATGTGTACATACATTTCAATTAAAAGCAAATGGTGCAGCGGGTCTTATTATATTAGGTATTTAATCTAACTCCATAAAAATAATAACATAATAAACAATAGATCCCAATAAATTAAACAGCATTCTGTAGTCAAGTTCAAACAAACCATTTGCTGTAAAAATAAATTTTCGCGTTGTTAAAGTACGCAAAATAAATAAAAAATTTTCTTCTAGATTCTTTCCCTGATTATACTTTCTAATATCAAACAGCTCTACAACCATTTCTAAAAGCATCAAAGTAGTATTGGTAAATTTGATTTGAAGATTTGTGCATGAATAACTTATTATGAAGGCTATAATCTGAAAAGAAAAAGAAAAATTATACAAAAGTTAAGCTTTTCCAATAATTGTGAAAAGATATTTTCCACCAACTTCGACCTATTTCACAAGCTGTGAAAAATGTTCTGGTTTGAATTTTTTTTAAATTTGCTAAGGATAATTGTTCATTTAATATTATCCTAATCCTACTCGAAATTCTCAAAGTATTTTTTTGTATTGTCATTATTATTTAGGTAAAGAAGTCATAGTATAACGATTCGCTACTAGGTGGCTTATATGTTGTCCTTGTAGAACCAGTGTGCCAAATGACGCAGTTATGCACACACGTTGAGCCGAGTCCGGACCCTTTATGTACAGCATTGTTTTAAACGGCTCCGACTACTTTGTTTCAAACTCGACAAAACAACAACTGAGGCTCACCAAATGTTTGTTTAAGCTTAAGGTGATGGAGTGTTAAGTAAGTTAAGGACTTTTCAGTGGCTAAAACGTTTTAAGAAGCATTACGAGATTGTTGAACACGACTAGCGTTTGAGTAGGTCTTCATCTTACATCAATCCAAATACCATTGCTACGTCAAATTATCATTAAACCATCCAAGATATGGCTAAATCTGTAGGAATGTCATATGGAAAATGTGATTTTTATAAGAGAGCTTTTGTTCACAAACAACATTCCTGCTGTGCCCCATCTACCTTACTCACGCGACCTAACACCGTGAGATTTTTTGCGTTTTCAAGGATGAAATCCAAGCTTAAAGGATGTCTATTTGACAAAATCGAAGAAATTCAAGCGGAATCGCAGGATATTCAAAAGGCATTGACTTCAATCTACTTCGAGGCTAGTTTCCATGGAAGAAACGCTGGGTAGACTGTGTAGACGCAAAAGGACACTGCTTGAAAGGAGACAATTAAATTTTTCATTAAAAGTAAGTACTTATGTGGTTCTTAGAAATGTTTGGGTAGCACCTCGTAATTTAAAAATTATTAATACGGGTTTTAAACCTTGAAGCATTTTTCGATATTATCATATGTTAACCACCTTTTTTTCCACTTCCCCAACTCTTTAATCCTAAATATGAAACATACCATGTGTATATTATTAGCGTATAAGGGAGAGGGTTAATATATCCCCTTTGAAATAAAAATTGACTTGCATGTTTTAGCGTTTTTTTTCAAATCAACTGTTATTTTTGTTTTTTCTTATTTCGGTATTTCTAATGTGATCAAGCTTTGACACTTTGCATCCTCTATAAAAAAAAAATCCATCTCCACGGTATTTATCTTTTGTTTTTCTCGTTTTGATATTTCATATATAGCGTCATTCGTTACATTTTTTGACGATAGTATTTATTATTTATTATTTAATTTTTGGGTAGTATGTTTATCTTGCCCTATTCTATTTGTGATGTCTTTTCTGGAGTTTCCCTCCGATGATATTATACTTCCCAGGTATTTGAAGCAGTCACATTTTTTAATTGTATGCCCATTTATATATAAATCTTTTAGTGGTCCAATCGCTATGTATTTGGTTTTTTCATAGTTTATTTTCGTATGTATCTATAAGTTTCATCATCATCATCATCATCATCATCATCGTATACTTGTGTCTAGAATATATTAAATCAACCATCTTTCGATTAGTATTTTCCCAGATTTACGGAAACTGATACAGTACGTATGACTCGTGCATTTAAAAAAGGAAAGGTGTCAATTGCTGCATATCAACATCAAATTATATTTGATAACACAGTAATACTAGCGAAAGGTCTCCATTGCTACTATCGGAGTATTCGACAAGCAATAGAAATAGAATAACATTTATGTAATATTAACAGAGAAGATAGATGTTATATTTTCCCATTTTCCAATTTAGATGTATTTCGTCTCTGTCTACATTTTCTAGTTGTGTTACTGTACATATCTCATTTCCTGAAAAATTACTTAAAAGACAGCGAAATATTGAGAAATATCTAAAAAGGTTCTCTAGAGGCAGGAATCTTCAGACTTACCATAACGCATCCATGAGTATAAGAAAGATGGATAAAGGATATGTTCAATATTTTCCTTTAATGACAATTTTGTAAATGACATGTATATCTGTAAGTTCCGAGTTAACGCTTTTGATTTTTTGTGATATAGAAATATAGAATACGTTTGTTTTTTAGTTGTGAAGTAAATGGATTTTTTTACAATTGCGATGTTACCAATTCTATAATAAATCGTAAGTCTTTCTTTAATAATAACAATAGTAGGCGAATACTTTGACATACTATAGGTTTTGGATTTTAAGAAATAAAAAACACTTACCAAAGCTCTTAGAAATTGCACAGCATAAATTGAATATTTCCATTCAATAAATTTATCTCCATAAAGTGTTTCTGTATATCCGTATACAAATAATTTAATAATGTGAATCAATATATGAAAATATAAACTACTAATTGTATAACCGAATATGTTGTTTAAATCATTTGATAAATCAATAATTTTCCAGTAAGACCGAGATAATATATTTATTTTCTTCACTAAACCATTTTTGGCCTCATCAGTTAAATATATTTGGGTACATTCCAGTAATTGTTTAGTAAGAATATTTAATATAGTGTCGATACTTATTATAAGGGATAAATATTGCAGTAAAATTATGTTAATATGAATCTTTATAAAGGTATCGTATAACATATGTATGAATAGTAGTGGATGAAAATAAATTTTAACAGAAAATATTACTGAGAGTGAAAGACATATTATTAAAAAAATTAAATTCCATATTAAAAATAAATTGAAAATAATTGGTTTCTTCATATTTGATTCATTACATAAGACTTTAAGACTTAACGTAATGTCGCGAAGATCTTTTTGTATTTTCAACAATAGGTTTCTTTTTAATACTCTCGTATAAATTTGAGTTAAAACTATCGGTAGAGTACAAGAAAAAAAACTGACCCTATCCAAAAATAAGACAACAAAAAAATGGTGAGGGGCAGGATAAGATGGGCCACACATAAACAATATTTGAATAATAATTATGATAACTAAGAACACTGAGTCAAACTTCCATAATTTCGGAAAAAATATACTGTAGACATAGTATTTGAAAAATGGATTTAGTTTGTTAACAAATGGTATAAACGTGTACATATTTGGACTTTCAGAAAAGCATTAACAGCAACAAAGTACGTTTACTTAATTCTCTTAAGTGAATAGATATAAATCAAACACCTACATTTTGGGAACGTTGTCAATATTAATCAATATGGTTTTTAGTTGTAGAATTTATTTAATTTAGTTATGGTAAAGTAAATGAAAGAATAATACTTTTCCCTGGATTATTCACATTCAGAAGTTAATCTCCATTAGTTAAATGAAATATAGAGACCCACAATATTTGGGTTGTCGGTCTAGGTGAAACATTCACTATTTTAAATATGAAAAAGATAAATTATCTTAGAAAATGGTACGTTAAATACCGAAACCTTAAGTAAGATTAGAATACATTTTTAAAATCCTTTGGAAGACTGTAGAAATTCAGATAAGTATAATTTATCTTTTACGTATTTATTATGAATAATTCCCACAAAGTAAGAGTTGAAACAATTAATTTAAATTCACTATTTTATTATAGAGTCAAAGGTAATCAATTCATTATTTCAATTATTATGCTTATATATATATATATATATATATTAAAAGAAAATTATTTGTTGTAACTAACAGAAAAATAATATATACTCTTTAAAATTAAGCTTATAATAATATTATGTAAAAGAATTATTTTTATAAAAAAAAAAATTATTGTTCTTACAATTTTATGAGGTTTGTTTCATATGAATATTATTATAAACCCATAACATAATGGTCCATAACGAAAAATAAATTTAAACTTTAAGGAATAAATTATTTAAATGTAACTTTATAGAGGTATTAATTCTGCAGAATTTAAAATATTTGACATTTACACAATCTTTATATGTCAGTAAATTAGTTGATTGACATATAATGTAGTCATAGTAAAAAAAAATTGAAAACCCATATGATTTTTAATCATTCTGGATCAAATATTTTTTATGCCATAGTATACAACTCGAAAAGTTAAGATAATGACATGTAAACCGTTTTTATTCATTTTCAACGGTTTGGCTATTACAGATATTTAAATTCAAAAAAATGTGATTTCCAGGTGGTTGTAGATCTTTTATTAAACATAATAGACATGAAGTGATCCATTGTTGAAATTAGTTCGGCAAGAGGTTATAAAAATGAAAAAATATGCGGAGTATTCCATTTAAAAAATATAACTTTGATAAGCTGTGACCATATGAGACACCTTGTATATTACGAAATAATTTTAAAATGTGAAGCTTGACTCTATCTATAGATATATAAATATACATATATAACCCCGAAACACCTCAATTTTGGATTATGAAATAAAAATTTCTTCCCTAGATTGAACACCCAAGGACTGACAGTTATAAATTCCTATAAATAGGAAGTAGGGGCTTGTGATACATCATTTGAAAGGTTTCGTCATTCTCTATTCAAAAATGTTATCGTTTTCAAATTTGTTACAAAAATTAATAATAAAAAAATTAAAATCGTCTGATTGACGAAATTCGTTCTTGATAATATAAAAAATAAAAAACTTGAATATTAATATAGGAAACGTCCAAAATGTTCATCTCGAAGGACTTTGCAATATCCTAATCTTAAATAAAAATATTTTCTGAAAAATATTTGGAAATATTGAGTCGAGGTACTGCTGGATATTATTTCCGTTCTGTGGCGGTACTCCATCTTGCTGGAATCGTATCATATTGGCTAGGTTGCATTGCTGGAGCAGGATATAAGATGGGAGCAGTGCTAAATAATTATCTGCGTTCAAATTATCATCAATGAAAAAAGGAATAATGACATGGTGCCCAACTATTTCTGCTCGAATATTAACCTTTTCAGGGTATTGCATATGTACTTCAGTCATTCAGTGAGGATTTTCTAAAGATAAGGAATTTTATTTTCTTTCAATATTGGAAGAATTTATGAATAGCTGACATCCAATGTTTCGGATGCTTGTCGGATCGGGGGTTTTCCTTACACCGAAGAATTACATTCAATTTGGTACTATTAGTTATTGCACAGAAAGGTGCTTTTTTTATCTGCCTTACATGTCCAAGATGGCGAAACTGCTTTCCTGTTTTACTCATTGTTGGTTGGTATATAGGTGGCAAATCCGGAAATTTTTCTTGAAATAGGCGAATTATTTTGACCGGTGTTCGTATGTTATCTTCGTAACCAATCATCTGCAGAATTGTTATTTTGTACATTTCTGTTAAATTGCAGTTAACGAAATTCAAACGTTAAGGTGTAACACTGACAACTACAGTCAGGCAGTTCTAATTATACAACATTTAGTTAAGGCGTTTTAAATAAAACTAAAATTGCCATGGCAACTTTTTAAGGTTGTTTATCGAAAAACAACGCTGAAATGGTATTTGCTTACTTTCCCAATATCAAAAATTAAACGGTATTAATTATTAAGCCTTTAGTATAAGATTTTTGAATAAAGAATTAAAGGACCTTTCAAGTGATATATTGCAAGCCCCTACTCCATATTTAAAAATTTGGGTGTTATATCTGTCATTCGAGATATAGGGAAGAAATTTTCGTTGCAGATATCATTTCGCAATCTAAAATTGACGTATTTCTGAATTTTTTATATGCATAATAATTGAAATAATGAATTTTTTCCATTTGGCTGTTCCACACTATATATATATATTATGTTATATTTACGCTAAATAATGGTCAAATTTCAGTAAATTTTGAACAAACACTTTCAATTTATTAAAATATTGGCAATAACGCAAATTTCAAAAAAAAATTCACTTTACACCTAAATAGAAACCAATACAGTTCTGCAGCAGAATTTTGAATTTCTGAAAATAGTAAATGTTCCGACTATACCAGAACCAAGCTCTCTTAAGATTTTAGAACCCCGTGAGCTATCAGTAGCGTCTCTTACTCAAAGTGGCGCAGTGTTAAAATTTGATATTTTTATAATAAAATTATTCTTCATTACAAATAAAAATGGATGAATTAATTGAGTCCCTTGATTACAAAATTGAATAGGGCATTCATAAATCACAATATCTAAGTATTGATCTGTAACTATTCATATTTACATATATAATCATGATATAAGTGCCTCTGAGTGGCGAAAATGAATAGAAAAGAACAGTTATAATACAATAAATATATTTGCAAAGATGGATACAGCGATGAAAGTAAGTAGATGGAATGAAGCATTACCTAAATGTCATGCTGAAGTCTAGGCAAAATGTGTTAGACACACTGAATCACTAATAAAAAAAGATGGTATGATCCTGAAAAATGCATTTGTGGCTTAGAAATAAAACCAGTAATCATAAATTTTGGAAAGAGTTTTGAATCAAAAAAATGTAGATGAACTGTAAATTATTTACTTAATAAATGAAATGTGTTTTTCTATAAATATCAGATTAAATTAATAAACGAAGTTTATTATTGAAACCATTTAAATATAAAATGTACCTATAGTAATAAACCTTTTTATATGGATTTTATTTTATTTATATATAATAAATCTAATTTAAGACATTCAGTTTTGTATTAACGACCCATACATCTGCTAGAGTAGTACCCACTTATAATCGATTCAACCGATAATTTAACTGAAACATTTTTACTTATTTCGTATCAATACAATCAGTGACGTAAGGGTATGTTTGAAAAATACGTTTATATTTTAATTAATTATAACTAAATATTTTTTTTTATTTTTTTACATTCTTCCAATTTGTTCTATTTTCCTTTTTTTTTAATAAAATACCATTCAAAATATTAGCATCATTTCGGAATGCAACCTTTGCAGTTATTTATTTTCAAGATGAATAATCCTCGTCTGATAATAGTCTAACGATAATTACCCGAAGCGATGTTTGCAAAATTTCTTAATTTTGCGACACACCAAACTTGTCTTCGGTACTTTACAATCACGTTAAAATTTATCGCCGCCGCAGACTGGATTGAAATAAAAGATGCTTTATTTGTGCGCTTCTAAGTGCGACATTAATTTGTTGCAGAAAAATTTGAGGTCAAATGCCATACTATTCGAAATATAAATTGTACTTTCTATGAAAATACAGGTAGGTAAATAAATATAGAGGAAAGTAGGTAAACCACAAATGTACGTAGTTTGGTTTTTAGCGAACAAAAATCAATTATAACAGGATTATGTTTCAGAAAAGAATTTTTAAATATACCTTTAACGCTGCAATCTAGAACATGGAAACTTTTATTCTTTATCAAAATATCTGTAAAAATAAAAGATGTTGTCAGGTAATTAAATAGGCTTGCCAAACACCCCTGTTCTTAGTCAACATTTGTCCTCCAGCTTGCCTCACTTAAGACCTATTGGAGTCAGTTTTGTCCAATTATTTGCAGGGCTAGTACTAAGCGCTTTTCTTCCTGTGTCATCTTTGTCACGTTCTCACGTACGTAATTGTCAATGTCTTGTCGCCATGTGTGTTTTTATCATCATATTTGATGCTAACGGCTCCTCCAGATAACCCTAGTTTCAGTTTATGGCTCTTTTCCTTGCAAAACCTGTAATAATCTGAAATCTTTTTTTTTGGGCTTGTGTAGTAGTTGCCGGTCTTCAAAAATTTCGATTCTTGACTTTATTACTTGAGTTTTTTTACATATTTTTACCCCTACAGTATAGCATTTGGCATTTGGACTACATGCCATTCATAGCCTCTAGGACTATGATTTCCCAGTAGATTCATTATTTAATAATTCCTCAAATACCACATACTTTAAAGCTTTGTTTGGCTTCCTTGTATTTGCTCTCAATAATGCCAATAATGCTAATATAAGAACTTTTGACAAGTTGGATATAAATCTACCTCCTCTAGGTCACCATTTTTAGCCTGAATTTTTAAAGTAATTGCTGGTCAACACTGTTGGAGCTACTCTGCTCTGTTCACCAATTTTCATTAGACTCGATGTTAATTCGTTTTAAATAATATATTGTCTCCAAGATTCTGTTTGATATTTTTGAATTTGTAATGTGTGTAGTACTGTACTTTTACATACTACTCTTTGCCAATTTTGCAAAAAGCATCAATCATACCACTACAAATTAGGCCGAGGTCTGAGTTAAATCTCTACACAGTTTTCCTTCTTTCATTCTTAATTTTAGTTACATGGACCTTGAACTTTCATTGCAAAAACAATGCAGGTCCCGGTAGAGAACTTTGAGACTGTAGTAATCCCTAGTAAATTGTTGAAACATTCTAGATTTATGTAGTTGATTTCTTAAGGGCTGCTATAATACTGTTATAACACACTTACATTAGTCGACTCTACGGGGAGGAAACTTACCAGGCGAAGAGTACTTCGTCCACGCCACTGAAGATGACTGCTGCAGATGCAGTTAAAACGTTTGGAAGAAAAATCCACAAACCATGGCGTAACAGCCGGAAGAAATTAACTACACAGACACCCGCTGTGAAAGCCTACACTCTTACATTCTAGGTTTATGTTAGGTTTTGAAATCACCATCAGTGTGTTTAGGAAAAAAGCTATTGAATAATTTTAAAAAAGCAGCCCTCGCATGAGCATACCGCTTGTACTAACAAAAAAAATGAAAGTGATACTTTAAATACAGGACTTAACCTTATAAGTACATCGTTGCACAACTGACTCATCTTTAGGTTAATAGAACATGGTTGTATTTGACCACAGAGCTTATAATACTTATTCCAAAAGCAATTAACATTTAGCTATTATTAAAAAAATATGTCAAATATCTTAATAAAGAATAATTAAATTCATAGATTATGATACTAAAAAAAATAAGATTTCTTTGGTTTTTCATACACTCTTCTTATATGTCTGAACATAAAGGGAAAAATTACATAGTAAAAATATAATATATATGGGGTGTGACAGATACAAATTTTAAAATGATGTTTGCGATAGCGTCCAACATTTTTTGTTTATACTTGGCAAAACGTTTATGCATATTAGGACACTTTAAATTTTGTAGACCAAAGTATCTCGCTATTACCAGAGGCGTACGGTAGGTGTAGATATTTAGTTTCTATCATAAACATTCTACGATAACGTTGTATTTGATATAATGACATATTGGCACATTTTCTTGATTGCTTACTATTTTCTATATAAATATTGTCCAATTTTCTCATTACAATAGAGTTAGTGGTTTAAAAAGATGGGTATAAGGTTCCTAAATAATTATACGCATATATTTTATATTAATTTCTATCCTAATTATTTTTTAATGTTGTTATTATTAATTTTTAGTTTCAAGTTTCCAATAATACAGAATTGTTGTTTATTATCTAATAGTAATGAATAAAATGTTTAAAAAGTTAAAGGTAATTTTGTTTCAAAACAATGTACATGCTATTTGTAACTCAATATAAAAACAATATTAAAATAAATGTTCAAAGCACAGGATTGAACTTATCACATTTTTCTATTATCTTGGTAAAATTGATCCTAAAATATTTTTGATTGGTTTGTATTAAAATTCGCAGCATTTCAATGTGTGCCATTAATTCTTGTGGGGCATCAACTATGTGACCTTACAACAGGATCTACGCGCCGGTCATGGCCTCTCAATATATATTCTTTGATTTAATAGCATATGTTTCTACTCATCCAAATACTGCCTTCAAATTTGTAAATGCTTTGTATAATTCTTCTTCTTGTATGCTCCCTATTATTACTTTTTTTTACTTCTACGTTCTCATTTGTATTTCTATTTCTTCTAGATGTAGCCCTTCCATGATCAATTTTATTTTTAATAATAATTTCGAATTTACTTTCAATTATTCTAATACGTATTTTAAAACATGCTGATGAAAGATACATTTTTTTATAGTTTTCATAGGTACATAGGTTTTTTATAGGTACAATTATGTTATTTCTCGATTTTATAAGAATTGTTTCCGTATTCCATGCCATATTACAAATTTTTCACACTCATGACTTCCCTATTTCTTTAGTCCATCATCTCTCTCACCTTTTCTTATTTTAATTTAATTTACTCTGTCGGTTCTTTCAGTTTCATATATTGAAATTTTCCAATATAGTTATTTTAAAATCATTTCTTATTCACCTTCCTCATTTATTGTTCTTACTTAAATTTTTCTATATACCATTCTCTCCAGGATTGTAGTTTATCTTTTGTCTGGACTTAAAATTACCGTTCCTTATCTATTATTGGATATTTTTCTTTATCTCTTTCCTTTATTACTGATTTTATTTTACTCTAAAATTTTCGGTTATTTCATTTACAGATCTTGTTCAGTTCTTCTCCGAAATGTTTTCAATTAATCTCCTTAGCTTCTTTAACTGCCGTTTTTGCAACTTTTGTCTTCTAGCAATAGTCACTCCTGAATCTTTAATCTTTTTCCTTATTAAATTTTATCCATGTAGTTTTCTTCTCTTTTGCTTTTATGTTTAAGCCGCTATACCAACAGTCAATTCTGGTGAACGTTTATTTTTTACCGGTATGGAACTACATATGTTTTCAACTGTATGATCTTCTTAAAAATACTCCTAATCTCCTACAAATTTTCCTCCTTCTTTATATAATTTATTTCAATAAAAATGTTTATTAATCATCATCTGATAGTCCATTGTCTTTTCTATATCTTTTTAATATTTATCCTATCTTATTTTTTATCTCTATTCCCTTTTTTCCACTTCATTTAGTTATTAACATGACAAAATATAAAAAGGCACGGGCTTTTGCAGGATAGCGTACTCCACTTCTATTTGAAAATGATGATGTAAATATTCTAAATCTCTCAATACTCCAATCAAAGCTTTCTCACGAGAAGAAAACTAACTAACTAATTCACACAAGGCTCCTCGATCTGATCTAATCGTTCTCAAAATCTTGGATCATCTCATCAGAAAAGCTGCTCTACTCTTATCAAACATTTACAACACTCTGGATTGCTTGCGCTACTTTTCAATGGAAGTATTCTCAAGTGTTTGATAGAGATCAATTCTATCGTTGATGAAATCTGCAGCCAGGATAGGTATTTTTAGGTTAACGTCAGTAACATTTTTTCACCGAAACATTTAATTTATTCTGGAATACCGCAAGGTGTGAGCGTACTTGAATCTTATCCATTTCTAATTTTTACTGTGGACTTACCGATCATAGAGAATACTGCAATCCTAACTCTCACAGATGACACTGTTAAATTGTCCTGAGACAATAATTCATACAGATCATCACAAAAATTCATGTAGATTTGGATGGAATTAAAACTAATAAATCAACTAAATCATCAGCTACTATAAAAAATAAGACTAAAAATATTATGGCCAGAAGACCTGATTGGGTTAACTTTCTGGTACACCAACAATGGATGGTTCATGCCATGCCGTAGAGCAAAAGCAAATTTACTTATTCTATGTAAACATATTTTTGGTAGATTGTAAATAAGCAATAAAGTTTAACAAAGATAATTATCTACTGTATAATGTTATTAAAGTTTTTTGACATCAATAATAATAATAATATAACATTGAAATTTTCTAACAATCACAATTATGTGTTCATGGAATACGTGGAAATTTTTCATTAATTGTCATAATTATATTCGACGAATTTTTAATTAGTAAATTTTATATATTAATAGTTTTCTTTATGTAAGAGAACATATTTACTGCTTTGTAATTTTTTAGTATATTTTATTTTAAACTGTAGCAATAAACGAGATCTAGAACAATAAAAATGACATTGGAAAGTATCGACCTTTACTACCCCTTTGTAAAATGTTAGTCAACCGTTTCAAAGAAGATCATACTCAACACAATCACATGCCTCATATAATCTGTACCTGTTTCAAGGCCAATAAATTACGAATTAAATAACGATTAAAAGGCTTGATAAAACCGAGCTAAAAGATGTTCAAGGTATATAAAGTCTACTCATTCTAATGGGCTATATGTTACAACGAGGAAATTAGTTATAATTATTATATATTTAGTATATATTGTTCTATGTTCTAACATCTACGCTGATTTATTTGCCATTAATCAAAAAGAACATATGGCTAAAAATACATGACAAAAATACGTGAGCGATTCTTTTGTAACACTAAAATAACTGACCCATTTATGTTGCATATTCGTACTTAGGGTTTTTAAAGAGACTAATAAAAATATTTAATAAACATTTGCTCATAAATGCCTTCTTCTCTAGTTAATTTACTAT
Organism: Hermaeophaga mercurialis; assembly: GCA_951812935.1. Lineage (NCBI taxonomy): Eukaryota > Metazoa > Arthropoda > Insecta > Coleoptera > Chrysomelidae > Hermaeophaga > Hermaeophaga mercurialis. The sequence goes on from OX638366.1 coordinate 11,744,089, forward strand.
TATTATTGTATTCACGGAATTGTTGAAGATTGTGGACAAAGTGGCGTTGAACAAATAAAACGAATGTGATTTATATAAATTCATGTTTAATATTAGTAACAACTTTGAAACTGAATTGAGAGAACTCAAAATATTGTACACAGAAGTTCATTTTCAGCTATCCATAATATACATCAACAAGAAAATAAAATTCAAAACTAGCCGTTTCGTTATAAATTTATTCGGTATATTAAAAAAAAAGATCATTACAAGTTGTAAATGTTTTTAAAGACGAGAAACATATCAAAATAACTCAAAAATATAGTAAAACCATCAATAACGTACAATACCAACTAAAAGAAAAATATGAAATTTAAAAAAATATCTGGTTTAGTCCATAGTATTCCTTGTTAAAATTGTGATAAACTTTATGTAGCTCAAACATTTTAAGTCTTAATAGATAAAATCTCATTACATAAAAAAAGTGACGTAAGATTAAATAAAAAATTCTGTGCTTTGGCAAATCACAATATTGAAGTCAGATATAGGTCTTTCACGATAAACTTAAAATGACGTTATTTTTAATTATTTTTATAGTCAACAGAATAGCAAAAAAAAACTGAGAATAAAAGCGATTTACACTTAACGGACAGGGGAAATTAAAAACTGAGACATGATAACGCCGTAATTCTATTGTTTGTGACGTAATCTCAACTTGATCGTGAAAAGTCTATATCATGCAGATTTCAGGAAGGCTAAAGTAATATTTTCAAAGAATTATTATTCAAACAGAAAACCCACAATTGGGTTTTAATATAAACCGATTATTCACGATTTACTGAAATATGCCCGTTTCTAAAAATAATGTTATCGTAGAAAAAATCTTGTGTGCAATTCGCTTTCGACAGATTGCGTTTCTGTTTTAATGCGACAAAGTAAAACTTTCCGCTCTTAATACACAAATAGCGATTATATTAATTAAGATACATGTAAAATATTTCAGGATAAACTTGTTTCAATATAAATATATGATCCATAACTGACCCGTATCATCGGAAACAATCTTGATATTGACTTATTTTATTTTCCACAGATTTATTTAATCTGTTCTTTATTCATATCGTTAATATCTTGTAAACCCATCCGTAAGAGCTATATCACTATAATTAGCACAATCTGTTCTTCTTTCTTATACATAATACCGAAATAGTAAAAATATTTTTGCAGCGAAATATACAAGTAAATGTCATACCCAGAACAATAAAAAATATATTAGAACTATAAACTAGAGATGACAAACGCAGCCAATGAATGTAAGGGAATAACGAGGATTTATTAATGAAGATAAGACTAAAAATGACAGTCAAAAACATAAACATCTAAACCTAACCAAAATCATGGATAATTACTCAATAGATTTGTTGATATCTTTACAACAGACAAAACAAGGGGGAATTACAATCGAAAGACATATATTTTTTACAGTGGAACTAACGACAAGATGCTGGTAACTGGGTTTCTCATGTCAAAAGGATTGAGGAATAATATTATAGTGTTTGAAGCAGACAAAAATTTTCTATTAAAAAACTTAAAGAAAGTAATATCATAAACGAATTTCAATCACAAATCAATAAGACAATAATAACATTTTAATAAGACACAAGATTTTTGGAAATATAATCTAAGTTCAATTATAAGACGAATAAACATAAAAATTATATGTCCATTATTATTTATATTCCAACGCCAAGAAAGTTAATCCCCTGTATCAGTATGTTCGTTTCCCAGTAACAGTGTTTACCAACAAAGGGAATAATTTTTAACCGATTAATGTTTGACAAGTTTGTAAATAAGAGATAAGGTTTTTCTGTCAGCGGTATTACATGGGAACAAATGTGGTCATACCGATATGGGAGATAACCGAAAAAATTTCGATTATAACTCTGTCGCACTGTACTTATCTTGGAAACAAATAACAATGGACCTACAACTCTTATGTTTTTTCGTTTTATAATTGAAAGATTACATTCCCAAAATGTTTACATAACGATACGAAATACCTTTTATAAAAGCCAATGTAGATAATATACAATAATAAATGGAAGAAATTTAGGTACAACAGTTTATCGTATGTGCCAATTTATTATAAAATTAATAAGAAACAAAACCGGTATTATTTCCCTAAACAATTTTTCTTGCCAAATAATGTTTTAATAGAAATATTCTTTGTTGAGTCAATTTAAACAATATAAATAGGATATCTTCTTCCTCTTCTCTAAATTTTGTTCTGCTCTTCTCTAAATTTTCCATATTCTAATTTGAGTATGAGCCATCTGACATTTGATTGATTTGGTTAAAACATTTCGTATAGAAAAATGTTGTTTTTTTTACTCATTTCTAGGATAGCATACTCGTTTCGGATTGATTAGGGAATTTCTTTCAATATTTCTCTCAGCAATTCTGCATTTTTTATATTTTATTTTACTTGATATTTAAGTTTGAAACAGTCATGAGCAATAAATTTAAATACTTAGGAGTCAATATAATATAAGGCAAAAATAAATAATCAAATATAAATTGCAACAAAGTATATTACGCAATAAATCATATATTTATTAAAAAAAAAACAAGAACGGAAAAAATAAAACTAAACGTTAATAAAATGATATTTTAATCAATACTAATATGTATATAAGTGCGAAATCTAGACACTGACAAAAATACAATACAAGTTGTAGAAATATGTCAGAAGAATCAAGAGTACAAGAAGAAGAAACATTATATAAGAAGTAGTATGGCAAGAACTAGAAGTGGAACCAGTACCCGATAGCATTATATAATACAATAATTTTAGTGGTTTAGGCACCTGGTGAGGATGAGTACGAGCATGAAAGCAAAAGATATTTGACAAGCAAAGACGATCCACAAATGATCTAACGAGAAATCGAAGAAGATATGAAACGACGTGGTAGTTAAAAACCCTATAGGATAACCACAACTAAAGACAGGCATTTACATGAAGCATCGTGTTCTACGAATTCGTGAACCCACGTTAAGGCCAAAAGTTCCAAACAAATTACTGTATTTTCTGAACTTCTTTATGACCAATAATTGCAAATGTAAATTATGTTTTAATAGAAGAACTATTTGACATCTTATTATTTTCCAATTTTATTGAAATAAAATGAACGCAAATTAATAAAGAAAAGAATCTGATGTTATGCAATAAGTTAACAAACTGGTGCATTTTCAGAGCAAATTAAATCAATGAATCGATATCGATTAGGTACAATAAAATGCCTATTAATAACAAAAAATCATATTGTACAAATATATTATTTTAATTTAATTTATTTGGCTCGAACTTTTAATTCGCAATTTGTATATTAGCACCTACGAGGTTACTTAAAACCTAAACGGTTTCTGGTACTGAGACTTATAACTTGGTCTATACGATCTTGGTTCGGGATATTCAGGTTGTTCTGACCTCGATCTACCTTGCGCCTGCGCTATTAGAGCCAGTGCCTTTTGGATGGCCTCTGGAATTGGTGGAGGCGTAGGTAAATGTGCTCCTTCAGCTCTAAAACCAAATTCGTCTGCAATATAATTCACTGTAATTGGGGTACCATCTGGAGCTGTGTAAGAGTATGAACCTTGAATCACTTCTGCTTCTGTTTCTTTATTTCCTTTGTTTTTTAGGTAGCCCTGGGCTTGGACATTTTGACCGTCGCCTGTAGCGTAACTAAAAACAAATCCGAGTTAACCTATTTAAATTCACTCGAAAAGTTATTATTTATGAAACAAATTTAAAAAGTTCTTATATTTATAGTCACTTCAATGTTATAGTATATTTCGTAAAATAATTGTACGGGAAGAAATTATAAAAAATTGTTAAACTTATAAAGAATGTATAATGTAGTCAATAACAAAATTATACGACTATTTTATTGTCGTTTTTATTTTTTGTTTCAAAGGTCATAACTAAAGTACCACCCAGTATTTTTTTTGGTTTGGGTATTTGACTTTTTCGGTCCAAAGAATTAACGTTATAGTCAAAAAAAATTCATGTATATTAAACGGTTCGGTCGTACATGCTAGGGACACTAACCATGAGGACGTTGGCTACGTGATCTTATAGGTAAAGACCCAGAAACCTAGCTGCTGATAACTCTGACAATTTCCCGAACATTCTCGAATATATAAAGATATTCTGGTAAAGGTCCAAAGTTTCATGAAACCTTCGAAAGAGCAAAAAAAGGTTATAACTGGAGAGTAATGAAGTATTAAGCAGATTAAGCGAATTGCATGGATTAATTTGTATTTATTATTTCAGTTTTTTAAAGGTAATTTTCCCGTTACTGTAATTTATTGTGTGGCAATTTATTGTCACTGTTGTATTATTTTGTTATTTTAATTTAATTAAAGGCCTTCACAAATACAGTTTTTAAAATTATCATATCTTCAAAACTATTAATTACAGAACACAAGTATGATATATTTTTGGAATAGTTTTGAAATTTTCAATTTAAAACAAACAAAATATACAGGGTGTGCTATTTAAAAAAAATGTCGATGACATCGTTACTCACAAATGGTTTACCCTGTATATTTCATTGTTATGTAAAATACATTAAATTAAAATCAAAATCCGATTTGTCTCAGGATTTTTTCTCAAAATTGTTTGTTTAGCTTAAAATGAATTTATTCCATACTTTATGTACACACTGCACATATATATATATATATGTCATTATTTTCAAGAACAAAATACGAAAAACTGATTCCTGTTACTTTTGTTACTGTAGTTATTTTACTGTTTAAACTAAATATTGGGTGTTGTAACAATTAACCATTATTTTGTTACGCTTTTAACACTTTCACTGCTGACTTAAAAATTAAAGAGCATCTCAAATTCTACATTTACAACTGGACTTTATATATATATATATATATATATATATATAAAATGAAGGCACCGATCGGAGACGTCAGCATTGAATGTGTTAAACAAATTATTAAATACCTGTATGAAAAAGTGCCATCTGGAGACATCTCGTTTGTTTCCGATACGATTGGAACTACATGTTTTCCTCCATAATTTTGTTGGTCTGGGTATTCTGGATAATAATTAGGTGCAGCACAATACACTGTTGTGAGTAACCATGGCAGAATTAGCTGAAATAAAGGATTGCTTCAGATAATACCCCTATGTAAATTAGACATTTTTTTGGCACTTAGCAAAGACAATTATTAGTTCGTTTATTATGACATATTTTCAGAAACCAATCTATAGCATAAAATGAACAAATATACTAAAGGATAGGGAAGACTTAGAAATACCAAAGAAATTCATAGTACCGACAAACATGACAAATCGAAAGTAGCTCTACTTATAAATAGAGAATTACCTACAAAATTCCATACAAATGCAGACGAAAAGATTATCCATGACACTGTTCAACGTAATACTAGATCGAATAATAAAGAAAGCAAACCTGCACGGAAGTATTATTACTGGGGATATAAAAGAATTTAAATAAACTAGAAAGAAAATCAAAACTAACGCTGAAAAAAGAGAACAAGAACTAAATCAGGAAAAATTGAAATATACGAAAATTAACAGAGTTGGAAACGAGACAAGCGGACAGAATATAGAAATGAGAAAGTTAGAGCTATAAGTAACTTCAAATACCAACTAGTGATTGTAATAGAAGAACGTAAATAAAGGCATACTATAGGTATAACTGAAGTATATAAAATATGACACTAAACTATAAAGATAAAATGTATAAAATCAAAAAGTCAAAATTTTTTTATTAAAATAGATGAAATATAATTCAGGAAGGTTTGACACAAAAATGGTTACGAGGATATATGGGCCTAAGAAAATAAACCAAAGAGAGTACCAAAGACTTATGAATCACTAAATAGAGAAATTACTTAAAAGGGAAGATTAACAATAAAATTCACGAAATCACAAAGGCTAGGATAGTATAGACATGCAAAAAGGATGGAAGAACACAAATAAGTAAAAGCAATTACAGATTGGTGACCATGGAAATAGATTCAAGGGAGGACCAAAAATTAGATGGGAAGATCAAGTGAGGAAAGATTTAAATTACTATTGAAAAGTTTAATCGGATTATTACTATTCCAAAGAAGTTGAAGATGGCAGTACATAATTATGTTTTGAAAATACAATTTTATAAATAAAAGGATTTTCTTTGGGATTTTTAAAACAACATAACTTCATATACAACACTATCAATAAAGGCATGCGTAATGGAAACCTCCCTTTCGCAAGTTTACCTAATAAATGATAACATTATATATTAACTCCCCAAAAACCTTTCATTAAAATTTGTCATACCCTGTATAATAACAAGTCTTAATCGTTAGAGCTTTTAAAGAAGCAAATTTATATTGCGGGATTAACTGAGTCATTCCAGTCCTTTATTCTATTTTTAATAGTTAATAAATAAAAAAAATCCTTTATAATACTAAAGTACAAAACTTTACAAATCTTATTTTTGAATAAAAAAAATCTATAAATTTATTAAATTAATTGTTTCAACTTTTACGTGACGAAATAATTCATAATACATTTATTATAAATTTCTTATTATTCAAAAAAAAGTATTTACCAGAAAGGAATTACTATCAAATTAGGGTAAATTATATATAAAACAATTTTCGTTAATTTATGGTCGTCTACATTATTTCCACAGCTTCCACATAATATTTACGGATGAAAGTAATTTTGAAATTTTTTTAGTTTCTTATTTTAATATCCAGATACCTTGCCATTTTATCATTAATAGGTAATATGGAAATTTTTTAGTGTAAACTACTGAAGTAAATACTTTTAGTAGGTCTCCGAGCAGGTTTTCAACATTTTAGATGCAGCAGGAATATACCTTTAAAAAAGTCTAAAGCTGAAGATAAAATTGAAAAAAATATTTTTTCGATATAGTTTCTTTCATATCAATTAATAAAACGTAATTTAATATATATTTAATAAATTATGTTGTTTTGTATGTTCTTTATATTAAAAACCAATCAAATGTAGTAATAATAATAATAATAATAATAAATAAATAATAGTAAGTATAGTAAGTGCAATGTGTGTGAATATTTAGTAGTACTTACAAATAACATGTTTTGTTCCACAATTCGCATATTTTTTAACAAAAACAATAGATCTTCCTCTAAGCGTTTTGCTTATATAATTGACCCCTACCTGTTCGAGTCCTTCCTAAATTTCATACTCTTTTTTAAGACACACCTCTACACCTCTAAAATCTTCATTGTTTACATTTTAAACTGCATTCATTAACATAGTTTTATACAGAACCAAACCAAAAATGTTCTCAAAATATTTTAGATAGGTATATAATTTTTCTTTTGGATGATATTTGATTTTAATGAATATTTTTCCCAGTTAAATTTTTTTATAATCTCTACCCATTACTTATTTTTTTCTTTTCTGTAATAGCAAGTTTTCTTTGAGCCAGGAATGTAATTTACGGCAAAATTTTTGCATAAAATTGTTTTTCTCATTCGCTTCATTACAACAAATGTATTTTTTTTGTTTGAAGAAATAATCCATTTGAATGACATTTAACGTATTTTTGAATTTAGAAAGTACTGACGTAATTGTTACTGTGTTTATATGATCGCATTAGGGTAGATCAGAATATAACAAAATTATTGAGTTCTGTCTACAATATTATTTTTATTATTATTATTATTATCTGGTTATTGTAAGTAAAACATATTTAGGTAAAATGAGTCATTCTATTAGAAAGATACGCAAAAAGATAAATAAACAGGTTTAGTTACTTATTTTTTGTTGCTTTTTCTGTTTTTGGTTTTCAGATTTTCATTCGCTTCACTGCATAATAAATTGAGGAACAGTTTGCGAAGTTCGGTATTTGGGCCCGACGTAATACCTTGAAGAATATCAGCCTCTATTAATTTTTAATTTTACTTCAAGTTTTTATCCAAAGTCATTCCTTTATCCCCTTAGCCGTAAATTACTCAACAACTATCCGTAATAAACAATGTCAAAGGTCTTTGTTAAGTCCACATCGTTAGGCACGGCTTTTTAATCCATTATCAATTTTTCGTATTTTTTTAACTATTTTCCCAGTTTTATACAATACAAGATAAGTAAACAGAATCAATCAGGCTTTAAACGCTTAAATTTTTTTTAAATATAAAGCCAAGTAGAATAATTTTTAATAATTTTCTGAATTACATACATAGAAAGATTCTTATGCAAACAAATTATGATCAACTGTTCTCTAATAATAATGAATAATGAAGTACTCTGACTCCAAGCTTTAATAAAATCAAATCTTTTTTGGAAGGTTAGTCAAATTTTGTCACAATTAGGAGGACCAAAAGGAAAACAGAAGATAAGATGTGAAGATCAAATTAAAGAAGATTTAGGAAAATTGCATATAACCGAATAGAAAACGGAAATACTGGATAGAAAAAAAATGGAGCAAGATAATAGAAAAAGCAATAAAACATAATAATCTACAGAGAAAAGCAAGTAAAGGAAAATAACAGCGGAGTGATTCTCCGCATAAAAGGAATCAGACGAACTCAACAGGACGGCCATCATTCCATCAGGAACGAAGAAACAGCCTTTATACATAAATACATTTATTCAAATTTTCTACAGATATCTTTTATAGTATAAAGCAAAGTTTCATGCACTTATTTAATGAAATTAATAAAATATAATATGCAATTTTATTTTTATACTCATTAAAAATTTGATATTCTGCAGATTCAAATTACAATTTTTCTTTTAATATAGACCTATTTTTATTATTTCATAAATTCATGATAAGCACGATCATATGCAGTACATAGCTATTATCCTATATTTCTGTTTTATAATAACCGTCATCAATTTAACTCCTTTTCTTGTTTTATAAAGAATAGATTCCATTGATAGACAATGAAAATTATTTCCTAGAACTAAGAAAAATCTTGTATTCAAACAATAATTTTACAAAAGATTCTTTTACTACATCTCTATCTAATTCATAATCTTTGCCATTTTAAAAAAGTTTTGTAACAATTGTTGAAAATCTCTGCTTTGTTTTCTAAGTCGTCCTAATTTTTATTTCTTTTTAAATATTGAGATTTAAAATCTATTTTATATCTCTAAATGAAAATTAATAAAAAAAAAATGGAAATTTTAGCTTATAAATTATGAGAAAAATTATGATCTTGGCAATTTTATTTTTTCAGATAAAACATTCGTGATACTAAAACTTGAACTTCCTTTGTTCTGAAAACCCTAAAATCCAAGTACCATAGCGGTCTGATTATTTGCCTATTGTTTAGAAATAGCTAGGTATTTGTATAGGTACCAAAGGTGCGTAGAAAAAAATACAGATAAAAATCTCTTTGTAAGCATGTATAGTCCGTAATAAGTGAAATATCTCATAAATTTGTAGTTTTTTTCGGAATGCGTTATGTTTGACCCGATTTTTAAATTTCTGTGACGCAATGAATACGATGTATCGCAAATACATTTGGATATCAACCATGTACTACTTAATAATAATGTTAGCAAATATACAGGGAGCAATTGATATACGTACAAAGATTACTTAAAACTGCGCTATCACGTAAACTATATTTCCTGAATTTTAATTAATCAATTCTAGCATTAAAAAACTATATTTTCCGAACATCATTCGGCGGTATACGGCCAAATATCATTTGCAAAATACTGCATCATCAGTATCATAACACGTTAAATGCAATGTTACCGGGTAAAGTATCGATCGGTATAAATAATGATATAATTGCTCAAAATGTCGTTCATTCTTAGCAAAGTAAATGTTTGCTCTCTCCTGAAGAAAATATTCTTTCGGATCTCTACAACTGCCATATTTATTCTCTTGAATGAAACTGTTTCATATGGCTTCATAAAAAAATCACTCGAGTTTAAGTCTGGAGACCAAAGAGGCTAATTTGTAGATCCATTAAAAATCACTGCACAATTGAGATGCCAAGCAAATAATTTGTGGATATTGTCTGCAAGTAAACCAGTTAAACTGTTCTAGTTAAATAAAGTGATTTCAATCTGCATATGAACTTTTAAATTAAACGTACTATTAATATTTATTAGTGATCAATAATTTTCAAGAATTGGTCTTTCTAATTACCATTTGGAAGAAATTAGCAAGATTATTGATACAAAAGCGAAAGCTGAATTAAATGATGCTGATTATACAGGGTAACAAAAAAGGATGGCAACAATTGTAGGGTGATGATGCTTTCCTTTCTTTAGATACGTTTTTTTAATATCTCGGTTTGCATTGAAATAAAATATTTCGAACCCTAAATTTTTGTACTCGTAATAAAATGCTTTATTCCAAACTAAAATAATATACAGGGTGTTTTATTACAAATATTTCAAAATCCATATTAGTTCCGGTTAAACCGGAAGTTCAAAATTGTTAAAAAAAATAAAAACAAATACGCAATTTACTCTAATACCTACCTTCCAATTTTCTAACAATTCCAGATATATTTACTTGGTTTCACACATTTGCCCATAACAGTATTATGTTATGCAAACTTTTATACGTTATATGTCGAACAAGTATATATGGCAAATTGAAAAATAATCATTTTCATAAGCTTATTGGAATTGTTTTTTTTCTAAAAAAGGTTAATTATGTATTATGCGAATAACACTTACCCTATATGAAATATACAATTCAAATAGAGGAATCTGGAGAGAGAAATATCAATAAAATAATGTATATTAAATAATGCAAACACATATCTTCAGATTTTGCCAAATAATCTCAAGTGGTTTAACTACAAGACTGTAGTTTTAAACCAAAAGATTTTGTACTCTATTCTAATATTTATTTTTCCTTCTAGTTTGCTCTAATAGTAAGATTTAAACATCCTACTAGAAAGGTCTTTATCTACTATATTTTAATATTTTGTTTTCCTTCTATTTTGGTTAAATATTATAATTCCATAATTAAACTAAAACGTTCCTTTAAACTTGTTTTTAATATATTGTTCACCCTTCTAGTTTTTTTACTATACAGCGGTAGCATATTTCAGTATGCTTTATCATTTTCTTCATGAAATAACTGATCAGTGTTGCAGTGTTGTTTTTTTTAAATTCATCGATTAAGTTGACTCTACTGATGTTGTTGACACTTTTTGTTTGTGACAAGTTAGCTTTTCTAAGGGTTCGTACTGACTAATATGTAATTCAGTTAATAAGTAATTAAACAATTCTTCTTCACTTGAAATCGCCATAATAAATAACCTCTATAGGTTATGGGTTCAGTTTACACATGTGCCAGTGTCTGTAAATTCTTTTTAAGTACTTTTAGTTTATTCTAGCCTAGTTGGATGGTGTTAACAGAAGGTGACAAGTTAGTTAGTCAACTACATGCATACAAAAGGAATTTTTTGAAGATTGGTAGTAGTAATTAGGAAGCGCTTGAAATAAAGCGCACATTTAAGAAGACTCGAGGTAAGAAATATAAGCCTAAACTGTTAAAGGAGATGTCTGTAACTATTGTAATCTAAATGATCACTGAATCTATCAGTGTCGAAATTGGATTGCTGATGGGAAACTCAACAGATCAGAAACTGCAGCAGTTCCAGTTTCAACTATCTGGTGTGTTAACAATGAAACAAATTAGGATGTCAGCAGTAGTGCAGACTACTTCACAGAATTCTATAAGTTTGATAGTCCTTGTGGTATTAAAAAAGCAGGAAAGGAAATTTTGTCAGCAGTAGGGACAGGAACAATATTGGCCAAGCCTAGGGTTGACAGATAGGACATAGTACTTTCAAATGTAAGGTAGGTTCCTGGATTATCTACAAATCTATTGTCAGTGCTCGCTCCTTACGACAATGATCCTGACAGTTTATTCAATTCAAACGTTATAGATTGATAGTTTTTGAACAAAGGTGAAGTGATAGTATTGAGAAAACTGGGCGAACCCTATACAAGACAGCCACAAAAAATGAAAATAGATGTAATGTTGTTAAAAATTCATCAAGTTGCAGTTATACCATGAGAGGTGGGAGTCAAAAGGTAATGCTGCAAAAGGAATTGAGCAGAATTGTTTTGTAAGAGAAAAATATGTGCGAGCCATGTGTCTATGGAAAAGCAACATAGGCTAGCTTTTACAGATAAGGCAAGTAAGCCAAAAAAGTGATGTCAGAGAATATTTGTGGTCCATTTAGTGGAAAGAAAAGCTGTACAGCCATTTATAAAGATAGTTTCACAAATGTTGCTATTGTCAGATTAGACCTAAGGAACTTTCTTCAACACGCTAAATCAATATTTTTAAGAGAGTTTTTAAGTGAAAATGGAGGCGAGCTAAAAAATATAGAAATACGGCCTATACTATAAGCAGAAGGCAAAACTCAAAGACTAACTGCGCTATATACACCAGAACAAATTGGTGGCAGTGAACGTGAATACAAAACTTTGAAATGGTTAGAACTTTCCAATATTCTAGTCGTGAAGCAAGTTTTTCTAACGAATTGTTGGCGAAGTTAGTTGCTAATGCCACTTACATCCTAAACAGAATTGGGAAATTATCAATAGAAGTTCTGAAGAGTTGTAGATGAATAAAAAACCCAGAATAAAGCATTTACGTATTATTGGGTCCGTTTGCTATGCTCATGTTCTAGACTAAAAACGCGGTAAAATTGATAACAAAATTATTAAAGGCTATATAGTCGGCTTTGATGACAATGAAAGATAAGATACTTTTTTATCAGAGTATTGAAAGATTCTGTTCAAGTTATTCACATGGAAATAATTCAATAAGTGACAGATGTGATGACTAAACCTTTCGCTGCCCCTAGACTAAAGACTTTGTGCCAGGTTCTTGGACTATTTCCAAAATTCTAGGAATATGAAAAAGTATTGCAATGTTGTTGTTTTTTTCTAAAATCTACGTCTGTATCAATTTTAAAAATGTATCGATAAGTAGCTTCCTAATGTCTTTACTTACTGGATTAATCATAAAATAATTTAACAAATTTTATATTAGTTCCTATAAATAGCCAAAATCCGTCTGCGTGAAGTCTAAATAACTAGCGACGAAGTTCTAGTAGAACACTTTAAGTGAAAGTAGCTGTGGAAGAAATTCCTACCACAAATTAATTTGTTTCTATTTTATCTAAAAGATGGCAACATGTTGTTTATAAAATTGATGCTAGGATTTTTTTCCTTATATAAAAAAAGATAAGATTTTTAATTTTATTAAGTACAAAAACAATTAATCACTTAATCAGTGTCCACTTATTAAACATATTTAAAAAACAAATAAATTAAATAACAAACACTATTACAATCTTTAAATTCTACAAACTTATATTCTTATTTTTAAAATTAAAAATATATCTGATATCTATTTTTTAAAATAATTAATTTACATTCACTGAACATTCATTAAATCGAATAAAAGTAATATAATATAATACCAATATTAATTTAAATTTAAGTCTAAAATACTTCATAACAATATATGGGGTTATACAAGAAAAATTCGGAATCAAAACGATCTAAGACAGGATTACCAAAAAGGAGTCTTGTAAAACTGTCACTTGATAATAAAATCTCCAAGCAGGATTTAGTAAAGATAAAGGGCCCACCTAATACCAAAACAATTATTAGGTAATCAAGCAATTATTTTATATGAAATAATAATCAACAATATTACTTTGATTCTTTCCAACTTTTATCAATTTCAGGTTTAATGATACACAAATAAACTTTTTTAATGAACTTTCAATAATATTTGTTGACGTGATCGTTGATACCCATAATTGGGACCTAATTTATAACCTGGTCGGTTTCCATTTATCGGCTCTGGTTGCTGGTATGACTGTGTCTTTGCATGTACTCTCGACTCAGCGTAGTACTGAGATTGTTCCTGTTCTTTAACCTCGTAGTCATCCTGATTTTCAGTTACTTCAATTTGTTCACCCTCTTCATGTTCTAAAGATTTTTGAATATCCTCTGGGATTGGAGGAGAAGTGGGAAGGTGTTCTCCTTGGGGCCTAAATCCGTGTTCATCTGCTATGTAGTGGAGAGTTATGGGGTGACCATGTTCATCATGGTATGTTATTGAACCCTGTTGGACTACGGATTCATGTTTCTCGTCACCGTGGTTTTTTATGTAACCTATTTCTTCTGCATGGATTCCGTTACCAGATTCATAACTACAAATTGTCAAATTAATAAATAAATTAAAAATAATATTTTCTTCAATTCAAGTTTTGCACATACAATTTCAGTACGTCTTTATTTCCTCTTGTAGTTCAGAATATAATGCCTTTAGTGACTTTAGATCTCAATTTAATATTGGCTTGCACCAGGTATAGTGTTGATGGTTGAAATTAAAATTTAGGTGGGAGATTCTGACGTTATCAGTCGCACTAATGGTTTGAAGTAAGAGAAAAAGATATTCCTTCAGAGATTGAATCTAATGATGATGATCATAGGCTTAGAGATGATCACAAAAATATTTGATAGGTCAGAATAGAACGTTTTGGAAAATGAATAAATTTGAAAAAGTAAAAGTACTATATCTAATAGGAAAGTGGGAACAAGGTGAGGAAAACAGATTACAGTAATAGCAAACACAAGCTGCAAACTTTATTTCTCTAACATGTCTAAAAGCCAATATACAAAAATGGGTTGAAATATGGGAGAGCTTGTAAGTGTAAAAAATATCATTAATAAGTTCATACAGATGCAGTCGAATGATATTTCAAATAATGAAGCTTGTTTATTTTAATTCTAATTATAGACTACAATTTATCCAATATCTCTTAACAAAATAATTCAACTTTATGATTACAGCAAGAAAATTACCGGTCGGAAACATCACATGCGGAATTTAATCAGTAATTTCAGAACTGGATAGGAATTTTGTAAAACCACAGGTCAATATGTATTACGAATACGAGTGCTTAGAACAGCAAAATCAACCACCCAAAACATAACCAAGGAAAAAAATGAAGCACTACAACAGCTAAAAAAGATAAAATACCAATATTAACATTTTACCGATCGATAAAAGAAATGCAACCATGATGCGTACAATGCGAAATATAATATCCAAACTTTACTGCAAGAGCCAGCTTATCAAACCATCGCCACAGATCCAAGTATATATTTGGACAAAACAACGAAACCAAAATCAAAATCCCATCTAAAAACAATTGACGCCCAAACAGAAATCTCCAACTACATGGTCTACAAAATCTTCACAAGGCACTTCGCTCAGATTAAGTATCAGCTCAATTGGATCAATATTATAACAGCTCACAAGGTTCCTGGCAAAAGTAATATAGGGACTCCATTAACTCCTATGTCGCTTGTGAATAAAGAGTTGAAATGATTCACTGTCTTACCACATTAATTTTTTTTATTTGGTGTTAAATATAGAAGTGGCTGATAGTTTTGGTTAAAAAATCCATCGTCGGGTGATTATTTAATTTCATTCATTCTCATCAACATCCATAACAACCACACTTAGCAATGTAAACTTTGAAACATACAAAGACTGACTGACTCTGAGAACATAAACTAAGATTTCAAAATGCTACAAAAGGCACTTTAAAAATATGGTTACACAAAAAGAGCTATAGATGAGACACTTAAACCAAATCGTAAAAAACCTATCGCCAAAACTTATCTTCTATACATCAAAGGAACCACCGATAAAATCTCTAGGATTTTATTCTAATAAAAAATCCGAACTACATTAAAAATTAAAAAACTGGTATGGTCTAATTCGCTTTTGAGGGACTCGCTGATAGTTCTTGCTCAGCAGTAGCGGAACATGTGCTAGAAACCGGACATACAATAGACTTCGACGACACCCAGAAGTTAGTTACAACAAGAAATTTCTGGCCTCGCCTTTATAGAGAAGCCTTCGAAATACAAAAACATGAGACATTTAACAGAGACAAAGGAATAGACTTGGCGCCCCTGTGGAAGGAAATGATCCACAACACTGCGTCTCCTTCTTCATGTATGAATACGCACACCCAGCATATAGAACATCAAAAATGACAGGAGTACTCCAGTTTCAGTTCTCTGAAGGAGACATCAACATGAATGTCGAAACGTCAGATTCATCAAACAATCATCGACGCGGTTTAAAACCCGGAAGCCATCCCAGTTTGAAGACAATGGCCGCGGAAGCCTTAAACACAAAAATACATTAAAAATTGACAAAAAAAAACTCCCAGGCACTGGTGCCGCATCAAAGATGCCTCAAAATTGGAAGTAACCAGGAAGAATTTAATATCACTCTACAAGTTGAAATGTAACTAGACATTGACACAAAAGTACGTTGCTTTTTGTTTAAGCAGAATATCTGTTCTAGATTAGGAAATAAAGATATGATTATTAAGAAACATAGCCCATATTCAATGAATATAGTGTCTTAGTTGCTAGAGTAATTAATTATACTTGGATCCTCTTCAAGTACACACATTCCGAAATATATGGATGGATGTCTCTCCATTTTCCCTACAAAACTTTCTTCTTATTCCTTCAAACCTAAAGTGTTTCTTTATTCTACAATACTTGTTCTTTTAGACTGAAAGATCCTTTTCATCTATTTTGGTTTTAATTTTCCAAAACCATCTTAGTTGGTTCCTCTTATCTTTATTAAAGATATTTCTAGATTCCTAATCACTGTAAGCCTTTTTAGTTTAATGTAATATACTGATCCCACGGAAGAGTCTAAAACTACAAACCTATTTATTACCCTCGACTCCAGAATGTCCGTACCTTTTTTGTCTATTTAGATCTTTTCGACATTTTTAAACTCTCTTGAATCTATTTAGCATTTGTATTTATTTACATGACTATATATCGTGTCATCTTTAGTTAAAAAACATAAGTATGTTTACAAGTTACTTACTTGTTCTAAAAACAGATCAACACTGGTTAATGAAAATAAAATACAAACAAATTATATGGAGAGTATTAGTGGCTTTCTTTCTGGTACAAAACATGTAGTCTAATATATTAGTCGTCCTATACAACAAATCAAATGAAAGTAAAAAACTTATCTGTTCAATATCTACTGTTTAAAATTGTTACTTTCAACATATGGTTCATAATTAAGATTAACGAATCAATTCTTCTCAAATAAAGATTTTAAATTGAACTTTCTATATCAACTTCACATATGCAATTTGGTCTATTAAACGTATTCCATGTATAGTATTTGAAAGCATCACTTACGTTAATTATCAGTAGGCAATTTTGTAAAATATAGCATCTGCAATGTATGGGAAATGACATTTCCTTAGAAATGTTTGCATGCAAGTGAACTTGTTTAACTGTATTCAAACAGGTTGTAAATAGGTATCGATTTTTTGAAAATATTTTTAAATTATTGAATATCTTCCTCCTAAAGGACATTTTATTGTTATAATCTTAAAATGGTCAATCATGGTTGCGATCGATAAAAAGTTACGGTAATATATATATATATACAGGGTGCGGCAGATAAACCGCATCTCGAGAACTACAAGAAGATGAAAACTGAAAATTTGCATGCATTTGCATAATACAAACTACACATTTTCACTATGTAGAAAAAAGTAATGTCTTCTAATGTAACGTGGGTTATATTTTTACAAAGTCTACACAATATGAGGCTGTGTCGTTTACAATTTTGAAATTTGAACAGAGTATTTAAGTGACCAATAATAACAGGTATAAAATTACATTTTTCGACAAATATATTATTCTGCGCCTACTACAGTTTACATTTGACAAATATATTTTAATGTTGTAGTGAACTTTATTTTTTGCTAGTCATTATAATAACTTTAACAGATTTTATAAAATTAGAGGATTAATTTACCTGTACTTCCATCCCTTATTACTTTGTTCTGAGTCGTACTTAACGATTGGAATAAAAGGTTTCTTATGCTCTGCGTTACCTATTCCATGCGAAACATCTAAACTTCTTACTTCGTTTAAAACAAAAATCGTGAAAACCTAAAAAGAGTGTTTGTTCTATAGATATATGTATAAATATAGCTTCACTGGAATTTTCAATACAATTAGAAAAATGTTTTATATACAATTATGCATTTGCTTCGTTGAACTTTTGATTTCGCAGACACCGACGGTGTCTACGAATAATTTAATTTCAGTTTTCGTTCTAATTTTCATATGTCCGTCTTATTCTTCTATTTTTTCAAATGTTTTTTTTTAAATCTTTTTGGTCCTCTTGGCTTTTCTTTTACTATTATTCTGCTACCATATTGTTTCTCTTGTACCATCATGGTTCGATTTATTTCTTTGTTTCTTCAGTTTTGTACCATATTAGTTGCCTGTTTTTAATATTCATTATTTATGGTTTTTAATTGTTTTTATACATATTCTTTCAAAATGATTTCTTTGTCCTTTTTACTTATATCTTTTACTTTGTTGAATATTTTTATCCAATATGTCTAGTACCTACAACATTTGTACTTTCAAGTTGTTTTTCTCATCCTTAGTAATTCTTAGCTTTTAGCTTATTTCAGATTTTTTTTGTTAAACTTTTTTCAGTTCTTCTGTTTTGCTTCTTTACTTATCTTTCTGACTCTGACTCTTTTGTTATGTGCTCTCTTTTGACATGATATTTTTTTATTTTTAGGTAATATTTCCATGCCCGTTCTGTTTTTTTTGGTTTTTTTTTAGTTTTAGTTTCGTTAATGGCGTTTTCAAACGTTGAGAGAAGATTGACATATTTCTTATATGTATACTTTATTTCCCATCATAAATATTTTAACCAATCATTATCAAGCAATATTTATCTATATATAAATATAAGAATTATTTGTTTCGGAAGTTTAAGGCAAAAAAAATATGAACATTTGTTATAAAATTACTTTAATAAATTGAATAACTTAAGTGAATTATAAAGTATGTTTCATATCAACCATAAGTAAAGATAATTGTTTTTTTAAAATATAATCAAATTTGATGGCAAATTGAAGTATATATATATATTCAAACTTTAGACAGTTTCAAAAAATATATCGAGTGATAACAATTTCATTATTTTAGCTATTGACATTTTTTTTAATCTTTGAAAAGAAGTCATTTATTTACTGAAAATAATTTGAATTATTTATTTTTATTACAGATACATAAATATAATTTTCGCACCACAATTAGTGGAATGTATTAATTCCAAAACAGTTTTTAATAATAGAATGTAAACATTCTTGATTTTAAATTTACAAAAAATAATCTGGACCTGATCAGAAATGCCATTTTACCAACTTTTTATTGCGGAAGCTCATAATTGTTTTATGTTCAAACTCACATGCCATAGAGGCGTCTTTTTCATATTTTAAATCAGGAAAGACATCTTCAGCATCGAAAGCACATCAAGATATAAAAATACTCGACAGTGAGGAAAACAATGTTGTATATTTTATTCATTGGAAGTACATTTGAACACTACTGCAAAAGGCTATTACTAAAATTCGCAGTCACGAAAAACGAAACATCAAATAAAAAAGAGGTTTGTGTAAATCAAAAGAAAATTATACAAATTCTAAAATACAAACAAAATGTATATTACGTAGTATCCGCAAGAGACAACTTGTTGCTGTATACTACATCGAGACAAGTATTTTTGATTACCCAAAAGCTAATAGTGGGTCATTTTGAAAGCCCCTATGTGCTTTAGAACAGCAATGTGGATTTCTTTTTACAAATTTTCCAACTTTATTCTATGAAGACAAAATAAAATATATTAAAATAGCAATAGGGGAACCATTGAGAACCATAGATAAAGCTTGTAATTGATAATCATATGACAATCACTTTTACCACAAGGAAACTGTTGAGAAACTTCGTGAAGAATTCAATAGAATTAGAAATGTTTCAATAAAATGAATTAATTAATAATTATAGTTAAAAAAGGTTACATTTTACAGCCAATGCATTTTCTCGATCCAGAAAATTCGAATTCAACCTACATCTGTAGATAGATGCAAGAATAGAGGTTTACCAAAAACCAGCAATAGAATACAAGCGGTTCAACTGACAAATGGGGACATTTACGGCGCGTCTAACAAAAAAGTCTTATGAATTAAAAAAGTTAAAATTTATAAAAAAACACAATACAACAGGTGAAATTAATTTAGGGGTAAAAAATACTGATCATGTCAAAATGTACTGGTTGAAATTACATACTTATCTGCCCTGAAAATAAAAATATTGTGCAGTTTAGCGAGAAATTCCTTTCTACAAAATACATTTTCACCAGGCCAATTTTTAAATTAAATTTTAACATTTTGTTTTGTAAAAAACAAACCTGAACAAACAATATTTTTAAAAATTGTTAGTTTTTGATCCAATACAGCGTGTTTCATTTTTCATAAATGAGCCTTGCAAATCATTCATTAAGGTTGATATGAATTGGTGCCATACGAAATTAGGTGTAATTTATAAATATCTGTATTTTTAATATATAAGGTAACGGAAAATAGTGAAACAAAGCATGGTAAAACTATTGATTTTAATAAAGGGGAGCAAAAAATATTAAGGCTAAGGTTTTCCTTATCTACTGTAGTATATATACTCAATTTTTGTAATAAGATTTAGGGTCATAAAAATAATCAAAAAATATTTGGAAATGTTCTTTGTGTATTCTTCGCGCTTCGTTGTCAGTATCATGTATTAAAACTAAAACACCCCTTTTTATTGAATACTTTATTGAAAATCAGTAGACAAACATAAGTTGTTCACATTTTTAAAATTTGAAATGAAAAAGCGCGTTTTTTGTTCTGAATTCGAAGTTTAAGCTAAATTATCAGCGAAACAAAAAATATTTTGACAATAATTTATAAAAATATTGTGAGCAGTTTTTTTACTAATATAGAGGTATTTGCGGTGTTAATTCTATTTAATAATTTAATTTTGGTTAATAATCATTCTTATAATCACGCACAGTTAAATGTTTAATTTAAATTAAATTGGAGTTGTTGTCATTATTTTAATTATTTCTCTATGCATTTTTAATTATTATATGTTTAATCTTTTGCAGCTTGTTATTGATGACCCTAAATTTTTACATTTCTTCGAATTGTCATACTTTTACGACGCTAATTAGTGACCATCAAATGACACTACCTAAAAACTTTAAGGAGCTTCTTTTATATCAGTTGGTTTGTTTAAAATAAGAGGTTCTTCATTTGCATGGCTGACCAAAGGCGATTTAAGCCAATGTTCGAGGCTTTTATAAAATAAGATAATGGTTCTTGTATAGTATATATGTATATATGTATATTAGTGGGTTCAAAATGTCAGTCAAAATTTTGAATTTCTCTGTATAGAAATTTCTTTATCGCTAAAGAAATTTATTTGAAATAGTGTCATACAAGAGGTATTCATTTTAGCCAAAATTTGTGATCAAATCAACGTGAGCTGTAGCTAATAAAAAAATAATGTAATTTAGTATGCTATTTTAAGTTACTAAAATTTTTTGAAACACACTATATACTACAAAATATTTTTAAACTGCAGTAGCTATTCACCTACCCAATGTTGCTTTTAAAAAGCTTTGAAATACTATTCTGTCTAGACGTCATCTAAATCGAAATAAGGGAAAGAAAAGTTATGAGGAAAGGTCGAGAAAGGCATTTGGGAAGAAAGATCAAATAAATAAATATATGACCTTTTCCGGGAACACGCGATATCCGGAGTGGTCAAAGCACAGAAACTGAGATGAATGGGATACATAGTAAGGATAGAAGGTAACAGAACCCCAAAATATGGAGCTAAGATATTTTGTCAGAGAAAGAAGACGGGTAGGTAGACCTAAACAAAGATGGAAGAAAGAAGTGGAGGAGGATATATGAAATTTAAAGATTAAGCTAATTAGACATATCACCCCTTAAATGTGAAACAGTGTCTATTATTCATATTTTTCGTGCAAATTAAGAAAACTTTTGTTTATTTTACTAGTTCCTTTTTGTTATATTAATATTAGTAATTAAAGTTTCCTTTTGGAATTTATCAGACAGATACTACTAATAAAATAATCTTATTCTTAAATAACAAATTCTTCATGACTCAGTTAAATAATTGTTCATTGAAGAATAATACATAAAATTATTTAGGCTATAGTAATTCAGTTTTTGTCAATAACAAGCTATAGTAATTGTAGCAAATAATCACTTAACTTATCTAAAAAAATATGTAACAAATAATTTATGCTAATAATTACATTTTCTCTTTTTCAAAAAAAAAAACTTGGTTAATTTAAGAATTTATTTTCAGTTGTATTAAAAAATAATTTTTATGAATGTTTAAATATACATTGGTATTTTATTTAACTTATTTAAAATTCCGTATGGCACTGATCAAAATCAAACTTAATTATACCTCATGGCTGTGTACTCACCACTAAAGTTTTAAAATAACTTAGGCCCTAGTAGATACGGATATATATCTAAGAAAAGTGAAACACACTGTTAGTAAAAGTAATCACCTGTGCAATAACAAACTTCATGATGCTGTGAAATTTCTAATTATACTGTTTTTCTAAAGAATAATTTCAGTTTTATATAGGAAGAAGCTGAATTTCACATTAAAAAATTCAATAAACCATATGTCTCTAGAGGAGAGATTGTAGGGGAGAGTCGAACATGTAACTTTTAAATCTAGATTATTTCCTCTTTGCTTATTAATTACTTTAGTAGTATTGTTTACAGTCGTATAATTTGAAATAGGTAAGTTTTGTTTAGAGTTATGCAATTTTTGTAATATTCTTATTATAAATTTGAAATAGTGGGTAATACAGTATTGCTAAGTTGTATAATTACGTATCTTCGCCATCACTGCAAATTTATTTGTGACAATCCCGATTTGTACCTTATCATTGTTACTACTGTCTATTTTATTTAGTTTGCAAATTCAAAAGTGTTTCCAAGTCGCAACCCCAAAAAATAACCCTCACATGCACCTTGGTGGTTGCTAACATGTTTCTTTCAAATTGTTGGGCATATAAAAATATTCCTTATAAACTTATTTAAAATTACTATTTTTCAAAAAAGTTCAAATAATATTTAAAACATGTTTTGTGTTCTTTAAGCAACTTTATGCTCTCAAATAACCAACATCCTAGAGTCAAACAGTCAATTTAGTGCTAAACAATCAAAATCAAACAACCGAAACACGTCATATAAAATCACCTACCAAACTTATTTAGTTCAAACACACCATATAAAATGACATATTCTATCACCTTTACAGGAAGCACAAGCTTGAAAATTAAGTCATTCAGTACCAATTCTAAATTAAGGTAGCTCCCGTTGAAAGAACTCTGTAAATGTAAATTTTTCGTTAATTAATAAATCAAATATAATTTTATTATATCAAATCTTTCAAAAATTGTGCTATAAAAAAGGTTGTTCATTTATGTCGATTATTCTTACGAATTTTAAGCAAGATTTATAAACTAAGCATGACATGACCACCGTTTGTACTTGATATTATATTTCTCAACAGTGATTATGATTATTATCTGATTAAAAGAAAGCACATCTTTGCTCACTTACATTACATTCTGACGGTTAAAGTCAATAATCGTTGCTTCAGCATTACTGAAAATAGGTTTTTTTTATGAGACATTTATACGTCGCTTTACTTTACCAAAAAATAATTATTTTGCACCTAATCGCTTATAGCTTGAATAAATAAACTATATTTTTTTAAATAACATAGAATACTAGATGTCCTTCGGCTCTATCATCAGGGGTAAGTGCTATAAATAAAACGAGAAGTTCGACATCTTGCTCATCAGTTTATTTTCGCCAATTGATGTACCTACCTATATTTTCCTATTAAAATGTACACGTATCAACCTGAAAATAATTTATTTAGATCGCCCATCCCTCGAAATCTGACGGAAAGTATTAGGTATATCAATAGATGAACCTTTTTTGCAAAAGGAAACCAAAATAACGGTAAGTATACAAAACGGTATTTGTGCTAATACTCACGTTTTCATGTAAAACTTGGGAGCTTACGCCATCTACCAGATACTGGAGATGAAATAATAATTATCCACAAAGTAGCCGGTGATACCAGAGTAAACAAACTAAGAAAGATGGAGATGAGAAAATGTCTCAACGTGGAATCTATACTAAAATTAATCGAGGATCGTCAGTTCCAATAATTCGGGCATCTAACCAAACTAAAAATCGAAAATCAGTCGAGCTAACACGGCAAGATAAAAAGCCTCGAAGGCCTAGGAAAATATGGGAGACAATCTAAACAACATATTGGAAAAAAAGGATGAATATGACGCAAAAACAAAAACGGCGAAAAAAAAGTAGTACCCAGAGGAAATATATAAAATTTGAGACCAATAGGGCAAATTATATACCTGACACCTTCGGGTATATAGAGTTAAATTATATACAGGGTTTGGATAAAGTATGGAACCAAGTAAATATCTTTAAAACGAAACAGACGATATTTATGACATTTTGCAATTTTGTTAACAATATACTTCCGGTTTAACCGGAAATACCCTCAACTTTTTTAATTTAAAAGGGACACTGTATATTTTTGCAGATTTTGAAAGAGCTAATTTGTAAAAATGAGAAATAACTTATTTTATTTGTAGAATAAGTAAATCTATTTACTAATGAGAATAATAATTAATAATTAATTCAAATGTTCAAAATGCTCTCCGTTCACCTCCTGACAATATGCCAGCCTATTAACAAATTCTTGATTCAATCTTTCCAAGACTTCTCCACTTATTAATTCACATTCATCAATAATTCTTTGTCTGAATTCCTGCAAGCATAACGATCTTTTAACGTAAACACGTGATTTCAGATAACCCTAAAGAAAAAAATCTAATGGACTTAGATCCGGAGAACGATCAGGCCATAACCGATCATCATTAATATTTCAATAGGATCTTTTTCACTTAAATGAACCATTCTTAATCGTACAATTTATTTCCGTAAATTACAATTTGACAGTTTAGCAACAGTTACCTACTAGATAGTACTCGTTTATTTCTTACTATTAATACAAACAATATCAATTTGTTTATCTAAATGGTATTTTACTCTAATGTATAAAAACTTAAAAGTGGTTTAATAAAGTGCTGTATTCCTCGTTTTTATAAATTTTTTATACTAAACCCGGTATTTACGAATTTATTATTTATTTACGGGTAAACCGGAAGTATATTATTAACAAAAAATTGTACATCAGTTGCATTTTGCCCCATTGCACTTACTTGTAAAATTTCATAAATATCATGTGATTAGTTTTAAAGATATTTACTTGGTACTATACTTTATCTCAACCATGTATATTTGACTCTAAATTACTAAACAGAAGTGAGTTATTTATTGACCCTTATTTTCAAAATCTAATTTCTTATAATAAATTGAAGATAGATTTTAGTTTCAATTTTATTTCTAATTTAGACAACATCATAATTTATATTTGTTACAAAAATTGTGCAACTTGGGGCACTTTAACGATAAATTCACATAATCAATTCATTTACAATGGGCCCCAACCTGGTGCATTTTAACAATCTAAAAAAACTAAATTCATGTAACTTAAATAATTCAGAATATATACAGTGTGGAACAGCGAAATGGAATAAATTCAATATATCCTTAATTTGACACTTTTCGCTGAATTACCGAGGAAAACAATTATTTCAAGATATCTTAATATACACAAATAAATTACAAATATAGTTAACATAAGAGATATTCAAAATGTCCTATTGCACGTAACTGACAAAATCCCAATCTTAATTAAAAGTGTTGTTTGACATTGTATAATATCCGTGGCATGATGGATCTAAAAGCTTTGATAATGCTTATATTTAAGTCATCTAAATCGTATCGTTTAGATTTATAAATAGTTATTTGAAATTGGGGTGTTGCCATGACGTGCAAGTGAAACATTTCGATCATCACTTACATGAACGTAATTGTAATTACGTATTCGATCAACTGATTTGTTTTTGTATATCAGTGACAAGGGTGAAAATAAGGAGATATTGAATTTATTTCAATCGGCTGTTCATAGAAATGCAAATAAAACTACCTTTTAACGTATTAGGACCTGATTTTAAGATTCCTACCTCCAAATTTATTTAACATTAATACGTGCACAAATTTCCCCTATCAGTTTTCATTTTATAACTCGCCATCTCCTTTTAATGAGTTCGAAGAATCAACTTTTAGTTTCACAAACTAAAATTGTAGGTAATTGTCAGTATTTTTAATAGCATTCTAAATTTTGTCTTGGTAATTAATGTAATAAGTAATATTTATTTAATATCAAGGATCCTACAAAAAATAAACAGAGCGATCACTAGAGAGAGAGAGGAAGAGACTTTAGCTTACCTTGCTTTGGATATTTTTTGTTTGAAAGCGGCGCGTGACCATAGTTGTCACATTTTTATGATCTAATTTCTTATTTCCAATTTTGTAGCAATAGAATTAAAAAGAGAAAAGTATGTACATCAATTTGCTAAAGTAAAATGACAGGAACGAATTATTTATAAATTGGCAGAAAGAAAACATAATTGATGTATAAATCACTAGACAGCCGAAAATCATTTATTAAAAGTGTACATGAAATAAATAAATAAAAAATAATAAGACAAAAAAATAACGTTACGGAGAAAGTTGCAGCGTGAAAAAAATAATAAATTGACTGACATCAAAGACAGAATAGTGGCATACAGACATAAAAAGAAAATAAAAAAAGAAACTCGGAAAAAACACCTACAGGCAAAAAAATTAGGAGACTGTGAATAACATAAAAGCATATGGCAATAAAAAAGACGAAAGATATCAGTCCACTTTTGGTAGCAAAATGACAGGAAAGTTTATAAAAATTTTACTACAAAAAAATTAGGAAAAAATGAGAAATAAAATTCGATAAATATAAATTATAAAGAGGCAAAAGTAACTAAAGAAGAAAATAATATCATGGAGAGACGGCGACAATACTTAAAAGAAACATAAACAAATTTATTGGTAAAAAACAGAAAAATACAGATGACTGAAATACAGGAATTATATTACGACTGTTTAAAATTGTTCACATATATTATAATCGTTTCCCCCTTTTTTTTTTCTAATACCCTGTATTAATAATTTTGATATATAATAGTCAAAATAATTTTCATAATATTGTATTGTCATATATTTTATATTTTGAAAGAATAAAACTTTCCTCTGGAGTGAAATACTGTAATTAAAATGAATGAACTTCTAGGCAAAACTTAAAAATAAAACCAGTCACCTAAAAAATGGTAGATAGTTCAAACATCTAAGAATGTCAGACAACACAATCCCGAAAATGTTATTTGAAACGAAAGCAAAAGGAAATATTTATCAAGGGAGACCAACAAAACCATTCCTAAAGGAATTAAAGATAGAAAAAATAAAAAGAAACAGGATCAGAGGGTATTAAACTGATAATAGCCAACAAAAAAGGAAGAAGAAATACGTCAAGAAAGTAGGCACAAACACAAACTTTTTACCCGTAAACCTGACGGTAAAAACAGTAAAAATTAAGTATACAGACTTTGTAATTTTGCTCCATACATAGGATTCAGCTACTAAACGCGATTGTGCAACGTTTTGGCTTTTAAGATGTCTAAATTACATAAAAGATTATAAAATAATTGCCAGGACTGAGCTATTATCAAGAAAGGTATACTAAAATTATTTTTACAAACTTAATTATTTGAACTCTGTACTATTACAGATTAATATTTCAATATTACAAAAATGTTAAATATATTGTATTTATGTAGTGTATTTATTTGCCTAAAGAAGCTTTTTAATAAAGACCCTATGCTTCAATCTATTCCTAGCAATGATTAATTTTCTAAAATCTTAGGCATGGTTTTTTCTTGATGCTGGTGCGTAAGCATTAAGGTGACTGCATAGAACTTAACGTTAATGTTATCACCGGGTTCTATAAACTCCAAGAACCGCACTCCTTGGTAATAAAAAAAATGGTGTATATGTGGGTAAAACTGGAAGTTACCTAAAATCTAGAATGACCCAACTTGAAAGGAGCACCTTATAATTTGTTTAACTCTCTTGTCAAAAATTCTGGTTTCCGTGAACACAGCTATAACTCCTTACTTGAATTTGACTTCAAGAATAGTTGCTAGTTAGTCAAATACACAAACAAGAAGATTGCAAGAGATGATTCAAATTCAAAATGAATACAACAATGAAAATAAGAAAAAAGACACTGGGAACCTTAGCACAACATATATTTTTAATTAACCAACAAATTTCCTTCTACTTCATAAAAAACAGTTTTTTATTAAGTTTTTGCACATTTTGTCCAGCTTTTTTTCTTTTACTCAATAAAATGTTATATTCATTTGTGTTTTTAATTATATATATATTATTGTTATATTGTAATATTAATTATTATATTTATTTTTTATTAATCGGTTTTTTCTACTTTTTACTTAATAATATTAGAAATTATTTATTTCTTTTTCTATATATTTTGTGTTGTCCTATTTTTTATTCGTTTCTATTTTTTAATTTTTATATATTTTAAAAAACTACAAGTATCATTGAATTTTATTCTCCCTGTATATAAAATAATTAAAACACGGTATACCAGGGATTGAGTTGACAAAAGAAATTTAATTTTAAGAAGACTACATTGCTGTCTATCTATTAAGATGTGTTCATTTTTCTAACGATAGTTTTATAGCGACCGAAACGTCGGTGTTGAAAAAAACAGATTCTGGTTTTTTTTGGACTCTTTCCAACAATGTTCCATCTCTTAAAAAATACTTTTCATGCCGAAGGTTGGACTTATTTTCTATTATAAGTGTCATTTTTTAATAGAATTACAATCTGTAAATATTTTTTCACAGATCTGTCAATATGATTTGCACAAACAATATAAAAAAGTGTACTGATTAATTTGCAGAAAATCGTAGCAAACTGTGCAAAACAAATTGCTTATCTATAAAAAATTTAAAATGATCAAAATAGCTCTAGCGCTGTGCTAAGCCATCTGATATAGATTCAAAATAAAATACTAGAAATATTATGGATACACTTTCAGAATATACATATATTTATACATAAATCTCGGCATCCACGTGAAAGGTTTTCTGGTTCAGAGATAGAAATAGCTCGTCAAACCAAGGTTGATTTCTGAATTCTTTTGTCTAGGATGATGGAGTGATTGATAGCACAGATATTTGTCACTATAGTTAGTTACATTTGAGGGAATTTGGGATGACATTAGTAAATAGTGAGGTGACATTGAAGCTAACCAGAACATCTTCAGGATCTTTACCTTTACCTTTAGATAACAAAGATTGTTCAGAAAAAGATAATAAATTATTTATAATGGTATTTAAAACAGAAGATGCAGAGGATCTATGAGGATTGACTGACTAAAATTTTCGAAAATGGGCTTTAGTTTGAATTTCAAGAGATTTTGGAGACTGGAGTTTATTTTTGGCTTCACATAATATAAACAAAATCACAAATACAAAAATATTAAAAAACTTATTATTTACAACTTATTTACAATACATTTTTCTATGACAATTTATTTTCTTGTTCATTTTCTTCAGGATGAGCTTCCAACCATTCCAAAAGCTTTTGGATCGCTGGTGGAATTGGTGGTGGAGTGGGCAAGATGTCGCTCTGTGGCTGGAAACCGTCTTTATTAGCTATGTAATTAACCACAACTTTTTTACCTTTGTCGTCTGTGTATTCATAGGAACCACGAACACCCAGTTCTCCTTCTTCAGGCTTCTCTCCTTGTTTGAACTCACCTTGCTCTTGAAAAATTATATTATTACCGGTTTCATAACTAAAAAAATAAAACGCAAGCTTTTAAATGAATGTTAATATTGAGATAGGCTTTAACTTTCTCATCCAATTTATGCCACAATAATAAAAATAAAATTTTAAACCAATTACCTAAAACTGTAAGATCCGTCATGATTAACTCCTTCATTTTCATATCTGACTATTGGAATGGGTTCTTTGGTTTCTTCAATGGGGGCGCAAAAGGCTCCAATAATAGTGGATATAAGAATTATCTGAAATTATATATATATATATTATCCTAGTGTTGAACATTTCAAATGAAAAAGGCTCGTTTGACCCAGATTTGAAAACAATAATTGGCATAAGAAAATTCCTTCGATTTAAAGTTTTTGTAAAAGAAATATGTTAGGTTAGAAATATCCTTTATTTATATAGAGTCTTCATTTACTTCGAATCTTTCTTAATAGAGAATGAATACCAGGTACACGGGAAAGCGAGGACATCGAGAGTCTAAGTGATTGACTAGGAACAATTGAAAAGAAAAAATCAAACAAACAATAATGGAAAAATCTACATTGATACAGTCCATTTCGTAGATCTAACTGCAGTCTATAAAGAGCTATTTTGCCATTTTTTATGGTGCTCTATTATTGCGATATTTCATTTATCTATCTACAAATAATAAATTCTAAACAGTTCTTATGTTAAGAGTTAATGTATACTAAAACGAAAATAGAGGAAAAGACTATTAAAAAACAAAATTCCCACTACACTACTACAATTAAATATCTATAGAATGTGAATGCACCATTTACAACAAAAAATTATTGTAAAATTTTTTCAGCAAGTCATCCGTTCTCTCAAAAATTGAGGATAACATTTTTAAATCAAAATTAAAAATAATATATTAAAATCTTCCTTAAATGTACTTTTTAATGAATGTCTACTTTTCTACAGCAAAAAAAAATTATTAATTCTATTGTAAGCATTTCTATAAAAAATTCCAATAACATTTTATCTAGTATTTTAGTTATCTAGTATTTTACTTATCAAGTATTTTATTTTCCATTACTAATAACTATTTTTACTATTTATTACAAAATATTTTACAAACTTAAATTGCATATAGGAATCTTTATCAAAAATGTTTTTGCAAGATGAAGCAGAATTATTTTACCATTTGAAAATATTTATAAAACACTCTGCCTAAATATACTTAAAATCCTAAACTTATATTATTATATCAACAACATTTGATTACACACACATCTAACGCACGTTATTAATTTACACAATTTTTCAGCTAAACTCCGTACTTAAAATTTGTAAATTATTACCTACCAATTTCATTTTTACAATTTACTTAATATTTCACGACTATATTTTTGAATACAAAATTAAAGATATTTATATTTTTAATCTGTCCCCTCTCCTAAAGTGCCATCCCCAAAATGATTGTTTATCATATAATTACAGTCATATGTGATCTTTAAGAAATGTTATGAAATTGCCGTAAGCAATTCAGCCGACGCCTTTGTCTGCAAGGATTACATCATAAGCATATATTTCGGAATTTTTTAACTTTTAAGTGTGGATATGCAGTTGCAAAGGATCAAGGTTAATAATATACGGAAACCTTGTTCATTAGACAATAATGGATTTTGTTATATAATCGACGAAAACACCTACAAAATTTTTATATAACTTTTAATACTTTGAAATATAGAATAAGTGTATTTCGTTTTTCAGTTACATGCATTTTTTTAAATGGAACATTAATGATGTTTTCTGCGACAATCGTGGACAGCATCGTTAAGTCGAGATTGAATCCTTATATGCAATATAGTAAAACAGCTTATAAATTTTGTTTATTTGTATAATAAAATATGACTCATTTTGTTGCTAAGAAGCTAAACTAATAAAGGATCTAAAAGTAAAACCACTTACCAGCCATATTTAAAAAATGAGATAGCAGTGCCGTCATGTAGCTTTCAGTAAGTACTATTACTAGTAATTCAGTTTTGGTGTTGAACTAGTTTAAAAGTAAGCGATAAATTTCGGTATACTGGAGAAAAAATACTTCTTAGGAAAAGTATATTCCTATTTTATGACTTCCTGACCTTTTTTCAGTAATTTTTTTCCTGTTAAAATAAAAATAAAAATAATATAAATATTTGTTTTTCTCATGATTCATTTTTTATACTGTATATTAATAATAATTTCGTATTTACGAAAAAATGCCGTGAGGAAACAACAGCAATTTTCAATATATTCAACGAGGAGATTATGCTGAGCTAAAATTTGTTTCTGAAATACCAAATTTTAGTAACAAAAGAACAAACTCTGCTCCGCCAGATATAAGGCGTTAGGAGTCATCTTGTTCAAAACAGGATATTGCACTACTTGAATAGGTTACAAACAACTTCCTATTGTTTGAAGATGGCGGGAAGGAGAAAATATTGGTGTTTGCTTCGCTAAAAGTGCGATAGACTCTTGTAGAACACAATGACTTTTTTGGCGATGGATCATTTATAAATTGTTATACATTCCATGCTGATGTTCGCAGTACAGACAGTGCATCTAATATTTTTCATGTCGTTTTTGCTCTGCTACCAGACAAAAAGAAAAGAGTAGATACTAGGTTTTGTCTATAATTCAGAATCCTAAGATTCAAATTTATTACAATTTTCAATTTCACAAATGTCTATGGCGAAAAGTGCAAGAAATCGGCCGAGCTACCGAGGATATGGTAAACGAAAAAGTGGGAACCTACATAAGGAAGTGTGCTACCTTGTTACGCATTCCCCTTGAGAAAATGGATAATTATTGCATGTGAATTTTGGTCGAAGATCATCCACTTTTGCAAATATTCAACGATTATTTCGAGGAACAGTGGTTTGATATTTTGAGGATGATAAAGGTATGCTACAACCAAAGGTACCGAACTACCAATTCCTTGAAAGCACAACAACGACTAAATACGAAAAGTGCAAGGATGAATGCAGAGCTTTTCCAACTTACTTCTTCTTAAATAAGAAGCTTCATACTACGGCAACATTAAACAGAGGAAACAAAATATGAACAACCGGATGAAAAAATTAATCAAATACAGACTTCCTTGAAGTGAAATGGGCGTTGGCCATTGCTTAACAAATTTTGCATTCATTATAAAAATGCACTGGATGTAAATTTTTGCCGTAAAATGAGAAAAGACGATCAGGTGAATAAAATTGCTTCCTAAGCTAAAATGATTGTAACAGCTAAGAATAGCTATATATTATGGAATATACAGTGTGTTCACGCAAAGAATTCACAAGAGAAAAAATTTTATTTTTAGTTTTATTGAAAAATTCATTCTTGATTATTAAACATTTTGCATATTATCAAACTCCATGAAATGAAAAAAAATATGTTTTACCGTGCTTGCTTCATTTTATAGTAGATTTTCTATATTTGTGCACTGTTCGAAGCTTTAACAGTAATCTAGTAGATAACGTTTATGTCATCCAAGCAATAATATGTCAAACTGTCATTTTGTTAAAATCACAGCTGTTCAAGAAAGACTTTATCTTGTGAAGTGGTGTGGTATTGGAGTTTCATACAGGTATGTAATTCAAATATTTAATGGAAAATATTCGAATGTATTCATTACAGGAAATGGATTAATAAAGTTATTAATGAAATTCGATGAGACGGGATCTGCTGAAAATACAGATTGGTGAAAAAATTATGAATGACCGGTTGTTTTACTATAATATTTTATTTTCCGATGAAAAAGATAGAGCAGTTGAAGGGAATTGCAAGACAACGTCACACAATTGTTTCAGATGGAGAGGGTTAGTTGAACTGATAGAAAAGTATCAAAATAAACGTTATTAATGACTTTACCTCCCGTTCCCTTATGGTATACTCTACTGGTACGTCGCAAAACTTATCCAAAAAGGTTTTTTTCTTCGCAGAAGTCCACTTCCAAAATAATTCTGAAAATCGCAACTATCCAGACTAAACGATGAGTTTACCTTCATTTAATCGAAAAAAATCTCCAAGAG
This sequence comes from Hermaeophaga mercurialis, assembly GCA_951812935.1. NCBI lineage: Eukaryota > Metazoa > Arthropoda > Insecta > Coleoptera > Chrysomelidae > Hermaeophaga > Hermaeophaga mercurialis. Next base: position 11,778,015 of record OX638366.1, read on the forward strand.
TGTAGAAGTCTTCTTTTAAAATCAATATTTTCTGAATATTTTATATTGTATTTATCAATAACTAGTTAATAATATGCCTATTTTGAAATTAATTTCCACAGTATTGTCCAATATTTTGTTTATTAGTGTAAGAAATGAATTAATAACTATGGTGTCACTAATTACAATCTTCTCGTTTTTTTTTTCTATGAAAAAAATCTTCACGGTCAACAATTTTTTTCAACGCCTATTATCTATTTACCAATCTTCTGTAGTAAGCATCTTATTGACCAACAATTAAATACGCGTAAGTTAATATTATTTTTCTAATACTTACATTTCGTAAGTGCAAACATTATTCTTCAAATACCAACAATTCATTTATAAGAATTAACCTTTCAAAGAACCTAATTGGCTGTAGTAAATAGTTAATAAATAATAGTCAAGGAAAGAATATTTTACAAACGTTTATGCTCGATTGTGGTATTTTAAGAACCTTTTCTTAAAAATGTATTATAGTAAAAATCGTTTTTTGTGTGTATTTTTTTATCTTTTTAGCTGTTTACCAACTAAGGGTGTTACAAGATTACAATCGGGGAGAAATGAACCAATTTAATACTTTTGATTCGGAGAACGACGTAAGGCATAAAACATTTAATTTATTCTACGAAATACGTAAAATATAAAAAGTGTTATTGAACTAAAATCTGTAAGAATAAAAATAGTCGTCTTGGAGAATGTTTGACATTGACCCTTTCACTTCAAGGAGTGGTACGACTAACTTATCTTCACCGTGCTTTCTCATCATGCGCCGTAATAGTGACTTACAAACCCGAATTTTTCTTACTTGATCTTGCAAAATGATTCGTAATAATATAAATTCCAATTATCTACCCGCAATCACGATGAGTTTGGCCATTGTGCTAACCAAACATTGTGAAATTTCAAACTTTTCAAGAAGTCTGACACATCACGCAAAGTGTGTCTTCTAACTACAGGATTATATCATTTCTTATAAATTATAGAATCTGTATATATCGAAATGGAAAAAATGAAGAAAAAATATATAAAAATATTTTATAAATTTCAAGCCCATTAAATAGGGATAAATAAGGAGGTGATATAACATGTAAAAATTAGTATAGTTAACTTATATATAAATTTATGCGAATATTCAATATCTTCGTAATTTTTGGTAGAGTGTTTCTACTACTATCTGCACTACTCCTGGCCAAATTCTTTTAATAAAAAGTTTTTTTTTCTTCTATAATTTTGGTAAAAAATCTTACGCATGCAAGTAAGACTACTTTTCTCTAATCTAATTCTAAGATTGTCAATCTTGGAAAATGGTATCTCAAATACCGAAACCTTAGGTCAGATTTGAATACATTTTTAAAGCGCTTTGGAAGATTGTGGAAATTCAGATAAGTATAATTTATCTTTTTCATATGTATTAGGAACAATTTCGATAAAGTAAGAGTTGAAACAATTAATTTAAAGAAAAAATTGTTTTAGAAGATGACCACAACGCAGATAGTGAAGGATCTACATCGACCAAAAATGATTTAATAATCCAAAAAAACATAAAATAACATAAAATGTAACAAATAGTTTAGTGTAAAAGTTGTACACATGTTATAGTTTTTATAAAATGAAAGTCAAATGCTCTAAGTGAAAAGTTAAAATGAAAACTTGAGCAGAAATCGAGCAATGTTGACTTAAAAGTAGTATAATTGGGTAAATATTGTTTGACATACATAGATGATTATCAGTATCACTTGTAGGCGAGATCGTTGTTAATTTAATATCTAAATTGAGCTCCAATGATTATCAACTTAGAACTGTTAGAGACTTGCCTTGAGTGTTGATCAATTGATGCTCTAATCTACTCAAGTTGATTCTAGACTCCATAAGAAGTCCGTTATTTAGGCTTTTTCTCCAAATTCACAAAAACAAAATATGTTACAAAAATAGATTACAGATTATAAGACCTTATTGTAAAAGACACAGATTCAGGAAGGAAGTTGTGTTTGAGATCGTGTTCCTGTTTTTAATTTAAACAATAAAAAGTAGATCCAACAAAAAATCGTTGGCAAGTACGGTTAGGTCATGGTATTACTGCATTCTGTAATCAATAAGCTCCACTGTTCCGGAAGGAAGGGTCAAAGTACATGTGTAATAATTTTAAAAATTATTGAGGTTACAGAAAACGGTAGGTAGATAATAAAAAAGTTTTTTGGGTATATGTTGAAATCCCAGTAATAAACTTTGGAATTGTCAAAAAATTAGTCTGGTTTTAAACAATTGTTTATACAGAGCGAGTCAAATTAAATCGATCCATGTTGTATACTAATCTTTTGTAAGATTGCTACAATCCAAATGAGGGCACGAATTTACGATAAAGAAAAATTTTTGTGTAATTTAGCGACTTAAGGACTGGGCTCAAAAAATCGTTAGTGGAACTCCAAAAACAGGTCTAACCACGGTATCCCAATAAATCGACGTGAAAATCTAGTTTTTTTATTAGAATTTTGTTCACGGGTTAACGGTAGGGTTTAACTGACAATTTAATTTCAGTTGTCACAGAAAGTAAGTTAGAATATGATCAGTCAGTAGCACCCTATACACGTATCATACCTTTCTTTTTGTGTACTAATAACCCTTTACTCAGTTTGACCTGTAAATTTTATTTCAGTATATTGTGTTTTATAGCGGCACGACTCAGTATTACTGATTAATTTTTACAAATATAATTTTCTTCTCCAAAAATGAGTAATATTTTTTTTATTCGTTGGGGTTCTTGCCAATTTTGGGAATATTTAATTATTTCGTTCAGTTAAGGAGTAGTTGGTGATTTATTTTTTTAAGAAAAAACTATATTTGTTATTTGAGCCAGTTTAAATAAACCTAACCAGAACTTATTCAGTAAAGGTTTGAATACATTCAGTTTGGTAGAACAGCCACCGAAGGAAAGCATCACACTAAGGTTGAGAATTTTGCTAAAATAGTAATTTATTTTGGTTCAAGTTTCCAAAGGATAAAGGTCGGTATAGTAGATTTTCATTTTTTCCTGCAGGCCTTCCCGAGCGTTTTTTCAAGGGTAGTTTAATTTTTTCTATATAAAAGTTGTATTTTTTCTTTTGGAGTGTAACTCATTTCTTAATAAATAAAGGACCGTCTATCAGTTTTTACTTATAGATACTATTTTATTAATTTTAAACTATTTATAATTTTATTTTTTAAATCAAATCAATATACTTTTATTCCGAAAAGATTCAAAATCTTTAATTTAACAATCTTCAAATTAAAGTAATAGTTGGATCACCATTTGTAAGCCATGACTAATTTTCACGATTCTTAAGCATAAAATGTGTCAAAACTTTATCTTATATTACCACTCTAAAGAATTAGTAGTAGAATTACTTTTTATTGTGTTGTAGAAACTAATATGGTTTCATACAATATTATATATATTATTTTACACTGTGTTTGTTTCATTTTATTATTAGTGATGATGGTTACCAAGTAGTTTTTTATTCATAGATATTTACAACTAGATCATTCCGAGTTGGTATACCTGTCCTACATTCATCAGGTTTAGTTTTAACACACTTACGTAGAACAAATTTAGTTTTATCACACATTTGTGAAATAAGACTTGAAGATTTAAGGAATGTTTCATGGAGTCTTCTTTCATCCTTGATATAGAACGACTATGAATACAGGTTTCTCGGTCTTATGTAGTTAGCAAACTTCAGTATGTGTTAAATGGCAGATGTTAGTTTTATTTATTGACTAGATATCATCGTCCGAGATATAATGGGGATTCATTAGCTTCCGCCAAAATTACATTACACGAAGATAATTTCATGGCTCTGATACAAAATCCTATTTGACTGTGTATTTTTTAAGAAATTTTTTAATTTATGTATTTAAAAGTTAAATTGTTCGGATTGGAATGTTATCTATAATGACTAGATTTAAAAATCAGATATACAGGCGAAAGTGGTTCATTTCGTCCTAAACATGATAACTTAGGCCGACCGACAATTACGCCTGATGTAGAAGATGAAATAATGGTTCGCATTGAGAATGATCCTCAGGTTAGTACACGACGTTTATCTTATGATTTAGGAATCAGTAAAACTTTAATTTTAAAAAGACTGCACTTTGAGAAGTATCACCCATACTATTTTACTTCGGAGCAAAATGCAAAATCTTAACCACGCTTTCATCGATAGAATATTATTTACCGACGAAGCTACCTTTACACGCCGTGGTACTTTTAATTTAAGAAACAATCATCTCTGGGCTATTGAAAATCCCCATGTTAAAAGAGAAAGGCATTTCCAATATGAATTTAAAATAAATGTATGGTATGGGATCATTGGTAACTATTTATTAGGGTCATATGAGTTACCCTATAATTTGAATAGTAATAATTACTTACATTTTTTGCAAAATGATTTAATTGATTTGTTGGAAGAATTGCCACTAAATTTAAGGCAACATATATGGGTTATGCAAGATGGTGCACCGCGACATTATACGAGAGAAGTCAGAACCCATTTAAATACTAATTTTCCTGAACGCTGGATTGTTCACGGTAGCCCTTTCCTTTGGCCACCACGTAGCCCAGACTTTAATCCTCTAGATTTCGGTGTATGTGGTACAATGAAAGAAGTTGTTTATAAGGATATCATAAATACCCGCGACCAACTTTGAGATGAAATAAATAGAGCAGAAGCTTCTTTTGACCCAATGATATTTATTATTTAACATGAGACAAGCTTTTATGGAACGTATAGATAAATGCACCGAAGAAAATGGTGGAAACATCAAACATTTACTTTAATTGCGATTAAAGTTATAATGTTATTTAGCTTAGATTTTACTTAATTTGTTTAATAAATAAAATGTATTGCATTCCTAATTCGGACTTCAATTTAAAGTGCCATATACATTTTTTATGTTAACTCCTAGTATACTCTAATAATATTCATCATGTTACTTTTGGAAAAAATATTAGCGTGTACGCAACTACATTTTTAGAAATTAATAATTCAATAAGAATCATGCAGCTGATCACTAAAATGCGATTATTTCTAAAACCGTTAAGTTTTGGAGTTATTAACAAGTATACTTTTTTTTGTTAAAATGATGTGGCTTTAATATACTTTTACATAATGGATTGAAAAAGGTACAAAATTATGATTTCTCATACCCAAAAACCCCCACTACGAAATATTTATGTATACATGTCAAAAACTTTAAAGATATTGTGAAAAACAAAAACAAAATTTTACTTTAAGCACTCTTATTTGCAACATTTTATTATTAAAGCAAGTTCGTTCAAATCGTAATATTTCAAATTGAGGATTCTACTGTACAATCGTATTTTTGGTTTGAACATCTATGCTCATAATCAAAAAAGGAATGTCAAATTTCTGTCAGTTTCTTATAATGTTATATGACGATGCCAAAGAATATTCGTGAAACAACTGTCATGAGAACATTTAAAGAATTTTAGAATATGCTGAAATTGTAAGGTAAGTATGTTGTATATTTATAATGTATAGGTTCCCTAAAGTAAGGGTAAAAACAATCATTATAATTATATCGCGTTTTTATTTAGAATACATTTTTCAATTTAAAAAATTATTGAAAAACATTTCAAAAATTCTATAAGGTCTTGTTTTGTGCCTAATTTGAATATTAGAAAAAAATTTCCTCCACAGTTTGTTTCGTTTAATTTGTTATTGTGTAATAGTTTATCGTAACTTTTTAGCATAATTTTTTTTTGTCAATTGTATAGCTAAACGCAATGAAATACTATTATTATTATTATTATTATTATTATTTTTTATATTTATGATCATCAACTGGTTTTTATCATTTTATTGCTATTTTTATCTAAGTATGCCATATCTCTAAACTTGGGTATAACTTTTAATTTCTGTCAATATTTATGATTAACATTTTACTTTATTTACTATTCCCAATAAGGCATAATTTTTAATTTTCCTTATACACTACTTTAGAAATTTGGTCCTTTATTAGTAGTTTCAAATAATACAAGAATTTATTTATATTAAGGATATTTTTGGAATACGTTGTGTATTTTTAACCGAATATATTAATGTTCAAAAAATGTAATCAATGATTCTTTTATTAATTTATATTTACAAAGTAGATAATACAATATCAACGTTTTTCAGTACATTTTATCTTAAGCCTCAATATTTTCTCTGAAACCTGTGATAATTTTTGTTATCTTTATAAATTGCTTGATTATTATAAAGTAACTGATGCTGTTGCACTTCTCGCTGCGCTCTAGTAGCTTCATTATCTTCTTCCGGATGCGCCGCGTTCCATTCTAAAGCTTTCTGTATAGCTTCAGGTATAGGCGGAGGCGTAGGTAGATGACTGCCTTGTGGTTGGAAACCGTTCTCATTAGCTACATAAGATAGGGAAACTGGAGTGCCGTCATCAGCGGTATATTGGACTGAACCTTGTACGTCCGGTCCTTCGTTTTCTGTTCCAGCGTTTTTAATTTGGCCTTGTTCTTGAGCTTGAATACCATTTCCAGTTTCAAAGCTACAAAATTAATAACATATGTATATATGTAAAAATATAATATTCGTGATGCTATTTATAGTATAATAAAAATATTTGTATTCATTAAGGACGTGCACCGATGTCCAAAATTGGGAAATTCTGTATCAATCAAGGTGTTAGGTGCTTTGGAATTTACAACCGTTAGACACATCCAAAATGTGCCGACTAACAAAGAAATTATGGTATATATCCTGAACTTAAGAATTGTATTAAACTCCTCCTATTGCAATAAATGAAATTAGTATAGACACTTGGTAACGTTATCTTTAGTATTAATTATATACGGTTATTGTTGTATTTTAGAAATAATTAATTTTGGTCCACTTCTCTAAAGAATGGGTTCTAAAGAAAAAGTCAGATTGAGTAAAATGAATTTTATCAAAAAGAAAGGAAGAAGTTATTTTTGATGCTAAATTATGTAATACCCTTTTCTACATTGGAAAGATTTATTTTTTAGCGAGGGATAGAGAATACAAAAATTATTCAAGAATGCCCAAGAATTTTGCAATCGATTATTAAACAAAATTTTTTCGGAACAGTTTAAAAATAGAAAATATTTACATTTACAATTACTTTATATGACATGTTTGTCAACTATAATATTTTAATACAATATATTCTTAAAAGTGGATGTAAAAGCTTTTATTACAGTTTATGTAAATTTATTCCGACTTTAGGCATTTTAAGATGTTATGATGACCTACGTACGATTCGACAACGTTGCAACATTCCTGCCTTGAGATTTGAGACTCTAGTAGCAACGAAACGTAAAACATCTGCTTAGTAGCTGAATCCTATACACGGAATAATACTTTTTTTGAAGAATTTTATTTTACTGCCACCATAAATAATAATAAAAAAAACCATATATAAGATTCTATTTAGCTTACAATCTTTTGATTGATTTTACGTAAACCGTTTAATATCGAAAATATTCTTGAATTGAATTGAAAGTAAAACACTGAATTTATGAATGAAATTTCACGTACCTCCAACTATAGGATCCGTCGGCATTCACACCTTCGTTTTCATATCGTACAATTGGAATTGGTTCACCTTGAGGTTGATGTTGAGCGTACGATACACCTACAATAAAACACAAGATGCTGACCTACAAATAAAAACACGTAATTAATTTAATTTTTTTTTTAAATGGTTTGATATTTTAAGTTCAAATTATTAATTGTTTTCACAATGGCTTAAATATTTAAACTCTCCATGCTAAAGATAAGGTGTATGTAGATAATTATAATTGTAACAATTTAGTATGTAGTAACTCATTTAGTTATTGTTATTGGGATGTTCAGTAATACGTTATTAATATTAATGATTAGAAACTAAATATAAGTTTTAATTTTTACATTTTCGAGTCCCTAATAACCTTGATGTAGCGATTATGACGAAATAATCTCATTTTAACAGCTATGCTAAAATAATTTAAATTGATAATTTTCTACTTGAGATTAATAAAAATAGTTTTATTTTAGGGGAGGGGGAAGGAGTTTCGGTGGTAGCGAAGAAAAGTGCCACTTTTATTTTTAACAATACTTTCTTGTCACTTCTGTTGCTACTCCTATGATACTATGATATTCTTGTGTTTGTTTAATCTTTGATATATTCTCAACAGGTTAGTTATTATTCTATCCACCCTCCTGTTTTGTTACCCTTAATGAGCTCTTTTCACCTTTCTTTGTCCCGGTAGTTTTATCATTATTTTAGCGATTTATTTGGCTTTAATTGGTGAAAATATGCTCGAGTGGTGGATTTGGAAATCTGGTAAAGTAGTGTTGGCACGAGGTCACCCTTGGCCAAAGAATCACTTTGGAATACTGTTGCAAATTTGTATAAGCTCGGTAAGATTCTTGCCTTTTGCTTAATTCCCTAAATATCAACTCCTACCTTGTTATGGATGCACTCTTATGGCTTTACCTTGAATAAACACGTATAGTGGTAGAATATTTAACAGAACCTCCTGTGGCAAAAGAATTAATAAAATTTATTAATGAAATATCATTTGGCGGGTATGTTGATAAGAGATTCTATAGACCTAGTAATACAGAAATAATTACAGCAGATATTGATTTAATTTATAATGAAATATTAAAATTTTAAATGTAATCGAATTTTTAATTCAAATAAATATTAAATTATTTATTTAATTTAATAAAAGATCTAAAGCCATCTAAAAATCACATTTTTTTGAATTTAGATGTATGTAGCAGCCAAACCAAAATCAATAAAAACGGCTTACATGTTCCTATCCTAATTTTTCAAGCTCTGTGCTATGGCATTAAAAAATATTTAATACAGAGTGATAAAAAATCAGCTGATTTAACATAATAGACATCAATTGTGATATATCGTTGAAATGCGCTCGGCAAGAGGTTTATAAAAATGTAAAAACATATGGGGTATTCCATTTAAAAAAACAAAACGTTGGTCTGGCTCTGCTTTCCTGAATACCCTGTATATTTGGGACTAATTTTAAAAAATGCAGAATACAGTCCCGTTCATCACTCTACAATTTCATAATCATAAATTTATTTGTTTCAAGTAAAATACCCTTGTTGCCAGACTTTTTCGCTACCCTTATAGGCTTTCAATGTGGAAAGCTTGTCTGCTAGAGTATAAAATTTCTAAATTCAACTAGCTCTAATGACCATATTGTTAGAGAGAATCTCTGATAAAAGTAACAAACCTTTTTACAAACTAACAGGTAAGCAGAAAGATCTGCCTTCTACCTAACCAACCAAGAAATCCTACTCTACTGCTCGCAAAAGAAAACAAAAATATTCCTTATTAATTTATTTCTTTTATCAAACAACATCTGTAACCGCTTTTGTCACGTTTTTTAAAACACAATATTCTTTATATGAGTATGATTTGGTTTGTCTACTTTGATTGGTCAAGAATCGCAGAAAAGCATCAAAGAGCAAGCTAAAGATATTTTTTCATCAACCTTCAACCAAGACACATCTCCCTAATAATTCGATCATAAGCATTAACAAAGAAATATCTAGTTAAAATGCGTATCTTAAAAATTCGAGTTTGAAATCTTATAATACTCTTTTTTTTTCAGGGCAATAAAAAGGACGAATTTCCATTGAAATTGATGAGAATGACTAAGAAAACTTGGAAAATGAAATTGAAAATATATTTAATGAGGTACATAATGCCGAAAATGATGGTGAATCATATGTTGATGCAGAATCTGAAGTTGAAGAGGGAGATGAATTATTTGAAAATTATCCAGATGACGAAGTTCTGATAGGAGAAGATTCTGATGATGAAACGCCACTTGCAGTTCGTCTAGAAAAACTACGAGAAGCAGTAAAGAGAATGCCACAAAATTTTACTAAAAGAGTTTGGTCGTCTGTGACCATTCTTAAAGAGCCGGATAATTTTATTGGTCAAGTAGGTGTCCCAAATTCTGTCAAAACAAATAGAAAATCGCATAAATGGTGGCATAGAATTTTTTTTTTACTTTATTGATGCTGCTGTGGTAAATGCATTTTCACTGTATGCATTATTGCGTAAAAATATGAATTTAAAACCCTTGAACATGAAGAATTTCAGAACAAGTGTTATACATGGATTATTAGCAACCACGTTAGTAAAAAACAGAAAAAGGGCTTTTCCTGGAAAAGAGGGTATTGAAATAAAAAAACACAAACCTTACATACCAGATGAAATAAGACATGCTGAAAATTTACATAAATCAATTCGACAAGTTAGGACAGAGTGAATATGTCAAACATGTAATGTTGCACTTTAGAATTATACGTTATATGTACCAACCATTTAAGAAAAAAAATACTAATTAAAAAAATTACTTTTGTACGTTTAAAAATGTCTTTTAAGTTAAATTACATATATAAATAAAACAATGTTTTTTAATCTTGTTTTCCTTGCCGTTCTAGTAGTTTTTTTATGGTCAATTTCCTGCCGCTCAAAGAGTTAAAGCTTCGTAGACTGTAGTGGTTTAATGATTATTAGTCTCACTTATTCATAAGTCAAACAAAAAGGTACTTAAAGGACAGGCTCATATAACATCGAAGTGTTCTCAGTGCCAATAATATAAAGAAAAGTAAAATTAATGATTCCGCTTTAGTTATATGTCCAAATAAAACACATAACTTGTGTTTTAATTTAAGAGCTATTACAATTTTAGATAAAACAAGTTTTAAAACAAATACTAATTAATAAGCTTACCAAAAAATTATTCTTTTTATAAGCAAGTTCATATTTTAATTAACAAAGCATAAGAGAACGCTGGCCAAAATAAAATAAAAAGAAGTCATTACTGAGTATTCATTTTGAAAAAATTAAAAAATATTTACCACTTGTCACGTCCTGTATTATGACCAATTAATTGAAATGTAATAAATACATTTTTTTATAAATTTTTATAAGTTACAGTATTTTCATTTAAAAAAAATTATAATATGGTCTTCAATTATAGGCGAAGTTTTCTTATGTTTTCTTTCTATATTTATGCTGCCCATAAATAATTACAAAACTAATATGGCCCCGATATATAAACAAAAATGTAAAAAAAGTATTTTTTTAATGTCTATTGGGACTTTATTTGTTTCAGAAATATTAAAATTTCTCCTTTCTCACCCTTTATTTATATTGTATAATATAAAATAAATATTCCAAACTTACCCTCTATTAAATAAGTAATATTTATTTATAAAATATATTAAATCCTACATTCCAATTAAAAAAATGCATACAAAATATCTTTAAAGCACTTTTCACCAACTAAACTAGCCAAAAATTTAACAATACCTACCATATACATATTGATTCTCTATTCAAGCGCTAACTAACCCTGTTTGGTATCAAAATCTATTTATATTCCTATCACCCTCCCTACTTGTTGATGACTTCTCATTAGTGTCATATTAAATAATAACCAAGTGTAAGTCAAATAATAAGTATGCATTCGCTTGAACTTTACTGTTGTCGAAATGGGTTGAAAGAGAGGCATTAGTGCATTAGCCGATTAACTCTCTTCAGTTTCTTCTGATGAACACACTCCAAGATTGACACTCTTCTAGAATTACATAATCAGGTAGCCGTTGGCGACATCACTAAATCATTCTTACGCTTAATGTTTTTAGTTATTTTAATATATACATTCTTAAAAATGTAGTATTGTTGCCAATAAAAACAAAAATTTGCGTTATTTATGAAACACCACTTTTTTTTAGAACAAATAAATCATTTAGTTTCAAAAATATGTCATATGTCGTCTATAATTTGAATGTGAAAACATGTGGATTTTGGATACTGCAGAGTGCATCTTTTTTAATTTCGAGAGATGACGTCACCAGATGCTGAGGATGGATAAAGTACACCTGGTACAAGACAAATCCCGATCCCGTCATTGATGATGAATTTGAATTTGCTAGAGATGGTTGCCTATAGTGAAAATAGTAGACAAAATTAGGAAATTTTTGTTTTGCTGTTTCTAGCAGTATACCAATTGTAATATTGTGTTGTGAAATACCTCAAATAAGTTCAGTGAGATTGAAAATGTAATGATAGGGAGGAAGACGTAATATTTTGTGCACATATTGCTCGGCTAAATTGTGATTCAAATATACCTTTAACGGTCTATTTTTAAAAATACATATGTTAAAAAATATTTATAAAGTATTTGTAAATAGTTAATATTAATATAAATAAGTAATTGATACTAATTGTGCAATACTATTCAAAAGTTCAGGTATTAAACATGATTCAATCAATATTATGCTGTTGTCATCTACTCCTCAAATTTTCCAAATTGTATTTTGTTCTTTTATGTCATAATGTCCCTTGAGAATAATAATTAAGGGTAGCTCATTCAATTTGTTTAGTGATTAGTTTCCAGACCATTTTAAAAAGTTTTCGTTCAAATAATATATTTTCTATGTAAATTTTCTTATATCATAATGGTTTGTCATACCTTTTACCATCAACTTTTGTAGACTTTACATTTCTTTTGTCATTGTTTTGCCAGAAATTATTTTTACAGTACAAGTTTGAAATAAAAATTGGTAAAAGCTGATTTTCCTTTTTTAATATAGTTTCTTAAAAATTAATCCCTATTCCCAGCAATATCTAATTGTTTCATAAGTTTGGACATTCCAATAAAACATGTTTAACATTTAATTGGTAGTGGCAATGAACACAATTTGGTCGTTGAGATTGTGTGTGAATTTTGTACTATCCGTAGCCGGCATAAGAATATCTGTTCCCTTCTATTTGTAAGAGAAACATTCTACGGTTTAACACTTTCTTGATTTCTCTTAATTTAGTTTCTGATTGGGACCACCGATTTTTCCAAAAATTTAACACTGACACTTTAAAAAATGCTTTGGAATCGGTTACGGTTGCTCTTGAACATACAGTAATTGGATCATGGATGGCATTCTTGGTTTCTGTGACTGCTTTCTCGTTTCCAATTATTCCACAGTGTGACGGGATCCAAAGAAATTTGACTTCCCTCTGCATTTCTTGTAAACTGTGTAGTTCTCTCTTTATAAAAACTAGAAGTGGATTATTTGGATATACCTGGTGACACAAAAAAAGGGGAACTCTTTTACAATCCAATAAAACTAGAAGTGATAATAGAAATAAATTTTATTCATAGTAATTGAAACCTTAAAACTTGCCATTTACGAAACATTCATGAAATTTAACACTTTTTAAAAATTACGTCGTTTACATGGCGTCCTCCTGTACGAATACATTCTTGAAATCTGCTGTTAAGATTCCTCATTGACCGCTGCAACATCTCAGCTGGGATACTGTGAATTTCCTTCCGAATTCTCTGTTTTAACTCATCCATGATTCTTGGTCGAATCGTGTACACTTTACTCTTGAGGTAGCTCCTCAAGAAAAAATCACAAATGGATAAATCTGGCAGTCTAGGGGGCCAGGGAATGTTACCGACTTTTGAGATCACACGGTTACCGAACAATTCTCGCACAGCTTCCATTGATTTCCGTGCAGTGTGTGATGTAGCTCCAACTTGTTGAAACCAGGTTTTAAAAATTCCCGTTATTCTGTGTCACCTTGTATTTGACTGAGGCTTTCGACTGAGCTAAGGAAGTCCGTTAATATTAGAAATAGTTTGCCTGATGTGATGTTTTTGGTATATAAAAGGGATTGAAAAATTGCATGAAGTTACCCTGAATAAATGCTGGATATATTTGGAAGTTTAATTCGTTTAACTAACTCAGGACCAACAACAGCAGATCCTACGCCATCTTCCATTTTTGAAGAGTCTGTATAGATGAATGTAGTTTTCGAACTGGAATATCTTTTCGAGGAATGCGTTTTTAATTAGACTCATACAAGTTTCGAATTTTTTAAATTTGAAAGTGTCAAAATCTAGACAAGCCTTTAGCCAAGGAGGGTAATCTATGAGAGTGTGGGGGAAGATTTATGGTTTGTAATATAGCACTAACAGTAGAAATATTTATATTAAGGGCGCGTTGCTTCCATGAGTTTTCATTAATAGAATTAACAATTCAAACATGTACTCATAGATTGCGCTAGCATTAAATATTCAGGCAAATAATCGTTCACAATAGTATAGTTGATAACTCTGCATATTACATGTTTGGTTTTGAAGAATATTTTTAATGAGAAACTAGAAGCGTTGACCTCCTTAAAAAGATAATGCAGTTTATAAACGGCAATTCTGTTAGGTAGGAATATGTTTAGTCAAGTTTAGTTATTTTTATAATTATATTTTGGCAATGACTAAAAAACGGCAAATCAAGCAACATTGCAAATTTCAAGACTGGAATCTCCGTATCCTAAAATAGGCTTAACCCAAAATTTTGTAGAATTCGGACCAGCAATTTTCCAGACTTTTGGTCCACTCTGTATATATATATATTGTGAAGATATGAAATACATTTTTTCATTATAAACACTATTTAAAGAAACTAAAATTGTGTACGATAATGGAGCATTCGTGTTTCTTTAATAATGTATCGGGGCGGCTGTTTATATTGCTTTAAAAAATATCGTTTTTAATATTTTTAATCACATTTAAAAAACCAAATCATAATTTAAAATATAGAAAAATGTTATCATCAAACTTAAACGTAAAGGCATTTTGTTTGATAGGCATTGTAAACTTCTACACTTTTGCATTCAGGCTTATAAATTATGCAAAAAGTAAAATTTGTATGAAGAAGAATGACTTTTAAGCCTACCATAAACGATATAGCAGGCAAAGATTCGATCAAGATTTCTAAATTGGTCGTATGGCCTTTTTACTGTTTTGGTGCAGGTGGAGACAGAATTTCCTCTTCGTTGAGCTTATCATCTTTACTGGAAGGAAAGTTGACTTTTACTTCTTAGTTCTTCATACTTAGAATATTGTTTTTCAAAAGTTTACCACCGAGTAATAGACTTTTTTAAACCCAGGATCCTTAGGCATCTCTGAACCAAACCTTTTGATGAAAGAAATAACTGTAACTCTTCCTATAAAACGTTTCGCCTTTATTCGATTTTTTCAGCTTCAACCTTTAAACAAACATTATTTTTAATCCTGTAACATAACATTTTTTGCATTGTTCTTCTGTTACTGAATCCCAAAACCTGTACTTCCATAGTTTGGATTGAACGCATTGAATGGTAGACCTTATAGTTTGTTGTTTTTGCAAAACGTCTTGAATAATTAGTTAATTACTCTTAAGATCCGCCTTTCTATAATCCAAAGCTTTTCTCCTTCTTCTATTCATTTTTTATTTTGTACGGGTAGACTGGTCTGTTTTTCTTTTTTCTTAGTTTAATGATGTCATTGTTTATGTTATTCTCATTACTAAAACAGTCTGGGTAAACAAATTGGAAATTTTGTACATTTAGCAGATGTTCACAAAGTATTCGATCACCATATTCTTCAAAATACCATCGTTCTAAATCTTCCACCGTAATCAAGTCAGTTTCACTAGAAGAAGAAATTGATTCCATCGAATGCAATAAAATGAGAAATTTTAGTTAATCACCTATTCAAAACCTGATTAAATTTATTAATAACATTTTAGTATAATATAATAAAGTTTCTATTTATAAGAAAATATACTAATTATTAAAGAAAAACAATATTGAAAAGCTGCCTTATTTTCATCTAACAAGTTTTATGTTTATTTTAAATAGTGGCGCCTGGATCGTATATCAATAGCAACAAACTATCAGAATTAAAGAAAAGAAAAGAAAACTATTAAAAGGGCACATCTCTCAGGGTGTAGTTTGCTATATATATATATATATATATATATATATTAGCTGTTGTACTAATGGAATGCACAAAAAAGAAAACAAGGGACGGAAGTGAATGGGGTTACAAATCCATTCTTGCAATAGTTACAATTTTTCAAACGGTTTTCTAATTAGGTAAAACTATTAAAACGTAATTAACTAACACACTCTACGTTATATCTTTTTGTTGTTTCATTATAAAAAATGTGTTTTATAACTATTTTCTCTAATTAATAAACTTATGTCCGTCTTAACTGACTGCTATAAATTACAAGACTATTGAAAAGGTTATAATGTTCCAGCATCAATTTCAATTGATAAAATGTTTATAAACATTTTTTTAAGATTTCTTTTTGTTACATAAATTCAGAAGTAGAGCTTCGAGATCATTCCTCTCATGTAGCAAAACTTGTTTCTATATCTTCCTATACTCCTTACAAAACTTTATACAAATTGCAATCTACTATCTTACAAGCTACTTCTCCAATAGGATGAATATTGTGTTTGATTAAATTTAGCAATTACATTAACGAAGTATTGTTTAGCTGCCAATATTTTTAGTTGATTACTTCTATGTAACTGATTTTCAACTCGTAAATTTTATTACATAATATAACGATTTTCCCTTTTCATTAATTTAAATACTTTCTATATTATGATGCAACTGCAGAAAAATCAATGTCAGTGAAATTGACATGCTTTGTTGTTGTTTATTTCTATAAAATCAAAATGAGGTAAATGAGTTAAAACCGAATATAAAGTATTTATATCATTCTTAATAGAAAATTTTCTTTATATTAGTTATTTGGTCAATAGTCATAATTATTAAAATATGCATTTCCATAAATAATTTTAGCTATTTTTAAGCCTTCATCTCGTTTTTTAGGTGTCTTTAATTTCCATAGTATTCAAAAGTTGTTTTTATTAAATTATTTCTGTGACTCGAGTTTCGCTAACTGCATTGTCAAACAGTGACATAAGATTGACAGATTTCTTATTAGCATACTTGACTTTACATCATATACATTTAAACAAATCATTATCAAGCAATATACAGTACAGTACAAAAAATCTTGAAACCCGTCAATTATTATTTTTAAATGGGCGCTTCGTCATATCGCCTTTTTATTTTTGAATGACTTCATCATTCTCACAGAGATGACATCAAAAATAAAAAGGTGATCTGACCAAGCGCCCATTTAACAATAAAACGACGGGTTTCAGGATATTCCCCTAAAATCGCCGATTTAGGAAATAATGAATTTATTCGTTTCAATTGGACCATACTGTAAATGCAGCTAGATTTCTTGTTATACAATTTTTTAAATAATATTATTCTATTTCTAAAAAATGGTTAATATATTTAATCTAAAATAATTGAACTTTCCAGATTATTAATTTAGATATTTCTTGATTCAAAATTCATCCAAAAAATAAAGTCCTTCTTTTTTGTCACTTATATGAAATAACTCCACTGTTGTTTCAATTGTTTAGTTAAGTGTAGGTTAGTGTTTTGTTTCAATTAGGCGTTTTGCAAATGTGATTAGGTATTTTGCGTAATGTGACTTAACTGGTTGTTTTAATCTAGAAGATCCTAAGAGTTCACCGCATTTTATTTAAAAATTTCTAAGGGTTTGGCCAATATAGATCGCGTTATAATCCGGACAATTTAATTTAGCTCTAAAAAATAGTTCAGCAAAAAAACATAAGCAATAAGACCGTTGTTTGTTCTAAGGACTCGAAATTCTCAATTGACAGAAAAGTTCTTAGATTGTACTGTTTGGAGCCATATTCTAAAGGTGATAGGGTGACTAAAAACACAATATACAAATCTTTACTTTAAATAACTTGATAAATGAGAGCAAATTATAAAAGATAAAATTATTCAAATATAAATATTATTAAATATTATATACTATTGGTTCGGTGCAATGTATCATTTAAATTACAGGGACAAACTCCAAAAAGAAAACTTTAAAATATACAGTTTCAATAGTTTAAAAACATAAATAAATCTTCCTTAGATGCAGTAGATCTTTTCAGGAAGTAGATCAACGGTATTTGAACTTGCTTTAAACGTTTTAAACTTTAGTTTATTGTTATAATTGTGCAAAATACGATCGACTCCAAAAGGATCGAAGTGAGAGTAAGAGATTTTTTAGAGTCGTAAAGACAATCTTGCCTGGGATTGTAAGTTCATAAAATCTTTCAACGCAGATGGATTTTATTAGAGTTGTTAAGAAGCCGAAATTTGGTTGATAATCCGAAAAAGTCATAAAAGCCGTTGGATTTTAGCCCTCTTATCTGTTAGACCTCTAGCTACGAGATTGCTTGTATAATGATATTCTCTAAGTTCTAGCTAGCTGGTATTTACTAACTTATTAAATCTGTCACAAAAAGTTACATGCTTCCAGTCGGTATAAAATATTATAATATATCTTGAGTTCCAACATCACTAATCTATATAAAATCAGTTAAGCACAATAAATTAATAAGTGGAGGGCCGCAATGCAGCCGATTACAAAAAAGTCTATTTAAATTAGCTACTGGAGAGGATTTATTAAAGAACGATTTTTTTATTTAACTATTACTGATATTTGACCCATTTTGGTAATAGCTGCCTAACGAATACAGATTCCTTTCTAAATAATTTTTGAAATCATTTTAATATCATAAATTTCAACCTCACATGATTAGTCCCTATTCATTAATGACTTCAGCATTATTAGCTTGCGAAAATACATCTTTGTTTAGGTAATTATTTGTACTCAAAACTGGTGAATTGTTGTTACGCAAACAGTAATGTGCATGTGATTAATACATACAATATTTTAATGACACTTTTAACAAAGATGTTATATAAGATAGTTGATGTAACTTGTATTAGCGAATAAGATTTACTCTCCTTGAAACATTCGACATGAAGCCCACCTCAACACGTTAAATCCAAAAGTCCTAGAATAATTTGAAAGAACTAACCTACTAGTAATAAAAGTTGCTAATGTACACACTTATGTCGTGAAAAATATATAAAGTAGTATGCTATTTAAACTAAGACGCATATTATAGTAATTGACTCTTTACGGAAATTCGTTTTTATAGTGATTACACATCTTACCTGTTATAAATAGTATGATTATGAAATTAGCCAATGAATAAATTAATATATTTTAACATACTTTGTATAAGCTTCGAGCAATAAAAAGGTACTACAAAACTACATGAATATCTTCAATTCTCACATATAAAATATTCATTTTGAAATTGAAACAAATGCAATTATTAAAATTGTGTAAATTTGAAGTTCTAACAAGCTTATAAAAATTGTTATTTATCAATCCGCTCTATTAAGCGATCTATGTTTTTTTAGAAATGCTGAAATTCTATTTAAAAGAGGTAGGCTACTGTTTGAAAGTTTTAGTACTAATGTCTTATGTAGAAATGTGAATTTACGACACGTTTTTACGATTAAGTGAAAGATCGATGATTAATCCATGTACAGCTCAGTCTCATTTTACGATTTTATTGTTTGTTAAAAAAATTTTCTAAGACCCTATTCACGGATGTTTTTGACGAATGGTGCTGCACGTGAAAGCACTAGATGAACAAGCAATCAGGATCTGGGTCTCTCCATTTTTTTAATGCTAATAAAGAAAAAATTAGCTCCTTAAGAATACTGAAACTGAACAACTAATACTGTAAATACTTGAAAATAGACCTGAAGCAAATTGTAGAAATCTTTTGAAATTCGAGTATTCAATTTTGTTAATTGGCGAACTCTTACATCCTTACACGTTCAGAAAATACGAGAGTTGTATCTAGGGGACGAAGAGAGAAGAATTGAGTTTTGTCAATGGATATTACAGAAAATAGCTGATATGGAAGACTTCATAAAAATATTTTATTTACTTTTATCCGATATGGAATATTTATTATGTACAATACTCACATATCAAGTGTTGATAATCGCCATGTTGTCCATGGACTGGGTTATTAGCGAAAATTCTCTATAAACAGTTGGGCTGACATAATTAGTGACCATCTTGTCGTACCTTATATTCTATCAAACGTCTAAATGGATCTGAGTATCTTATTATCTCAGAGAAGAATAGTCTATAGAAAAATAATATATCTAGAGATAAAATAAAGGATGTGGTATTCGCTCAACGGTGCATACCTTACTTTGCTTTAAATGTGCGGCAGTTTCCGTCAGAGGTGTATTGAGAGAAATAGACCTACAAACAAGTTCTTCTAGATGTTGAGACAAATTTTTTTTGGTAGGTCACATAAAACAATCAGTTCTTATTATGCCTCTTAATTCCTTAGAAGAGCTAAGAGAGAATGAGTATGGAATATGGCAGCTCTAGAATTCTGAGAGGATTCCGATATAATTTGTAGGACTCAATTTTCTGTTTAGAAGAGCGCAGATATTTGCATTTATAAAAATGGATGATAATTTGGGCAATTATTATATATAAATTTAGTGGTACATCTTTGAACAAGTATCAATAATTATACTGATTAATAATTTACATGGCAAAGTCGCATTTAACGCATTATAATGCAGTGTTTAGTAAAATTGAATAATTACCCTGTTTTTCATTTCTAGAAATAATCAAAAAAATTAGGAAGTATCGGTTACGGGCATCACTGGCAGTTTTAATATCTCTATATATTTCAATTACACCCTGTATTGTTCCGGATGATGGAATCGTTAGGATATTTGATAAAAATCGGGCATATCTTTTAAAATAACCAAAATACAAGTCGATATTGCTGTAATCAGAAAGAGGTAAAAGTTCCAATTCTAAAAGAAAATACAAGGTGTGTCTTAAAAAAAACATTACTTTGAATTGGCACCATGGTAGAGGAATCATTGTATACTTCTAATTAATTTTAAAATGTGAAGATTAAGGCTGCCTAAATATTTTATAAAACTTTTTTTCACTATAATAACAGAAATTGTTTTTGTTACAAAAGTTGATCAGGGTTTATACTGAAACTAAAGATGAACTGGTTACTAGTTCCATAGATGTATAAATATTAACTATAATTTAGTTACATCAGCCTTATTTTAAATTTATAAATTTGAATTCCTTCAACAGTTATCTTCTTATTATTATCTCTGGAGACAATCTCTTTTGGCATGTTATGAATCTGTAAAAGACTTGCATCAATAATAAGAATGTTTGACAAATAATATATTTTTCTAAACATTATTTCTATATTCGTTATCGTATACCATTAAAGATTTAATAGCGCTTAAATTCAAAAAAAGTTGAGTATTTATGGAAAGGTTTAATAAATATTAGGAGCGGTTTCATAAATATTTGGAAAAATATATATTAGTCAATTTTTTTTTATTTACATTATTTTTTAATCTTTAACATTTTTTCTCAACGTGATATTCTTAAATAACTTTTTTTATAAGTACCTCTATTGTTCATTATTTGAACATCTCCTCCTATCCTTAATATAAGTATTTAAGGTTCAACTTTTTAGCTATGAATTAAATCATTAAATTTGTAAGCTGCAATAATTTACAATGAAATAATAGAATCTTGAAGACAAGTATACTTCTAAAGTTTATTGTGATTAATTTTGTTTCTTTTAGTACCACAAGCTTATACTTTTTCGTATAATTCTTATATATTAAATAGTATAGCCGATAAAAGATTACCTTGTTTTAAGCTATGGTTTACTCTGAATTTATCATCTGTTGTTAAACTACTGTAGTAATTTTATAATGTCATCTTGATCGGTTTAACTATCCTTTTGGGAGTCTCTAAATTAATTAGACCATTTTATTTCCATCGATGCAATGGTATGCTTCTCCAAAGTCTACATCATAAACATTACTGTAGCACTAGCTTTAATCATTATTGTTTGGGGAATGAACATTTGTTGTATAATTCCTTTACCTTCCTTAAATTTCCCTTGGTATTCCCCGAAAATTTGATTTTGAAAATTATTTAATTTCTGCCTGCATCTCATACGCTACAGCCAATAGTGTAATTATTCTTATATTCCCGCATAACTGCTTGTTTATTTTTTTCTATAGTGGCCATTTCCATCTCTACATCTTCATTTCCAATAGTTTGAACTAATTCATTATCCTTTTTTACATGCTCTCACCTTCATATATAAATATTGCTGTGGAAGCCCGTTTTCACCTGCACTCTTAGAATTTTTTAAGTTAAATTTCTTTCCCCTTTAGGTTCCTCCACTTGTTCTTCATTTTGGCCTATTCAATTACTTTTTTATTAATTAATAGTTCTTCAAAATATTATGCTCATTTTTGTGCTTTTCTCTGAGAATTAATTATTAATTTGCAATTTCTATCTTTAATTATATTTATAATTATAATTCATTTCTTGTATTCAACTTCGTAGAAGTTTCTTATTTCCTTGTTTGTAAAATGATGTTCGATTCTTTCTTGTCTCTCTTGCATATACGTACTTTTTTCTCTCTTATAATATTTTTTGTTTCTCTTCTTACTTCTACGTAATATTTTCTGCTGTCTTCTGTTCACCTCCCTAGTGCTCTTATTCTAAGACTATTTCTTTTTTCCAGTTTTATCTTGAATTCCTCTTCGGACCCACCTTTCTTCTTTTTTTGTCTTGGTCATATCCTACTATTTGGTCTACAATCCCTTTTATTAAAGTTTCTATTTGTACCAATTCTAGGTTGCCGGTCCCTCTAGGTTTACTTTTTTGCTATCATTTCTTTTTTTTGGGAAGTAAAAGATAGATGAGACAATATGAAGTAAATATGTAATTTTTTAATAACTAAAAATAAGAGAGCTCTCTAGAAAAAATGAAATTGCTTATTTTTCTTAATTTATTTTACTTTGGAATAGTACTTCTACTATAGAAAAATTAAAAAAATATCAATCAATAATTTATTCAAAAAATATGTATAAAACTAGTCTACACAGATAGTCATTAAGTGTTATTATATTTAGACATTTTTGGGTATATGTTCACCGGATGCCCTGTAACCGTTTTCATCAGCAATGTAAGTAACTTTGTAAGTAACACCATCTGTTCCCACGTAAGTGTAAGACCCTTTAACCACTAACGCTTCTTTTTCACTGCCAGCATTTTTTAACTCTGCCTCTTCTTGTCGGTGAGAACCATCACTAGTTTCATACCTATAAACAGAAGAATGTATACAGGGCGTTCGTACGAAAACCTCAGATATCTAAATTTACTTTCGACTAGGTTCGGAACGTTAGTTTATTTCAGAACGTTCTTAATACTATGACGTAATAGAAATATCGTGTATGACGTACATCGGTTTTTGTAGTAAAAATTCTGTGCATATCTGAATAAATTGTATTTAATTAATTTAGGAATCTAGA
The DNA here is from genome assembly GCA_951812935.1 of Hermaeophaga mercurialis. NCBI lineage: Eukaryota > Metazoa > Arthropoda > Insecta > Coleoptera > Chrysomelidae > Hermaeophaga > Hermaeophaga mercurialis. The sequence continues at coordinate 11,801,248 of OX638366.1, forward strand.
CTGATAGCAATAAAATAATAAGAGAAAATCGCAAAAATAATATATCTAATAAGAGAGGTAAGAAAGTTACAATATTGAGAAGTGATATCAAAGAATACAGTAAAGAAATTAAACTAATATAAACAGAAAACACAACAATGAAAAAAAAATAAAAATCAAAGAGAAAGAAATATTTAGAATACTAGTTAAAATAAAAATAGCGAAATTTTAAGAAGAATAATACAGTAGTAGATGGATTAAACATAAATAAACTGAAAAAAAAACAACCAATAGTTGAAGAATAACAAACAAAGTGACAAGTAGAAATGGGGTCAAAAAAGCAGTAAGAAGAAAGGAAACATTTTATGGTGTCGGAATCGTAGACATTGAACAAAATAACAAATAATAAATCGAAGAAAATTTAAAAGTATAATTAAAAACAAAAATAAAACAGAAAATAAATAATAAGGATAGGCCAATAAAAACAACTAGGCGAAGAAAAGTGAAAACAAATATTTGAGTTTTGATTATTTGGAACATAAGAAGTATAAATTAATTTATATAATTTTATAGAAGATATTCCCTGGTATACTGAAGAGAACAAAAAAGCTAATGTAAGAATTATGTATTGTTAAAAAAGGTTTAAAAGGTACAATGGAAACCAGGTATACATTCCACAAAAAGCATATTAAAAATGGTAATGGAACAGCAAGAGGAAAGAAAAGTGTTATTAATAATAATATACCAAATAACCGAAAATGAAAACTTCGAATCCAAAAATGACAGCTAATTAGAATTATTCACCCTGCTGCATTAAAGAAACGTATGTATGTATATAACAGGCGACTTGTTGTAAGGTCGCACATTTTAAAATATAATATATTAATAGATGAATGTAAAAAAACACTATGTATAATAGAAAGAGGATATTCGACATTAGATATTCATATCAAAGCAAATTAAGAAATAAATAAAAGATGTGAGAACTAGAAGAGTACATACAATAAATAGTAACCAGTTCTTTTTCTTAGCAATCGTGAAACAAAAAACAGAATTAAAATTCAAGGAAACAATAATAAAATTTGAAATCATAAGAAAATAGTGACCTGAAGATAGAAAAAGAGGAAAAAAATTAAAAAGTAAAATAGTGAAGAAGAAGAACTGGAGATGGAGTAAGTAGCTCTTTAAGAACACAATATTAAATAGAGAGGCTCTACCACTTTCAAAAAGAACAATAAAATATGTTAAATATCTCAGTATGAACAATAAAAAAAATTGAATTAGATGGAAAAGAAATATTGAATTTCATGAATAAATTGTGATTGAAAAAAAAGATATCTTTAGACTGGAAAATCGGAGTTATAAGGAAAAAAATATAGGCTAAAAATGAATATTTAGAAATTGAGATTTTAGAGATGACTTAGTAACTATCGGAATAAAATTAAAATCAATTTAAGACACAAAACCCCCTGCTTGTAATTTTTATTTTATGAAATTAAGTTAAAGCATCTATTTTGAATAATTTATCTCTTGATTTTGTTTCTAAAAACTTTAGTGACTAATTTATAAGACTAAACTCACTAACAAAGGCTAAAATTAAAGTGAAATGAATAGTTTTCTTGCAACTTTTTATAACTAAACAGAGAAATTTTAATAACCATATCTCAAATTTATTGGAAAGTATATATTAACATTCGGTATAGATTTTCATAAAAAACATTCTAAACCATTTTAGATTGAAAACAGTTCTAAAAATGCCTAGTTTAATTTTTTAAAACTAACGTACTAAAAACTAAAATCTATTACTAAAATAGCTCCTATACATAAATAAAATAAAATTCTAAAAATAACACTCACCATAAAAAATAAAAATCTTATCTTACATTAAAAATAACCCTATACCTACAAATCTATATACAAACTAACTATTTTACACCAAACTATTTGTCATTTTTATTTTAATTACAGAAATTTGTATTTTGAACCTGAAGATGTAACCCAATTAGCCACGAAACCGGTAGTTGTATCCTCTTTTTCTATGAAAAAATAAAAGCTTAGACTGTGACACTAAAGGATTTATTTATCCCAATTTACCTTTCATTAATGTACACTCATATATTGCAACAAGAACCCATTTTACATAAATATTATTCATAAAATATAAAATACTTACGAAAAATTGTAATTTGTTAATCCTATATTATTTTCGTGTTTGACAATTTTCGATTCTTTGTAATTGGCGTTTCCATATTTTGAAAAATTCGGTTTTGGTCTATTTGGATATTGGCACGTTGAAATGACTAACAGCATTAAGAAAACCCAATAAGTCTATAAAAAAAAATAGAATCTCCATACATTGCACACAATAAGTATCTAGCGTTTATATTAAAATTCCATTTACCATATGTTCCTGGAAAATATTATACAACTATTTATTTAGGCACTTTTAAAATAAGCTAATTGCATTTATTCTTGAAGAGTTGTTTCATCAATGTATGATCAACAGATATTCCTAAAAGATTTTCAAACACATTTGTAGTAAAATTTAGCAATTATGAGGTGCACTGTATGTTTGTAAAGTAAAAGTAAGGCTTTAAAGGGTTTTTCAAAATGAATGGGGTTTTAAGGTAAGTACATATTCGTGATCAATTAGGAATTTATCGATATACAAGACATTTTATGTATTATTTTTGTATTGTATCAGGGTCGAACTTCAGCGTGTAAAAAATGTACTGGTAAAATATTAAATATCAAAAACTGCGGTGCCAAAAATTGAGCGAAAATAATGCATATAAAAAAGATCTACGCAGTTATTATAATGAAAAAAAAGGTGTTTTCTTAATAGAAAATAGAAAAAATATCCAAATTCTACTGAAATAATTGTAATCAAAATTATACTCTTATACATATTGTACTAAATATGTTTTGACAAATACCTCTACAAAACATGAACTTTCTTGTTTAGTTTCGTTTCAATGATCCGAAGATTGAAAACATCCCTTTTTTTTGTATAAAATAGCCTTTAACTAAACGGGTTTTTGAGAAAATGTTGCAATTGCACTAAAAACCAGAAATTTTTATTTTTAATGTTAATACTTATATTCAAAGACTAGCTTGTTTTTCTATTACTAGTGCAATAAAAAACGCTCCCTCTATAGTCTCTCTCTTAGGAAATTTTATTAATCTTTACATTCTGAGAAATCTAGAAAATACTTAGATTTATTTTCAAATGTACAAATTCTATATTTCAAAACTGCCCTAAAACATAAATCTTTTAAAAAAACCAATAAAATATATGACAGGTATTTTGAAAGTGAAGTTTAAAAAGTATTAAAAAGTTGTTGGAATTTAACTGGGAAATATGTTTTAATAAAAATTGACTGCTTAAAATAAGATAAAATAAAATAATAATTAGTTTTATTTTTGTAATTTTTAAGAAAATATTGGGTTGGTTGGGAAGATTGCGCGAAAAGAGAACTTTTTTAGGGTTTTTCTCTATGAAACCATACTTTTAGTCAAGGATTGTATCTCTGAAATTTTCAAAAGACAGAGTGTTGATAGAACTGTTAAAAGCTGAAACTTTTTTAATAATAGAAAGTCATAAACAATCTCCAATACGTTACGTTGGTACATTGCCATTTATGTATATATTTAACGTAATCGTATCGTAGTATCGTACTATTAATTGTTCACACTTAGTTTAGAGATTTTTAAAGCGAAAGATAAATATTTTTTTGTTCAGCCAAGCAAAGATTTATCGCGAAAAATTAAACAGATTGAGAGGTAGAAAAACTATTTTTTACGATCACTATCCAAAGTGGGCTTTTGTGCTTCGAAAAGTCACCTCAAAAAAGTTTTCCTAGGAATGACGTCAAATGACAGCTTTGTCGCTCTAGAGCGAAAAAATTGAGAAAACGGTGGCCTAATTTTAATTAAGCATATAACTAACTATACACCAATTTGATGAGAATTTTATTACAACCTAACTTAAAACCTTCAATTTATCAGCCGAAAATAGGTATTTTCATCACAAACTAGGCCACAGTCATATGATATGAATTTGCCTTGTTTATAACGAAATTAAACATATTCACAGGTAAATGAATGGTATTTAGTGAATTAACTTAATTTTTTCTATGTTTTCACAATGTACTATAGTTTTTTGTCCTTGACTTTTTCCTCCCAGTTTCTGATTCCTTCCCTGTTCATATCTTCCTTTAACTGTTCTATCCCTTTTATCTAGCTACCTCTTCTCCTTCTTTCTCCAAGTTGCTCTTGCGTAATTTGAACTGATATTATTGTATATCTTATTTCTTTTTAGTTTCTATTTAGTTACTGATCATGGGTTGAATACCCGAAAGTAGAAGTCATATATTTTTAATTAATAAATTACCTGATTTTGGTATGGCCCTTAATCATTGAAAATTTTTTAAACAGCAAAGATAGAGATCCTTTCCTTCCAGAGGTTCTTTAATCAAAAAACATTTTTAAACAGCAGCTATATCTTTGGTGAAAATATTATTCTAATATTTTATATATTGCATATATTTTTTCAGTGGCCTAATTTTCAACAATAAAATATTTTTCGAGATGTCCGACCTGGAAATGTAGAAATAAACGATACTATTCGTCAATTTTAGAAACTATTAGGTCTTAAAGTTGTAGAGAGGCGTCACTTTGAATAATTATTTTAATAATTTATTTGGATATTTACCGTTTTTTGTTTTCAATATTATTCTAACCCTATGAAAAAAATACATTTTCATATTCAGAAAGAACAACAAACCTGTCAAAAATAATAATACAGTACCAACAAAAAAATAGTTTTTTGCTACTATAAAAATCAATGAAATATTAGTTCACAAACATTGAAAACTAAAAAAACTTTTTTGTAAACAGATATGAAAATTTTATGCTGAAGCTTGGTTTTTGCTAAAGTCTGTATACGTCATAGATCAAATGATATTAAATGATCGAAAAACTTATTTGTAATCAGAATAAATGTACTTTTTGTTATCCTCTTTTTGATAGTTTTAAAATTATGTGATATTTTCCATTTTTACCTAAAACTACTTAATGCCTTAAGAAAAAACTGGAGAAAAAAAAATTGTTGTTTATCTAATCTTTTTTTAGTGTACACTTAAAACTGTACATTTTGAATAAAAATATATTTGTAGCTTATTTTCCGCTTTATGTATAACTTAAAATTTTACTTGTCTTAAGCTAAGCCAAGAGAAAATAATAAATAAAATATTAACCGCCTGCTCATCTTGAAAAAAACATAATGTTTTATAAATTCTCACAAGGTTGTGCAAACAGCCTTATTATCAATAGATTTTTCATTAACTTATTGTACAAGAAAGTTGTGTGCTTGTCGAAAATATAATAAATAATAATTTACATTTATTGTACCAGATGCTTGAAATAGTACTTATAATTTTGTTTGTAAATGGTGACTTGTTTTTAACAAAAGGCCTAATTCCTTCTATTTTGTGAAGGGAATGCTTGAGTTGCTGCAAAAAAAATATTATGAACGATTCCCTGCTCGTGAAATATACCCAACCTACAAAGTATTTCAACAAGTGCTCAAATTAAAGGGCAGAATCCTCAGAGAGAAGGAAGGCCCACTAAACAACAGATAAGAAAAAATACTTGAAATAATGTTAGAAGATTCTTTAAAAAGCGTTCGTCGTATTGTAAGGTATCCTAGGGTCATAGTCTTTTATACAAAGTTGTACTACTTGTATTACTACTACATCTACTTGTATTACTATTACGTGTAACGAGTTTAAGCATTTTTACCTGGTGATTACTACAACAAGTTGTAGTTTTCTAGAGCAATGCTAGGTCGAAAAAGAAGATCCATAATTTTTAAATAGGTAAATCATTGTTAGACTTTTTATAAATACCCTACTATTGTTTTGGTTGGGTCGAAATTCTTTTTTTTTTCATATAACCGTTACTTTAGAGTCAAAATAATTTTTTTTACAAAAAAGTTTGTCCTTTCGGTTTGTTAAGTGGTCACAAACTTTATAAAAATGCGTTTAATAAAAAGGTGATACATTCATAAATATAAATATAAAACAAAGTAAGCATGCCTTTTTGTAATATTTTCAGTTGAAACATAAGACAATATCATGCAAGTATGAAATGTTTCTAATAACTTATATATACAAAATAATCCTCGCTAATACCAAACTTCATTTGAGCCATGACCTATAGGACACCCTGTATAAATTAAAACCTATAGGACACCCTGTATAAATTAAAATATTTTCTTTTCATGTTAATGTAAAAATGCCTTGTATATTAACCATAATTGACCACACATATTAAAGAATATTGTACTTGCCTTACTTATGTAAACATCCACCTTCCCACCTTTATCTTGAAGCACCCGTGTAAAAAAACAAAATCAAATGTTTAAAAATTTAAAATACGTTAAAATAGTAAGAGCACTGTATATATTTTCCACTTCACCAAAAAATCACATACATACGTACCAAAGTTTCCATTTTGAAGAAATATTTTGAATACAAGCTGTTTTCTTCACTAACTGCCTTTATATACAAAATGTTATTCCTCCAACTCCGAATTGCATATATCCTGACATTATTTCTATACGGTTATTGTCTTGATAGCCGAACTGATTGTGACAGATAAGAAAAATTTAACACGGTTCAATATTCTACTTGCATATTTTTGAAAGAAATATAACTCATTTCTTGCTGAACAGTCGACAGATCAAAGAATGATAAAGAATATTACAGATGGGAAAAATAATTTTCTTAACATTGCGATCTGATAATAATAAACGGATAAATTTTTGCAATAACGGATAAAAATTTAATAAATGAATAGACTAATTTCTAATTTAGGTTCAAAGAGCTCGGATATTTTACAGAAAAAAATTTTGATTCCAGTTTTCTCTTTGTTTTCCATCTTTAAAATTCCATTTTGTATCAAAGAGATAATTATAGCTGATTTGAAATGTATATTAAATTAAATTTTATTTCTCGTTAAATAGAATTTAATACAAAAACAAATGAAATTTGACACACACAGATTTCAATAAAACGATTATTACATTTTTGCGTGTCAAATTTTTTACTTCAGTCTTATAGAAACAGCTTTTTTTATTTTGTTTAACTCTTGATCCACGTAATTCCAAATAATCGTCTGAAATTCTATTATTTGAACATGTTATAAATCTTAATCACTATTTGTTTTATTTAATTAATATATATATATATATATTTATTAAATAAAACTGCTTACTAGTTTCGTGTTTCATTATCCCATCAGCATAACCTGAATATAAGTATTAAGTTAGGTACGAGTTCAAAATATGTGTAAATTTAATTACATTAAAGTCCAAAAAAATCAGTTGACATTCACTTGAAAGATTCCATGAAGGATAGAAGAAAAAAGCTTAAAATAATAAAAAAAAATTATTGAATAAACTTAAATTTGATTTTATATATTTTAACTATTTAGTAGTAATATTACAAAGTACAAGTAATAAAAATAAAAATAAAAATAATTAATTTTTTAATTATTAGTACATATTATTCTTTTAGATGGACGTATAAAAAATGAATAAAATGAAAAAAAATACTTACAATAGGAAAAATGATAATAATAGTATAAGTATTTACGCGGTGAATCCAATTGTTATGGATATCATAATTATTTAAATTACCGCGAATTATATTAGCTACTACGAAAATTCGATCTCGTAGTTCATTTTCGGTGTCTACCTCGGGACGATACACATGTTATTTCGTATGACCCCAGAAATAATAGTCCATGACATTAAGATAGGGACATCACGGTGTCCATAAAATTGGTCCATTTCCGGCAATCGAACGGCGAGGATAATTTGCATCTAGAAAAAGCTTTACTGCCCGAGAGAAATGTGGTGGAGACCCATCATGTAAAATTCACATGTCAAGGAGGATGTTCAATGGAAAACCTTCGAGAAGCTGTTTTCCAAGAAGTATAAATAGTTCACCTCATGTATAATTGTCTTAGTAATTCAAATTGACGTACCAAGTCATTTCCAACAATACTAGCCCACATATTAATGCTAAACTTCCTTTGATAATTGATCCTACGTATTTCATGCGGATTTTCACCGTCCAGAATATGGCAATTGTAAAAATTAAAATCACCGGTTCTTGTAAAGATGCTTCATTTGTACATACTACTGTGGTAGTAAATAATGGGTTTCTAGTAGTTTCATTCTGGAACCATCTACACAAAAGTCTAGTCTCCGTGGCTAAACTCCTTGATGCAAATCTTGTATCCTTCGATGAAAGAAGCCAGACAGATGTTCTATATACTGATTTCTCGAAATCTTTCGACAGACTTTATCATAGAATGTTGTTGAATAAATTGGTACACAATTGATTAAACTCTTCTCATCATATTTGAGTAATAGAGGTCAATTTGTTGCTATTAATGGCTTCAAGTCTGTCGAATACCTAGCAACATCTGGAGTTCCCCAAGGTAGTAACCTAGGCCCTCTCTTGTTTAACATTTTCATAAATGACGTAATCGAAGCACTGGTTTGTTATATACTGATGACATGGAGATCTACTGCCGGATAAATGATGTAAATGATTTCATTAGACTTTCCCGAAATTTAAAGTGTATCGAAGACTGGTCGTATATGTAATAACTTGTTACTTAACGTTCATAATAGTAAAGTTATGACTTACACACTAAAAATGGATAAAATTGTTTATGAATATAAAATAAATAACACCACACTTGAACGACCCTCTATTTTTATCCACTTAGGTATAACATTTGATTCTAAATGATCTTTTATTCCTCATATTGAGTCAATATCTGCGATCGTCAATCAAATGTATGGATTTATCACACGTAACTACATACAATTTAAAAATATACATTATTTTCCGTACCCTGTATATTGAGGATATTTTAGATATTTCTTGATTTCAAACTCCTCCAAAAAATCAAGTTTCTGCTTTTTGTCCCTTATATGAAGAACTTCCATTGTTGTTTCAATTGTTTTGTCACCTCATGTGACATAAATTAGCAGCTTATAGTTCAATAATACATAGAGATTTTTAAGTACAAATGAGTAGACATAATTTTAAAAGGGAAATTAATACGAGCATAGTAAAAAAACTGCTACTTCTAATAATTATCCATTTCATTCAATAAATAGGTAGATCACTAAAAACGGGCAAAATGTTACGATTAACCTTATATTTCCGAAACAACCTAAAGAAAACAGATCACACAGAAATATTATAGATTTTGGAGATATTTGAAAAAAAATATCAAAAATTATATCTCAAACATATCCTGTAATATCTTTTAAAGTAAAAATTAATGTAGATTCATTTTTATTAAATTTAAAACTTAAAATTCATAAATTAAAAAAAAATAGGTACTTACCAGTTAAATTGACCGGATTGTAATGTTATCTATATTGGCCAAACCCTTAGAAATTTTAAAATAAAATATAGTGAACACTTACGAGCTTGATTTTTTGGAGGAGTTTGAAATCAAGAAATACCTACAATATCCTCAATATATAATACTGAGTGAACAATGAAATCTAGGAAGTTCAATTATTTTACATTACAGCTGGACTATAATGTGGAGGTGCGCCGTCTTGTTGGAAAAACAGATCATCTGGGTCATCTTCATTTATTTCCTGTACCAAATGTATCTTGTAGGGATGAAATTTATGATGATCTTGTAGAGATGAAATTTATGATGTTTCAAAACCGCGAAAAACCCGATTCTTCGGCCAATTTTGTTAGCTCCAATACACATGAGTGATGAAGTTGCTTGTCTTCATGAAGCTGATTAATAAATTCGCTGTTTTTCTTGGACACTTCCCCTTATCAAAAATTATGGAAGTAATCTCAACTCGTTCTGCAATAGAATATATCATTTTGGAAGTATTCAAAAATTACCTTAAACTGATTAACTAACAGAAATGTTAAACAAAATATCTTAGTATCAAATTACTAATTTTTTTTCAAAATTTGTTTTAATTTACTTTTGATGTGAAAGAAACAATTAAAACATTAGCAAAACATAGGCGTTGCGTTTCATTTTTAAGAGGTGTTGCACTATAAGATTTTTTTTTGCATAAACGGTGTAACTATCCAAAAAAAAATCGTGGATGATCATATGGCTGAATACTCCATGTAAATGCCTTTCTAATGACATACCACACATGGTATATTCCCTATTTAAAATTAAGGGATTAGGGTAGTGGAAGGGAGAGCGTTGACAAATCGGAAATGTCTGCATCATAAAAATGTGTCCCCCTTAGAACAAAAATCGACGTGTTTCAGCATTTTCTTAAAATCTAATGAATACTGACAAATATCGGGGCGGACTGTTTTCTGTGGCCCACTCTGTATATATATATATATATATATATATAAGATACCTGTAATTTCTTATAGCTGATTGATTCAAACAAGTATAATAAAAAATCAAGCATGTACGTGAATAATCTGTCAGTTCCTGTCCAATTTTATTATTTTATTACATCAAAAACCAAAAATTACAATCAACAACCCTTCATCTCATTAACGTGGCCTGGGCCTTAGTGGGTGGCTAACGTCAATATGGAGATGATGAACAATAAATTCAAGATATGTTCATCAATTACTGTTACATCAATAAGGATTAAGAACGATTTATTTTATTTAATAAGAAATTTTATTTTATCAATAATAAATATAAAAAAGATAAACTATAATTATATTAAATTACCACAGTATTCCAAAGCTATTTTTTCAAGATCATTCCCTAATTAGGTTTCACTAAATCCCATTTTCAAAGATTTGGGCTTTGGCTCCATTGAAGTTGTTTCTTCTCTTGGAATTTCTTTAAATTATTGTTTGTTGGCTGAAATTTTTTTTCTAGTCTCTTTTTTATTGTGCAATTAATTATGAATATAGACTTCTGCGATTGTGCCGTTGGCCAACTTTAAATATTTGATTGTAATGGATGGAATCTTCCCAAATTTGTTAATAATAAGAGGTTGTTGGGTACATTTGTTCTGCCGATATGTGATAAAAAATCATTTACTTTTGATGGTGGCAGTGACACATATTTTTTTTAATTTTAGAATTATCTTTATTATTAATGACAGTGAACTTTCTTAAAGTTTTGTTTTTGCTTTCCCTAATATATTTATAATTAAAACATTTTCAGTTTTTTCGACGTGATCTATTGGATCTCGACTTCTGACGTCAAACAGCGCTCAGTAATGCCAAAAATAGTCATGACCTGAATATAAAAATGCAAACTATAAATCTGTACTTCTTATTTTTTTATTAAGCGCGAGTAATGTGAGATGGTGCTACTGGGACATTTAACGCAAGGATCCTTAATTTAACGTTTTCTTTACAATGCATTGTAGATTGTTTACAATTAAATGAATACAATGGTAATCTACATATTTTTTCCTAATTACTCTTTTAAATTATGTTTTAATTATTGCCATTATGTGATTAGGTGAATTAGTGTAGCCATCACTATATTTAAGGTAACTTTAGTGAATTCTTACTTTCATCATAAAGAAATAATTATCTTGTGCTCCATAGTAAATTCTAAAATCTATTCTCCCTTGAATATTTTATATTTTTTTGATTTACGGCTATCTTATTGTCGTTTTATGAAAGTAATAAGTTTACTAAATTTACTTATATCAATTTAAATTTATCGTTCTTTTCAACACTGAACAATGTGACTATAAAGTTTATGATTTACATTGACTTGACTTTTCAGGAAAATATGTAATGACAATATTTTCAGTGTAATTCTTTTTTATTGTGACACCAATTTAAAAATCCGGCATATGATTTGATTACTGTTTTTGGGATTTTTCTGAAACCACGTTTTTAGTTGCATTATAGCCTTCAGTAATATCTGGTAGAGTGAATGATGATGCATTCTTCTTTCATATTTAGGTATCAAAATTCAATTAAATTAATTGTTTCAACTCTTACTTTGTGGAAATTATTCATATTGAATTTTCAGTCATATACATATAGGTACCTAGGTAGACTTGAATATATATGAAAACGCTTAGGAAGACTGTGGAAATTCAGATAAATATTATTTATGTGGTATAATAAAATTCCCATTTAAAAAGCACTTTCTTTTACGCACGTTTTTAGACATACGTATAAAACGTTTTTCATGCATCTTTATTGGCTTTTAAATGTTTAATTTCAAAGGTGGTCATAGAAAAGATTATTACGGTATTTGAGCACAGTAAAACCAATTACCAAATTACTATTTCATTTTAATTAGTAGTGTCTATTACGGGTTTACTTTTTTTTTTATAGAATTTGCACTTTCAAAATTAACCAGAATCAATCAACTGTAAAATAAAAAGTTAGAACTTGAAACACATAATATTTATACTAAATAGTAGGAAGAATCTTTATTTTACATTTTAATTGAAATCTGTACAAATACAAACAAAAGTGTACAATTCATGTTTAAAGTCCTTTTAAATGGGTTACTTATAATCAGAATCTCTCTCTCAGAATTGGTGATAAATGCTTCTTATTATCCTTTTTCCAAACCAAGATTTAATAAAAAGTCATATATGAATATGAAATATGTAAAATAATTTAGTATGTTTTCAAATGTCCTTATTTTAAAATTTAATCTATAATATGTACAAATGAAAATACAAAAATTATAATGTTAACCCAAACCACCACCAGCTAAAGAAGCAATGGCAGCAGAAGGGATTCCAAGCTGTCCAACTCGTCCTACGCTGGCAGATCTGGGAATGTGGTTTCCAGCTGGTCTGAAACCATCTTTATCTGCTACGTATTCCGTGTAATAAAAATTACCGTCCGGACCTGGATAAGCATAGTGACCATATACTACAGATGACTCATCGTTTGTCCCTTGGTTGTCGACTTTACCTACTTGGTCGTTGTAGATACCGTCGCTTTGACTCACACTGGAAAAATACATTTTAAATAAATAATTAAATCTACGGTAACCCAATGAACATAATTAGAGAAAATAAGTTTGTTTCTATTATGTGAAGAGGATTATATTAGGGGTCTGGCACCCTCGTTATCACCAACCTTTTACCATCTTTTGGGTAAATTTTCAAATGAATTTCCACTGATCAATGGATTAAATAACGCTTCAGTATTGTACCATTGAAGTAATAAATTCCAGATGAGGGATTGATTGGCTTTTTGTTCCTTGAACAGAATAAAGGAATACAAACACCTGCTTTGTCTACTTCAAATGTTTTTAGATGGTTGACCAAGGTTGGCTAAGACCAATTGACAATTCCTCGATGATCTGACGTTAATTTGTCTACACTTCCGCTCTTAATATGTCATTGTCTAAAATGGTTGGTCTTCCTAATCGTACCGTGGTCAAAATTACAGATCTAAATTTGGAAAACTACCTATGGCATTTATGAATGTCTAATGTTTTTGATAGCAACTGTGGCGTTACTACTCTTCCAAAACTTAAAAAGCTTACAATGTATTTCAGGCAAAATTGCCAATAAAAGAGATTTTTAAATATTCACAAGTAAATACGATCTTAGAGTACGAAACAGCTGATAAATCACGAGTAAATATGAAAATGTGCAAAAACGGCATAATTTTCCATTTTTCCTCAGTAGTATGGAAAACCATTTTGGATATGATATGATCAAGGTTTACGATAATTGTAGTCATAATAGTAAAACTCTTCATAAAATTATAATTTGATTGAAACTTAAGAAAAAATTCTCTCGAAATGATATTCTAATTTTTATTTTAACCACTAGGGGCCTAGTTGGCAATAATAATACAGAAAACTCACTTTTCTCTTGTAAATGTTCTCGAAAAAAAGCGCTAAATGCTACTAATACTAGGTAAGTGCTTTTTATGTAATGGTTGTTAAAAAGAAAGTAATACGTAGTTTTGATTAATGCCGTTTCAAATTTTTATTGCTAATTTTGTTATGTCTAGTGCCAATTTAAAGTTGTATTTAAGAAAATTACTAAAACATTAATTACATAACATGGAAAAAACATTTATTAGGGATTTTCATCCCCTCTTCTTGACCTATTTCAGAGCTACTTAATTGGAAGAACGTAAATAGTAGAATACAATGGGATTAGATATCATCCTTATATAGCCACTTCAGGGGTCTCGCAGGGGTCCAATTCAGGTCATCTAAACTGGATTGCTTACACTTAATGTTTGCTGATGATTTAAAACTTTACGGTAACGCTGATGATGAGCGACGGCTTCAGCATTCTCTAAAGATACTGTATCAATGTTGCTTAGATAATTTATTATATTTAAATATTGCTAAATGCAACGTTGTTACTTACTCACTTTGCAACAATATTCGCTTATTCGATTATTCGATTAACAATCATGTTTGAGAAAGATGTACAGAATTTAGAGACCTTGGAGTAGCATTCGATAGTAAATTTACTTTTCAAGATAACAACTGCTGCGTCTAAATATTAGAATACTGCGTACGGAACTAGTTTTGCCAATATTGAATCTTTAAAAATACTGTATATAACATTTATGAGAAGTAAGCTTGAGTATTGTACTTTAGTTTGGTCTCCAATCTATTAAAATTCTATTCAAATTATTGAAAGAATTTAAAGAAAATTTTTGAAATATTTTACCTCATGGACACTATCCGGACAGAGGTTTTGACCACACAGTGTTGATTCAAACTTTCAATATAGAGCTTTTTTGATACACTTCATAGAGGCTGCATGAAACCGCCGTAAAATACTGAAAATGTCAAATGGGAATTCAGAACTGGAGAAAAGAAATGTTGAACAAGGATGTAAGCATTCTCCTCGACAACGCTCGCCCATATGTCACACTTTATAATTATAATAATAATTATTATTATTATAATCCAGACATTGCACCCAGTGGCTACCATCTATTCCTAAGTTGAAAGAACATTTGGTACAAAGGCAATGCGACTCCGACAACCAGGTGAAAGATATCACAAGATCATACAAAAACTCTCACAGCCTCTACACAAATGGTTCTAAGAAAGTAGCGATTATGTAGAAAAATGGGTCAATGTTCAACTTTTAAAATGCAGTAGATTGTGATAGAAAATAAATGGATTTTTATATTTCTAAAAAAATACAAGACCTTACTTTTGGAATTATATTCGTATTTAAACATTGAAATATTTTTCTAATTGATTCCAATATGATGAAACAGAATCTTTGCAAACATTATATTACGAATTAAATGCTCCATTTTGTAATACTATACTAAAAATATTTAGAATTAGATTAAAATTTTTAAAACTTACTTATAAACATAATTTCCAGATCCATCGTTTTCATAATCATACTGAGTAATATATGCTCTTCTTGAATCATCATAATTACGACCACCGTTCAAAAAATGTCTGTTGTCATTCTCATAGTTGTTGGTACCAAAATCTACGTTATTGTTATCGATCTGATTATTTCCACCATTATCTTGGTTATTTGAGTTGTCGTATTGGTTATTTACTCGATCATACTGGTTGTTTGAGCCATCGTACTGGCCATTTTCACGGTTGTACTGGTTATTGTCGTATTGTCTATTCCTTTGTTGTGGTGCTGCAGCTGTCAGCCCGAGTACCAAGCAACCACATACCAACTGAAATTATAATGAACTAAATAAAGCAATTATTCATATACTTTAAAATACATGCAAATTAATTACATAAATCTTATTTAACAAACTAAATTTGATAGTAACAAAATAAAACTCAAAGAATTTGGGGTACATATAACATAAGATACATAAAAGAAAATTCTGAACATGCATTAAAAGAGGAAGAAAGGAAAGAAATGATAAAAAACATCATAGTCCGCAGGTAAAATCAATTCCTCAATTCCAAAAAACATAAGCAGAGAAAACTGGGACAACGATAATTGAAAGAAATTATATAGAAGCAAACAGAAAGTATTACAAAGTATCATAAGTGCTAAAATAGTTCGAAGATAAAGGAAAAAAATGGATGTCAAATATTTTTAAAGTAGCATGATAAGGAAAACCAACTCAATACGAAAAGAGACAATAAACGTCAAAATGTGAATTACAGAATAAAAATCAAAACAATTCAAAATTAGAAAAGAATAACCAACGTAAATAGATGGAGATTAAATAAGACAAATCAGAACCACAGTAATATTTTCATAGAAATGGAACTAAAAATATATAACCGATTGCATTAACAATCAATTATAATACATGTACATGAAAATCGGTCCCTACGAAAAAAAGAGAAGATAAGGATAGTTAAATTGAAACTTTTAAGGAGAATAACGGATTCAATTGGTACCCACTTTATTAGAAAGAAGTAAAAAAAAATACAAGAAAGACAATGCAAGTAAATTCAAAAAATAGAATCGCAAAACGGAGGGGCATCACAAGAATTAAAAATAATCAATAGAAACAAAAAGAATTAATAAAACAAATACACGAAAAAATGCAACCGGACACTGTCTTAATATGGAAAACTAAAATGTAGAAAAGGTTAACATTTTGAACTAAAATGATTGACGTATATTATTGACCGTGTAAGGAAGAGCAAAATTGATACTGTGTTGATGTAGCATTAATCAAAAATATATAAATATATATAAATATTTTCAATATTATTGATAGTGGTTAATAGAACCATGAAACGCAAAATAAATCATACATGTAAAATCAGTAATATAGAAACTCAAATGAAATAGAATAAAGAAGAAATGTATTACAAATAAGTTAAAACAGACAAATATGGACAAAGTAATCCAAATAATTAAAGTCATAATAAGAATTATTCCAGAAAGAGCGACAAAGATCTTATGAAAACAAAAAATACAAAGAAGAGTCACAGAGTAAGAAATAATTAATTCATCAAATAAGGATGTTAGCAAAATACGGAAAAACATGATAAAATAGGTAAAAGAGAATTCGAAATCCTCATGGAAAAAACATACATATAGGTATGTAGGGTCTGACGTGACGAATTGTTATAAACATTTTTGAATTAAATCTAAAATCTTAAATTATGTCAGTAAATAAAAATATTGTTATTTATTAGCAAAACCTATTAGTGAAATTGTGTTTATTATTTTAGAAAATTTCCAAAATGGTCCATTCTCTGTAGGTATACGTTTATATACCTATAATTTTATGCAAAATTTAAAAACAACATTAACATTTTAACGTTATGATTACATAACAACACTTTCTTTGACCTTAAATTATGCAGTCGATTTTTTATGAAATAATTGTGCTTTTACAAAATAAAAATAATTTTTGTCCTAATATTCAAAATACAAATAAGGTCGCAAATTATTATGAAATCATGTCAAGATTATCTTTTAGATGATCATCAATTCATTATTATTACAACATCGTTCACATTTAAACAACTCTTAAAAAGTAATTAATTTACTTAACTCGCTGATGTTTAATTTAGATTTAAATAAATACCTTACATACGCATAAACATTTTAGATAAATAATTTAGATCAAGTGATGAGCCACGAGAAACTATCCGTACTTTTCTATTGTCCATTATAAAGAGAGGAAAGTTATTCCGCATAGGATTCATAACATCTTTTTTTTCTTGATTAATTTTGTACTTTGTACCTGAAACGCCCCGTATAAACATGGTTTTTTGAATTACCCGATTTTATAGAGAAAGTAAAATGTCTTCTTTAAGCTCAATATTGATTTTATCTAGAATCGTAATTCTGTTTATTAATATTGATAGCTTCGTAACATTATTACTAAACAAATGGTTTATTGTGTTTGGATACAATGTTTCTTTTGAATTATTGTGTAATTTAACATTATTTAATTTGAATTTCAATTCACTTGATTTTATCCAATTATTATTCAAGTTGTTATTTAATTTTACTGCTCTGTAGGTCAAAAATTTATTGAATGAATTTATTACTTAATCAAATAATTTGAATTTAACCTGTACTCATCAATAAATGGGACTAAATAAACAAATTTGATACCAACGCTACTTAAAAAAAATGATAAATTAATAGTGACTTTAAGAGGAATAAGTATGTATTGTTATATAACGCTGTTTTGACCGTGTTCTAGCCAGCCACTACGAGATTAGCAAACCCATCTCTTGGTCTATAGTTAGTTCCTTTCCATTTTTTTTATACATTTTTTGTTATTTCCAACTTGCTTATGTTACTATTTCTTAGGTTCTCCTCAATGTCTTTTCTCCAGCATAGGCTGGGTCTCCCTAATTTTCTTTTCCTTCCTATATTGTTTTTTTAATACTTTTTTGACCATCTACTATTTTTCGTTCTTGATCCTTTTTAATCTGATTTTTCGTCAAACAGATCATTATAATTACGATTTTTGATTCTTTTGTCTTTGCGACACTCTCTTCATTTGGTTTATGTTAATAACTGCATTTTTCTTTTACAAACTCTAAGCTTTTTTGATTACTTATCCATAATATGCAAACTTCACTTCTAAATAATACTACAAGAATAGTTTTATCAGAGTAGTAATAATTTCTTCGCTATAGTAACGGAATTCATTTGTCAAACTTATTTACATTTGCAATTTTCTTTTTTTCTTATTGTGAATGAATAAAAAATGGCATCTACGAGTGAAAATCTATCCTCAGATAATTTACGTGAAGTTATTCAGATTCAGAATAAAAATTTATAAGAAAATGTATGCTCTGTATGGTCATTACAGTTACTCTTATATGGTAGTGACTAAAGATTAAGTTACGACAAGAAAGATACTCGACTAAAAATTTGACCGTCCCAGACCTGAACGTGTTTCGGCTTCACATGAAAACTTCATAATCTTGGCTATCGCAAAATTGCTCTCTGTGGATCCAATGATTGTTTAATGATTAGTAGAGGAACTTGCATTCGACGTTATCATTACAATATTTTATGTACTATCAACAACAGGGTATTACTGTTCTCCACCAAGTTGTTGCCGATGCTGAATCTCTGGGAACCAGAATCCAAACGTCAGAGTAGATAGTGGAAGCATTTTTGAAGGTGAAAAAATTTCTATCCCAAACTGCGGCAAGAAAAGTTCATTCATACAGGTATGTTGTTCTTGTAATTTAAACAACTCGGTGTCAAGATTAAAGCTGTCACCTTAAAAAACATACGAGCAAGCATCAAGAATAAACGTCCCGGGATGCTCACATATGGGTGTCATTTTTCTGTATGATAATGCTCGACCCCATGTAACACAAACAATTCAAGATCTGCATGTGGGAAGTTTTATAAAAACTAGCTTACAATTCCCAATGCGATTTTCAAACATTTGGCCCATAAAATCAATAATTGAAAGGACAGCGGTTGAATTGAAAGCTAAAGTAGGTATTGCAATTAGTCGCAAGAATTTTATCAGCAGGGAATCTATTGACTAGTATACAAGTGAGACGCGTACCTTAATATTAATGAAGACTTATTTTCAATTCTTTTCCTATCCATACCATTGTGTCCAATGCTCCGATACATTTTCTGTAGATATTCTGCTGTACTTTGGAATAACGTTCCTATCTTTCCTAGCTGAACTAGTCTAATCTATCCTAACCTAATCTAATCTCTAAACATTACTAGATTATAATTTGACATATATAATTGTATCTTCAGCTTTCTTGAAATGTTTCTATCCTATGAAATTTTAGATGTCCTTTTAAATAATATTCCCAGGTTTAAAATACTGATTACTACCTCATCTTTTATCTATTCATATTATCTGTATCTATTTGACAGTTTTCTGACGTTTTCTTTTTTTTTTAGTTCATCCGCTTCTCTTGTTTCTTCTGTGAAGCCTATATGCATTTTAAAATTTAATAGTTTTAAAATAATTTCTCTCCACAATTTTATATTCTGTTCTTCATCTGTTAACATTTACCCATTTTTTCTTTACATTACAAATATTGTGGTTTATATGTCTTTTTTCCTGTCTTAATCCTATAGATTTTTAATGTCTTTCTTTTTATCTATAATTGCTCTTATACATATATGAAGTACTCGCGAATAAATAATATTACAACGTTCTGCCCCTATGTGATTTATATGTTGTTTTTGGGAAATCAGTGTCTCAAACGACACAGTTGTGCAAATACGTAAAAGCACGTATCAAGTTTTTATGGGAGTGTTTTAAACGTGCTTTAATATTAGTGATGGCACCGGCCAAAGAGCAACCAATTAGCAGTAAATTATATTTTTAGAACGGCAAAACAGCAACAGAGGCCCATCAAATGTTATCTCAAGCTGTTGGAAACTTAAGTAAATCATGAGTGGATTTAAAGAGGACGGCGAGACCATTAAAGATAATAAGCGTTCAGGTAGATCTTCATCTTGCTTCAGTTCAGACACTATTGCTACTGTTCATCACATTATCACTTAGAATCGAAAGTAAATCATCCATAACGTGGCCGATGTTGAAGAAATGTATGGGACATGCAAGTGCATTTTGTCTGAAGAACTAAACATGAGAACAATTGCTCACTCTTTCTGGTGAGCTTTTATCTTTCTTTTCTTCTTATCCATTCTTGCTTTATTTCTTTTCTTTAATGTAATTTTACATCTTTTATCAAACCATTTTTTATTACTTTTTCTATTTAACCTCATATATTTTGCTGCATAATATTCCATTATTATTATTTATTTCTACCCACACATCCACTTGTTGTCTACTTTTTGTACCTTATTTTATTTTCCTCCACCAAGAGCTTACACCGTTTTATTATTAGAAAAACATTAATCAGCAGAAGTCACATTTAAACAATCTAAATATATCAATTTCTTTCTTACAATATACAACTATTTTTTCTAATATTTTCTAATAGATTACAGAAAATATTAAACTTAATCTTTGTCATTTTTTTACAATTACATCAAGATAATAAATATGTGTTCTAACCACCAATACAATGACCAGATAAAATTCGAAAAGCTAATGTAATTTTACCTATTAAAATTTGATGTATTTGATGTTGAATAATTTTAGGATAATGTACAAATATATAATTTACATATTTTCCTTTTTTTTTTGGAAAATGGAAATAAATAAAATGCAATATGCATGTAACTAAATATATGTATCTGCGATTACTAAATTACACTGTACTAATGGTGTTAAGATAAAAAGATGCATTGCATCATCACCAGAATATATAATTATAGCAATTTTTTACGCTCATCCCATATAAAGAAAGTTGGTCGGATCGAGAAATGGACAAGTACCGAAAGGAAAAGTAAATTAAATTGTAATTACGAAAAAATCCTTTTCCATCCATCTAAGGTTTTTTGCTACAGATAGTAATGTCTCACTAATTGAGAGAAATTTTAACAAAAAAATTGTATCTCGGTTGTGCTAGTATATTTATCTAAGTAACGTTATTGTAACAATTAGAGAAATGTTTACTAACTTAGAGAAGAAATTTAGTATGTATATAAGGAAAATTGAAAATTTTTGATAATTATAAAAAAAAGACGAAATATTTGACTAGATTGTGGGTCCTATTCAGATTTTAAACAAAAAAAAATGGTTTTAAATATACACTATATTGCAAAAAAATGTGGCACATCAAGGTCATCGTTTTGCCTATTTTTCATTTTCAATTAATTCCTCTTGCAGAGCGGTAGTCCAAAATTTTATTTTTTGCTCACATATTTTGTACTACCAATTTAAATTACCTAGTTAAATATTGAATAGGGACATCTTTGAATTGTTTCATATTTGTGAACCACACTGATTTTTTTAAATTTTTCGAAAACTAGCCTTCGTAGACTCCTCAAGTTCTTTTTTTTACATTGCGAATTATATACATGGTGCTCCATCTTATAAAAATATCAAATTTTTATACTCAACGACTAATAAAAAAATGTACCTATTAAAACTGTTAAATAAAGACAACAAACAGCATTAACAGGCAATTTACCACACTACAGCAAAATATTTTAAAATGTATAAATAACAACAATAACCATACATTGAAAATTGGTGATCTTGATAATTACTCCGACAGGGAATTCTTAGTTCTTTTTTTATTTTTTATATATTTGTTACAAATTATAAACTGGGGGTATTGGGTAGGTCTTTTGTAAACGAGGCTGGGGCTACATTACCAATTAGTCCTTAAGCAAAAATAGGATTACTAAAAAATCATTTAAAGCCATAGTACTCATTAGACATTGGAGTATCAATAAAAAATTATACCTCGAGTCACTCAGGGAAGAATACAAGTCGATCTAAAGTCTCTTTAATTTTGATTAGGTTAGTATTGCGAAAACGTTATGAATTACTTGTGCCCTCTGATGTCATGTCATAAAACATGGGATAAGTATTACGCGGTATAACAAAATATAAGTTGGAAACTTTAAAAAACATTAGATCTAACTTACGCATACACACAAAAAAGTTATACCCATATATTAATTGATTTTTTGTAAAAAAAACATCATAATAATTTTGTGGGGATTACAATAATCTTGACCCCTATAAATAATTTTATATTAACCTAACTTTAATCTTAGCCGCTTATAAAATTTATAAACTTTGAAATTAATTTAACTCAACCTAACCTAACTTATACTTAAATATATATAAATATTTAAAATTAACATACTTCAACCAAATGAGGTAGTTAATCTAGATATATTTTGATTGTTTTCTTAATTTAAAATATACATTTTAAAACGCTTTTATCTATTATTACTTTTTTGAAAAGTTTTACAATTTCTACTTTTTTATATATATATATATATATAGACAAATCAAATTGGGTTAATTACTTTTTAAAAAAGCTAAATAGTAACTTTTTTATTTTTAAGAAAAATATTTATTTAACAAATAATCTAAATAACTTTTCTTTTTTTCTAAATGCCGCACCGCTTTAATAAAAAATACTAAACAATTTGCAAAATTAATATTTTCTGCTTAAATTTATTTACAGATTTAATATTTTATGATGTAGAATATTTTTTTCAGGGTGTGATCATTATACTTAATCATTCAAGCACATTCACTTAAACACTAACAATCAATCACATATCCCCAGTATGTTAAAAGAACGTAAATACATTTTAATTACATATTAGTAACACTTTGTAACTAATTATAATTTGTTATTTTTTTAGCAATTGTTTCTACTTCTCTACATCTAAAATTTGAAGGATTTGAACTTACCGCTTTCATTAACATGATGTACACTTAAACAAAACGCTTGCTACAAGATCAACAGGTTATTTATATACTTTCAAATGTAAGATGTCCCCACAAAAATACTGTCTATTGTTAATGAAATCAAAAAAATATAGAACGGGTGTCAGAGGAGAGGGTTGACCTTTAATTTTTTAATAATAATAAATTATTAATTCTGGGTGAAGTTCTCTGAATAAAATATTTATCGTACAAGGTTCCTTCAATAAAAAAAACAACTGAATATACCATTTTGTAACAATTTAGATAAGAAAAATTTTAGAATTTTGAAATGTCATCTTACCTGGAATAATTAGATGATAATCACATAAAGACAACCAATTTCTCTATCCAAAACTAACCATCCTAAAATCAAGCAAAACTAGAGGAAAAGAAGGTATAGATCCGAACCTACTACAAATTTTGTCGTATCTTTAGAATCTTTATAACTAGAAATATATAGAAAACCTGGCTGAAAGTGAAAATTATAGTACGTCAAAATCATACCATCTATTTTCTTTGCTTAGTAAAATCATTGCAAAAACTCACTAATAAATGTATAAGAAACAAAATCCCGTTAAATAATCAGGATTCATGACTTTTGGGTAAGTCTACAAAACAGTTATATGGAAATTCTGTCAGTGGATAAAGGTCAGCTTGAGGAAAAGAAATACCAGTTAGTTAGTCAGAGAATTTTTTGTCTAGATTATAGTCTAGTAAAAAAAAAGCAAGCAATTGATACTCCATTGTAAGATTTTGCTTTAATAATCAAAGATTTTGAAATTAAAAGAAAACGTCCTGTAGATGAAAAATATAAATATAAATAAATTATAAAATAAGAAAACTGACCAGTAAAAGCAGTTTAGGTCAAGTTTCATAAGATTTGGTAGGGAATGTGAGTACAAAGTACTAAGTGGTATTTGTAAAAAATTTTACGCCAATTTAAAAAAATACGGGTTGTAATAAAAAATTAGCAAAATGAGAAAAGGTATAACGAACAGACATTCTAGTTCTAAAATCTGAAGCGGCCTAATTTAGCGACTTCAAGGGTGTTGGGCCAAAAGTCTCATAGTCGTTAGGGGGACTCCCAAAAAAGAGTCAAAACGCGGTCTCTGATTAGTTCGAGGCAGAAAATGAGTTTTCCAGTCAAGTAAAATTAAAGTAGAGTGGTCTTGAGTTTCTTTTTATTAGTAAAAACTAGTTCTTTTTGAAAAGAAAGTAAGTTGTAGAGCGATAGACAAGGAGCAAATAACTTTGGAGAATTTCCGGCCATCTAGAGTTTCTTTTCGAATAATTTACGAGTAAATGTTAAAGTAATACTAACCATTACCTACCTGAAATTGTAAATCAGTAATTTAAATCAAGGTAATTTTCCCCCTTTGTAAGCTACAATTAATATTGGGATTTTTTTTTTCGCTCCTCACTATAGTTTGGGTAGCATTATAGTCTCATTTAATCTGGGAGTATTTAAAGATTTAGTTTGCTTTAGAAAGGTTGTTACATACATCTAAATTCAAAAAAAATGTGATTGAAAGGTGGCTGTAGATCCTTTATTAAACATAATAGACATCAAGTATGATACATCGTTGAAATTAGCTCGGCAAGAGGTTTATAAAAATGTAAAAATATACAGGGTATTCCATTTAAAAAAACCAAAATTTTGTCTGGAACTGCATTCCTGAACACACTGTATATTTGGGACTAATTTTAAAATATGAATCTAAAGACTGCCTACACTTTTTGTAACTTCAATATTAGCGGACTAATCGTGTTTTGCTACACTAACGCCTCACGCTGTATATACATATACATATAATAGTATTTGGGACACATTTCAAATTAATTTTGACGTATGCTATACAATTTATTTAGAATTTCGACAATATCGCATTGTGCCAGCTCATTGCTACGCTGGAACTGAACAAAAAATCTGATTAGCCAAAACTAAAAGTGATCTTCAAAAAAGCACGTAGCTATTTTTATTATCATCAGAATAGTTAACCAAAACACATCAAAATTATTACAAAGGCATTCGATACAAATGATTATTACCAAATGAAAATGTAATGCATGTCTATCTTAGACTAAATTAAGTAATTTACTAATAAATTAATTAAATAGCAACAATCAAAACTAAAAATTGGAAACGAAGTGAAAACTCTTATCATTTTAGCTGTTACTATGATATTTTGTGAACAGAAGCCGTTTAACGTTACATCAAAAACTGTTATTTCGTAATTTAATGGAACGTTTTAATGTTTAATGGTAAATAAAATATCACTAAATTAAAAGTCACGGCCACTTTTCCTTTTGCTTATCCTTGCTAAGAAATTTAACAAACCAACTATAAGAAATAGTCTACTTTAATAAAAAAAAAATTGCAAGATATTCAAATTTTTTTAGACTGTTTATTCTTTTTATTCAGTGGAAATATTTCTTATATTTTATATGTTTTCAAGTAGTAAATCGTAATGTATGTGAAGTAAATGCACTAGTCCGTTATTTTATGAGCAACGAAAGTTATTTTTACTGTAAAATAAATATTTTATTTAACTTCTACAACTTAAAGAAGGTAAATACGAAATGGCACCACTCCTATGATTACTTGAAAAAAATATTACTATGATTATATTTACTACTCCTTCAACTTTTAGCACAGACCATTCAGGAAATAGAAGGTGACTGTGTAATGTACAAGATTACTTGAGGTTACTATGTTTCTTTTAAATTTTTCCTGCAACTGCAATGTGACATAATATGTACTTAATAGCAATAAATTTATAATGTACGCGCATTTTATGGATAAACTACTTCAAAATTTCTTGCGGTCAATGGGGTCAAATATTATTTAATAGGGTTTAAATATTAGGAATATTCATCCTTAGATAAATAAAGTTTATCTAATTTATGAAATTGATAAAAAATTATGTAGAAATTTCTTCTTCCTATTATTAATACTATCAATATTATTATAATTTTATTTTAATTACTATTTATTAATCTCCTGAGAAACAACATTTTATAAATGGTATAATTACAAAAATCATAAAGCTTATTAAAAGTTAATAATAATTACTAAAAACAATATACTTAATCTAAACTAAAAATGAGAAATTAAATAAGTACGTGATTTTTATTTTTTAAATAAATTTATCTAGTGCTTATGTTAGTTTTATATAACGTATTAGGATTTATTTTGTGTTGTATTTTTATGTCAGGAAGGGTTCCTTTTTTTAATTAAATCAACATTTTCTTTATATACTTGCATTTAATTTAAGTAATTATTGAACTACAACTAATATCAAAGAAATATTAAAAAATCCCAAAATTTTACTTTGTGGAATTTATCCATAATAAATATTTATACTTATCTGAATTTTCATTTACAAACCTTTTTAAATTATATTTTCTCGACTAAGGTTTCACATTTATGTAGCATTGACAGGACTGACATAAGATTCACAGATTTTTTATGATCGTAATAAACGTTTTAACCAATCACTATCAAGCAATATGTAATATTCTTCTTTTCTTAAAATTTTTTTTGGTTGTTATTATTATATAGGTATTTAGTTCAAATAATAATCTAAAATAATTGAACTTCCAGGTTTAATTGTTCATTTAATACTATATACTGAGGACATTTTAAGTATTTCTTTATTTCACATTCTTCCAAAAGAGTTATTCTTTCTTGTCACTTGTATGAAGTATTTCCGGTGTTGTTTCAATTGTGTTATTAAGTGTACGTTTGTGTTTAGTGCCAATGATGTATTTTGCGTAATGTGACTTATCTGGTTGTTTTAATCTAAACTCGTAAGTGTTCACAGTAGCGTATGTTAAAATTTCTAAGAGTCTGGCCAAGATAGATGGCGTTACAATCCGGACAATTTAGTTTGTAAATACCGGATTATGAAAATTGATTAATTCTACATTATTTCTTATTTTAAAAGATATTATAGAAGATGTAGTACGAAATATAATTTTTGATATTTTGTTTGAAATATCTAATATATAATAGTTCTATATGACCTGTCATTTTTAGGTTGTTTCAGAAATATAAGATTAATAGCAACCTTTACCTCCTTTCAATTAATCAACTTATTTATTAGATATGTAATAGATAATTATTAGAAGTAGCTATTTATTATATTATATTAATTTCTCTTTTAAAATAGTCTGTATGAGTTGGTTTACGATAAACTGAATATTTAAGATAACAGTTCACTGTTTTGGTAGTTATATCTAAGAAATTCAATTTCAACGGCAAATTTTGTCTATCTCTACCTGTAAAGCCAGCTAAAACATCATCAACATATATTTTTCCACAACAAGACATGTATTCTAAAGCTTATTTAGTTATTAATTGTATACATTCACATGGAGGAATTTTTGAAAACATATTACTCACGTCAAGTAAAAATATTTTTGTATTTTCGATTAATTTATGTGTATTTAGTTTATATATTTAATCTAAAAATGTATTACTGAATATTTTGAAATGGTGTGATATCTATGAAAAAACAATTATAGGAAATTTAAACTTAACAGATTAAAGAGTAATGAAGCAATACTGGGACTAAAAATAAATTAGCCAATCGGGAAATAAAAGACGAAATATAATATCTAGAACTATCTTCTTGCTTAAATTGGCTACGATATAATAGCTAATTTTATTCTAAAAAATGTGTTTTTGTCGAAAAATTTTGAAAAACCGAAACTGAAATTGATTTATAATTATTTATTATATAATTTTTACCATTTTTATAAATTGGTGTAGCTTTCGCTATTTTTATTTTTCGAGAGATATTATTTGTTACGATATTATTTATAACTGTTTTAACAATTGCAATTTGTGATTTAAAGATAGTTTAGATACACTTCATGTATGATGTACTTTAGATAAAAATACAAACTGTCACTGTTCAACAAATGTCTAATTCTATAAGAGTAACATTAAATATTATTTAACTATTTTAGATATAACAATAAATGCTGAATCATTTATAGTCATACGATTCATACCTACGACCTTTCAACACCAGGAACTAAGATGGTATTTACAAAGTTTGCGGCAATCAATAATAGAGTCCGTCTAATAATTGATTTTTGTGGCTTGTCCTTTGTTCAAAAAACGGACTCAATAATATATATATTAGTTTCAAGGTTAAAAGTTTTTAAATGCGAATCTATTTCATTTTAAATTATATTGATAATCTAACTCAAGTATTATGTAAATTTGTTCTATTTTTCGGCAAAGAATTCAAATTAAAAAATTAGCAAATTCTAAATTGGCGTTACTACAGTTTTTATCTATAAACATGTCAGCTACTATTTCTTTTCCCTATCAAGGTTACTCAAAATTCGAAAAACAGAAACATTATTATTATTATTCAATAAAATTTACACACTTCAAATTTAATAAATAAGGTATTGGCAACATCGCGAATTCTTAACAGAAAGGGCTTCAATTCACACTTAAACAAACAGACATATTAGCCATCTACCTCTTTTATACCCTGCATGCAGTAAATATCTTTAAAACGAAACGTACGATATTTATGAAATTTTGCAATTTTGTTAACAATATACTTCCGGTTTAACCGGAAATACCCTCAACTTTTTTAATTTAAAAGGGACATCCTGTATATTTTTGCAATTTTGAAAGAGCTTGTTATTTCGAATTCGTACATACTGGCTTTCGTGTAAAAAATCTGTAAAAACGAGGAATACAGCACTTTGATAAACCACTTTTAAATTTTTATACATTAGAGTAAAATACCATTTAGATAAACAAATTGATATTGTTTGTATTAATAGTAAGAAATAAACGAGTACTATCTAGTAGGTAACTGTTGCCAAACTGTCAAATTGTAATTTACGGAAATAAATTGTAAGATTAAGAATGGTTCGTTTAAGTAAAAAAGATCGTATTGAAATATTAATGATGATCGGTTATGGTGATCGATTCATAGAGTTGGCTGCTCGTACTCCGGATCTAAGCCCATTAGAATTTTTTCTTTGGGGTTATCTAAAATCACGTGTTTAAAGAATGAAAACACTAAAGGAGATGAAGATGCCTTGGAGGAATTAAGGATAGATAAGGAGTTACATCTAATGATAGAAGATACAATTAGCTGCTTATTCTCATTTCACCTTCAACAAGCACTTTCCTGTGCCTTCTTTAACAACTGGCCCATCTTTCTATTTGAGGAAGGCTTGGGTATATAAACTTGGATTCTCTTCAAACACTTCAGTGAACGAATAATTGTGGAGGCCAAAATACAAACTGGGTTGTGATTAGCTTCTTTGCGATGGTAGACAAATAGAAAAGAAGATGAAATCAGTGTATGAAGCAACGGATTGGTATGATGCAATAATGAAGAATAAAAGAATCAATCATGTTGATTGTCGGATTTTAGAAAAATTGCGATGATTAATGAAATATAATTTACGTTCATCGCAATTTTTCTATAATAATTTTATAATTTGTATAGTTTTAATTTTTTATTATGTATAAAGGGATTATGTTTTAATAAACATCAAACGGCCAATCTTAACTTAGATCTCCCTGAAGATGGAATTAATTGAATAGATTCCGAAAGCTTGGATATTTAAAAACAGTTTTCTTCCGTAATTATTTGCGACATCCCCAATAATTTATAGTTTAGTATATATATGGATACATGTACATATATATATATATATATATTATATATATTATATACATTATATATATATATATATATATATATATATATATATATTATATATATATTATATATATTATATATATATAATTTTTTTTGGAATCTATATAATTTTTGAGTTCAGTTAATGATTTTGTTTTCTAAGTGAGATGTTATGAAACGTGTTATAAGAGATTTTCTTTCAGATGGAGTCTCTGTAGATATATTAAAGTTTCTGAATTTTCCTTGTTTTATAACTAACTAATTGCTATAAGAATTATATTTTCTGTATATGGTATATTTAATATCGGATTTTCTTACGAACCGTAATTATCTCGTCATCGTCTTCTCTTTGATTTGAACAGCTACTATGTTATCAAAGTTTATTATATTTTCTATTTCATTAATGATTTCTTCATGAGTTAATGCTAGTGGTTGGGGATTTTCTTGTCACTATTGATAAAGTCTATGTCATTATTTACATCACTTAATATAGAGTCTTGATCTACTATGTTAATCGCAACCTATTAAGGGCGTTTGCGTTACTATCCTGAATACCAGGTTTATAATGTAGATCAACGTCATCCTCTTCTAGTTCAAGTCTAAATATAATAAATTTAGAATCAAGTTTTTTTAGGTTAAATAAACATTTAAACATTTAAACATTTAAGAGATCTATGGTCACTAATAACTAATAATTTACTACCCTAACTATTGCCAAAAGTTCATTGTTAATTGTACTATAATTAATTTCTGTAGGATTTAATGCAAAAACTTCCGGTAAATCGTGACCAATTGGTCCTTCACTAAATACTGCTTCAAGAGCCAAATTATATGTATTAGTTGTTATATTAAAAGATTTTTCGAAATCAGGATATCGGAAAAGTGGAAGGTTGCATAAAATATTTTACCCTTTTACATAATTCAAATGTTTCGAAACATTAAGTGGTATGTTCAATTTCTTCTGCTCTCTTTAAACATTTTGTGAAAGGTTTTGCACGTTTTTCAAAGTTCTTTATAAAGCACCTATAATACCCGAGTAACCCAAGAAAAGATTTAATTTCTTTTCCGTTTTTGGAATTGGATATTTTTTTATGGCTTCTATTTTTTTTGGATTGAGTTTTACTCCTCCTGTTGTTATGATATGACCAATAAATTCTACTTCTTTTCGTTCATATTTGAACTTGTTTAATTAAATTTTTAAGATTTTTCTCGTAATCTTTGAAATAATAACTTTAAGTTAGTGATGTGTTTTTTCAAACTAGAGCTAAAAATTATAATGTCTTCGATATAGACCAGGTAAATTTTTCCTTTGTAGGTCTCGTAGTATATTATCTATTACACTCTGAAAAGTTGTTAGAGCGTTTCGAAGCCCAAATAGCATTCGCAAATATTCATAATGTCCATTTTCGACATTAAAGGCCGTTTTAGAATTGAACCTTCGTGCATTTGAATTTGATGAATCTAACGTAGTAAAAAATACGATCTATCAAACTTGATGGGCTAGTCTCAAGTCGAAGAAAGGGGTGAGTTATAAAGAAAATGAAGTAAAAGATTATAATCCTAGGGCGCCAGATGACTTTTCAAATTCTGAGCGGATTTGCCGTACAGCATCCAATTACTAGTCGAAAAGGTGGATCAAAATTCATCAACAATCCAGCACCACTTCAATGAACTATATTAGTTTACATTCGTTCGATTCTTATACAAATCCTTGCTTAAAACAAAATAATAATTAAGCTTTGTAGGTAGATAATGATAACTGACAATTATAATAAAAACAAATTTTATTAATATTAGTTGTGACTCCCCTTATGGGGTGGACAATTTTATGCAAAAGTATTAGCTTAAGATAGTAAAATTAACAATAACTGTTCACTCTTACCCAGTTAATTTAATGTAGTAAAAAAGTTTAATGTAATGACAAGATACCGGATTTAATCTCCGAGCATGTTTACGAGTTCCTATAGTACGGGACCCACGTTCTGAGCTCATAAAAGGATTTACAACTCTCTTTAAATGTATATATTTATAATTTAGAACGTTAATAAGACTTATGGGGTAGAATGCCCTGGCGCATAAAATTAATATTATCAATAAATTTAAAAACAAAAGATTAAATTCAGTGTAGCATAAACTAAGATTGAGTTAAAACAAAATTGCCATGTAAAATATGTAAAAACAAAATGAAAAAAATAAATCAATCAGCTATTAGAAAATGATAGATCTAAATCATTAACATAAGGTTTTGATTTTCAACCCTGTTTCTCCGATCAGAGAACATGATTCCGATAGGTGCCTCGGCCCAAGCAAGGTCAAGAAATTCGCCTTCAGGACGTCAATTTGGATTTTCAGATATATCTGGCCAAGAATAATCACTCCTACTAACAAGGTCCTTCCAATCTCAAACCAATGGAAATAATCTGATTTCCAATTAAAGGTGAAAAGTTGTCAATCTACTAAAAATTTACAATTTTCGATAAACTGCACTATTGTCGTCATTAGATGAAATTAAATCTACACTTAACTTAAGCATTTACATTACATTTAGTGTTCATTGTTATTTAGTAATATTGTTGATTTCTATATTACTTCCAATAGTGTCATAATAAAATTGTTTTTTTTTTGGGGTTACTAGGAGAAAATTTGTTATTAATGGGGTTCGATTAAAATGTCAATAGGATTTTTAGATTGTCAAGATTGATAAAAAAAATTGTAAAAAATAATTTAAAAGTTAATGATAGTGTTTGGAAGTGCATAAGGTTATAAAAAACTGTGAGACAACGACACAATAAGTGAGAGTTAAGTTTTTTTAAAAAATTGTGTGCCAGTGGAATGGACTCAAAGTTAAATTATTAAACAAGATCATAAAAATAAGGAGATAACTGCAATAGATCCGAGACTGACATAGAGAGAGTGAGGTATAGTTTGCATCCGGTTGGAGCTGGTAAACAAGAACTAAGACAGCAGATGATGTTCTGACAATATTGGAAACAGTGAGAAAAAGGTTAGTAAATTTTTGTACTTAATTATAAAAAAATTTTTGTATAATTTTCAGTAGAAAAATTTTTCTTATATGTAATAACTTATATATCATCAAAGTTCCTGAAATTAGTACAAACTACTACCTAAAGCAGTTTATTTTAACAAACATATTTGGAAATCTACCAGTTGCGTTCATGTAGAAAGTAATTAAATAAACTCTGTTTTTGGAAGGTCGATAAAATCTTATTTTTGTATTGATACCTCAAAGCTACTGAAAAATTGCGTGTAGGTAAACCGTTACCCTTAATGCACCTATTAAATGAGATTCCATTCGAATTCAATGTCAAAATTATGTAATTTTGTTCACTAAAATGCACTGTTTAGAAGGTCCTCGTCGAAGAAAAAATCCGCATTGCATCTTCCATTTTTCAGGATAGATCATTATTAAAAAAATATATACATTGTATTTTAATTTTTAAACTCTTAGTTGATTAAGGCATTGAACTCTTGAATAAAAATAGTTTGGTTTCGTATTAATATATTTAAAATTTTAACACCACAAAGTAACAAAGTAACAACGTTTAACAATAAAATATTTACTAAAATCATATTTAACAAAACGAAACAAATATATAGGTTTAACTAAAAATGTCAAATTCTTAGAAATGTTAAGACAAAACATTCTTTGAATGAATCAAAAATATTTAAATAATTAATATTACTGGAAAAAATAACATGTATATTAAACAATACCACATACAAAAATTCTCAGTCATGTAGAGAGCCTTCCGAAGTATTTTAAATTATACGTGATACTTTTACTTGAATTTTCGTTTATATTCTTGACATTCAGAGATATTTTGTTTACCTATATTTTCAACAAATTCTTAAAAAATAGGTAAACAAATGTTGCCCCTACATGACCTTCAAATGAATATAAATAAAACTAAATTTATTAATATTCTGATAGATAATGATGTAAATGATAAATGATCCAATGGAATAATAATGAAAAACTTCTTGACGTGATAAATGAAATGAAATTATCCATTTTGAAATCATTTTCTTTTACTTCATTCAAATTAAATAATACATAATCGTACGTTAAATGATATTATCGAAAAATATTATTGTCTCCAAAAAAATAAAATTTACAAACAAAATGGCTTTTCCTTATAAATATTCTTTCAAAATGGATTAATTCCTACATAAAATTTCTACTTCGATACAGGTACAATAAGTAACATCATATTCGAAGTTTTTCTTTCGTAACGCGGACTTTCAGTTACAGCATGAAAATTAAGCT
The DNA here is from genome assembly GCA_951812935.1 of Hermaeophaga mercurialis. Lineage (NCBI taxonomy): Eukaryota > Metazoa > Arthropoda > Insecta > Coleoptera > Chrysomelidae > Hermaeophaga > Hermaeophaga mercurialis. The sequence continues at coordinate 11,835,441 of OX638366.1, forward strand.
GCTGCGGTTCCGCAGTAGAATGAAAATGTACCTCAGGGTTGGGTCTTGGTGTACTTAATATGTTTTCGTTTATTGCATCATCCACTCTAGGACCAGGCGTTGAAGGTAAATACACTGTGCTAGCTCCTGGTGCAGATCCAAAACTGTCTTGCTCTGCAAAAGCACATGGTAATGCTTGAAGGCACATTTGGCTTACTATTTTCTGTTGACTTCTAATAGTATCTAAGGTATTTTCCCCTGTGACGTACTCAGGTGTCGGGGTGCTACTCGGAGTACTAGGCAAATACGTTGTAGCAGTACTAGGGAGATATTCCGGCTTTGGTGTCGTCCTGACTACATTAGTTATTTGTTGACCTGTTTCACTATCACCACCAATATCATTTGTTTCGTCATCGTGGTGTATCCATGGTACGAAAGGTGGAACCTTGATATGATCGCCTTCTGGATGAAAACCTTGATCGTCTGCAGTGTAACGCACTTTGTACATGACGCCATCGGGACCTGGATATTCGAAGACACCCGTGACTTTCATGAATTCGCGCTTAGTACCTGCGTAGTGTATTTCTCCGGACTCCTCCCTTGTAATACCATCACTGGTTTCAAAACTATAAAAATATAATAAATAAAAATAAAACTTTTTTAAGCAGAATAAGACGAAACATAAATTATTTTGGCCAATAAGCGTATGAGTTTAGCCAGGATCAAGGAAACCTGACCGTGAAACTTCATAAGAAGTACTGGAATTCCTTAGGGCTCTCCTTGGTACTTGATAGAACTAATCACAGTAAACCCTAATATACATTATACCTAACCAAATTTAACTACTATAGGTTGGCATAGAATGAAGTAATACAATATAGATTAGGAATTTTTGAGGATGAAGGTGATAAAGAAAGATAAATTTAATACTCGACTCCTTGAAAATCTCAAAACACTTCACCAAACCAATAGACTGCACTGTGTGTTTCGCTAATTATGGTACATCATCAAAAGACGTTTAAAACTTAAGTTTTAATATTAATTTGAATTTTTATCATTTAAAAAGTTATTTTAAAAATATGAAATTTTATTAACCAACATAATGATTTAACTATAATATCTAATTGCTATTTGAAATAAAATAGGAGAAATAAATTTTTGCTTCAAATTTTAAATTCTTCTATATCTGATGTAATAAAACTTTCAATATCAGAAGAATACCTGATATTTATCTAAACAATACTTTTGTGACTACCTGCTATAAAAATATGGATAAATGATCAATAATTCATTAAAAAAGTTATGATTTTTTGAAAATATAATATGGCACAAAAAAATAGAAAGAGAAGAAAATAATGGCCCAGAAACATGGAATAATGCATTTGGTTGGGGTATCAAAAGAGATGGAAAACCAAATAGGGGAAGAAATGTCCCATTTCCCAACCCTACTAGTTGTTTAATGTTATGAGTAGGCTCTAACTTTTGATGAGAAATTATTGAGTTTTTCAATAATAAACGTTGTACAATAGCAAATTTTTGTAAGATTTGTAAATAAATTACTTACCCGTATCGGTAGGGTCCTTTTCCGGAGTCATCGTAATCAAATTTCAGTATTCTGGCTAATTTTACATCCGATTTTTCAGTTGGTGCTCCAGTATAGAGTCCAAAGAAACCGACGACAATCTGTAAAAAATATAATTTATCTTGATATACTTATAATGAATTTATGGTACATTTACGGTAAATAAGATTTGCTTTATTGATAAAATATTTGTTCGTGCCTATAAGATTTATTTGTTGAGATAACAAAATTTTGTTTGGTTGGACCAATTTTTTTAACTCTAAAGTAACGGGATTCGTTAAATATTATAAAAATGTAACACAAATTAAAATTAAAATTTAATAAATCGTTTTTACCTAAGTGGAAGATAACAGTTCCTCAAAACGAAAATGAAAGATATACAGAGGAATCAAAAGGATAAAATTTGTTTACAAGCACTATTTTAAAATACAAAAAGATGAGCCAGTATGAGATAAATCTCCTTTTAATGAAGATTCTAATACTTTTACAATCACTATAATCACACAGCTCTTTTTATCAATTTATTTATTCCATGATCCTTCCTATCGAGAAAAATGTGTTATCTGTGAAAATTTAAACTAAGCTTCGTTTGCTTATTGGTGAGACAACAGTGTACAAAGCGGTCCAAGTATACTGCCTTGAGGAACTCCGACTTCAAGATTCCAAGATAGAATTAACAATAAATATGAGAAAGTACTTCATATTTCTTATCTTTAGACAATCGTTTGAAATATGTAATAAAGGTTTTATTTGTAACTCTTAAGTGAATAAAGTTTGTGATTTGGTAAATATCCAATGATTTCCACTATGCCAGATACAAATGGATGAAGTAATACGAGAAATTCTGTTAATGTTGAACAGAAAAAATATTATTGAATAAAATTTCCGCACGCTTTCAATTTATTAGATTGCTGGCATTGTCGGTAATTGCTAGAAGAAGTCTAGTTTCACTTCAAACGTGATAAAACGGATATATCCTCCATCCATCTCTCTTATAATAATGCATACGTTATCGTAAGATATAAAACAAAATGGGGCTACCCCATAGATAAAGAGATAACACTCCTTATATGGGCATAAACGTGTTTGTCAATTTTAATCGGCTGAAAACACACAGGTCATAATTAATGAGTGTAACCGGCATTTTTTAACAAAATTCCTGGTTAATATTTGTATCTGAAATATCTCAAAAATCGGTGTCAAACGTAAATTGAGTAAAAAACATTAAAATATCAACAAATTATTGTAATAACAATTATAAACTATAAATTGTAAATGTATTAAGGTCAAAAGAGAAATTTAGGAAAAATTGCTTTTGGATAACAGTGTGGCATTGTGTAATTTTAAAAATTTTAATTTAACTTTTCAATTGTCTAATAAATCAACATTGAGGTAAAAGACCTAGATTTTAATTCCGTGTCCTCAGTGACTAAAATTATTGACTAATCACGATCTGACGCATTTCATATCAATAAACACATTTGGAAATCCATCCTTTTGCTTTCAGTACAGAACTTTGAGTAACATTAATTTAGCAGAAATAAAAAATATAAAAGCAGGTTAATGCTGGAGAAATGATAAATTAGGTCTAGAAATTCTAAAATCGTTATGCGTAAATTATACCAATGGACCGGAATATGAACTTTTTTATATTGTATGTAATATTTAAAATTTTCGTGTTTAGAATTTCCCTTTTCATCTTTGGGCAATAAAAAACTTAAAATCACTGTCCATTGTGCAGAAAGAAAAGGCGAAAATATTCTTTCTACCAAAAAATATTAATGAAAAGTGTAATTTTTTATACAAAAAATATGTTCTATGTAGTATTTTTGAAATTTATAAAAAGTCTGAAAGAGGTACTGGTATCAAAGTAGTACGTTTTTACGGTACGGTTAAATACAGGATTACACATGTCTCGGTAATAAAAAACTCAAAATTACTGTTCATTTAAATAATTCTTTACGTTGAACATGAAATTAAAATTAATGTAGAATCAAAAAATACGAAAAGATGCCGACATGTAGCCGTTCACAACAAAAATAATAGATAGAGAATGAAATTAATAATAATCGTCTCTAGCTTAGAAACTAAACACATTCTTAGAAAAAACTTTAGTTTTTACATATTTTATTTATTAAATATTATCTATTGATGATTTTGGTTTAGTTTTATAATAGTAGGTGTAGATTACAGTTTGAATTTAAATTAAGTACTGTACTTGCCCTGCAATTTAATTAAGTACATATATATACACATTTAAATTAAATAAAGTAAGTTTTCAATAACTATCGACAAATAGTTTCATAAAACACTAATTCTCTCATTTTTTTTTGTTTGAACAACCTGTAAATTTTTTCACCTTTAGAACCTTTTCCTAGATCTCGGAAAATGTATAATACCTAATGAATATAATATCTCCATGTATATAAATTACAGAAAAAGTTTTTTTATTTTTCAGTATTTGTGAATTAGTTTTCTAGGCTACTTATGGAAGCAAAAAAATCCATTGAATGATTCGTCAAAAAAAAGAACTCTCCCAAATTTAAAATTTAAATACACAAAAATTGTCCTTTGTCTTTACTTTATATTAGTACTTTAGATACTGACTAATTTTATATTTTATGTTAATCCTTAATGACACTGCAAATTCACACTTATCACATTTAACCACTGTTAACACATTATCATTATTAAGAAATAAACTTACACAAACCGAATACAGTAGATACATATTTTTGACTCTGGACTCTTAGAAACCAACAAAAACTTATACATAGGTATCAATATATAAGTGTATATAAATTTTTAACCCCACTAACACATCCTGTAGATTATCCGTATTACATATTAACCAAAAATCTCTCTAATTATCATAATACCGTAGAAATTTTTATTTCCTGTTTATTCTTGTAACAGTTGGTATCAATATGCCATATATCACCTTCTATTTTGCATCGATTGGAAACTTTTTTTTTCAATAATCACCTGAATGTTGTTTTACATAATATTAAAGATTTAAACATTAAAAACGGATAAAACTCATGGTTTTATAACAACATAATATTAAATTTAATTGAAGTTTCATAATATCATTCAAGTATATTGAAGTTAATTAATTTGTCTTACATATACAGGCTGATTCTTTGGGAATTCCTATTGCATGTTTTTGAGAAACTTGACATAATTTAAATATTTAGTATGATCTTTTTCGTAGTGCCCAATTGATTTGAAATATTTAAAACATCCAGCTACTTTCGGTTTCATTAGAAGTTGAATGTAACTTGATGTTTTCGATAAAGCTCTACTTAGTCATTCTCTCAATATAAGGTTTTGCTACCTCATACTGAGTGTTTAACGAAATATGACCATTTTTATCACGAAAAAGTGTCCGATTTGTCAACTTGTATCTTTATCATTAATGAAAACTTAAACTTTTCTTTTTCGTATTAATTTTTTTTTGGTATTGTGTATTCTGATTAAACTATGGATATTTTGTGAATACAGTGTTTATTATTGTATCGAGTATTATATACGATGTGTATACGGCCATCCCTACAGACGCTTCGAAAGACTTTTTTAAAAATTTACCTTGGTTTATTAGAAGCCGTTTTGAATTATCTGACGTAAAAATTCAAAACATTGTTCCATTGCCTAAATAGAAATTAGAAAATGATAAATTGTTGCTTTATTTAGAAACTAAGGAAATTACATAATTTTATTGGTATTTGAAAGACCTGTTTAATATAAATATATGTTCCTATTGGAAAAAGCGTGTTTCAGTCAAAAAACTGGAATTCTTAAATTTAATCCTTAAATAAATAAACGCAAATACTTTTTTTGAAAAATTAACACTTTGCTTTGTTTTTTGGCTAATTCAATAAGGCGAAAACCAATCCTTTAAAAAAATAATATACATATGAAAACAAGAACTTAAGTGCGATCTGACTATTAATCACCGAACACAAGCATGATGTATTTTTGGAATCGTCTTGAAATTTGCTATCTAAAAAAAATATACAGAGTATGCCATTAAAAAAAAATTGTCGATGACATCGTTACTCACAAATGGTTTACCCTGTATAATTCATTGTTATGTAAAAATACATTAAATTAAAATCAAAAACCGACCTGTCTCAGGATTTTCCCTCAAAATTTATTCCATACTTTATGTACACAGTGTATATATACAGGGTGTGGCATTAGTGCATCGAAGTACGATATATCCGTTATTATTGAAGTTACGAAAAAAAGTTTTTACAAAAAGTGTAGGCAGTCTCGAGATTCACATTTTAAAATTAGTCCCAAATATACAGTGTGTTTTTACATTTTTATAAACCTCTTGCCGAGCTAATTTCAACGATGTATCATACTTGATGTCTATTATGTTTAATAACATGTTAAAAAAACAAAATTTTTGTCTGGCGCTTATGCAAAGTGTTCCGTAACTGCAGGCGAACCTAAACATACATTTTTTAAATACAGTGGTACATTTTTTATTACTTATTTGAATTCTGCTGACTTTTTTTAAGTTTCTGAGTATAGGGTTTGTCAGATATATACTTTTCAAAAGTTATAACCACTTTTATATCAAAATCATATATTGGCCAGCCTGTATCTAAATAGGAACAATTGTTTTTGTATAATTAGTAGTTTATGTATGTGCTTAACTTTCATCTGTTTTATAATTTTTTTATAGAACTTTAAATTGCATACAGAGTTAAAACTCGGAACATAAATTTTCTTAAATTATTTAAATGGAACACCCCATATTTTATACAGTACTAAGAGAAACCTTAAATAGTTTTTATTTTTGTGAACCATTCCCTATTCCCTTTTATTTGGATTAATAAACTTTTTATATTTTGTAACCGTGTTTTTATTTTGTGTATTAATTACGGGTAAAACGATAAGTATGCTCGGATAATGATCCGTAACTGGCGATTTAAGAATAAGAGGAATTATTTTTTCAACTAAATTTTGCTTTAAAAAAAATGTGATCTATACATGATGGACTATTAGTTGGTTCGTTTATTGTAGAAATGTATCCGTGTTCGTTTATAGTACTTATATAATCTATGGTGTTTTAGTGTTTAAACTGTCACCTTTCAATTATTAATTAATATCTCCTAATAACAGCAATATATCAGCACTCTTTTCACAATGCTCAAGAAAGTCATACAAGTATAGATTAAATTCCCGTATGTTGGAGCTACGTACTCTATATAAAGTTAAAGTAATAGGGAATTTTGGGTATCCAAGAAAATTTTTATTTGCAGCGCTTTAATGCCATCTGTTCCTGAACTATGTACGTGCAAGAATAACTTGATTTTATGTACGCAATCACTCCATGATTTTGATTATGATGACTTTTATTATACAGGGTGTTTCATTTGGAAAAGGCCTAAATTTTACTGTAGATGGATGTCACCTTCGTTGTTCCAAATTACCTATACATACAGGGTGTTGTTTTTAAAAAAGACGAATTTATAAATGTTTTGTCCTAGATTTTATTTTTGGTAATACTTGGTACATTTTGCAGCTAATAGTTATTACGCGTACCAAGTATTAAAATAATATACAGAGTAATTCGAAAGTAATAAACTTCGTAAGAATTAGGTCAACACCCTACATCTCAGTTAAAAAGGGTGGAAGACCCATTAAATATAGGTTATTTGGAACCACCAAAGTGATGTCAATCTACAGTTAAAGTTAGACCCTTTCCCAATAAAACGTCCTGTATATTATATTATAACCATTAATAGCAAATAGGTTTTTATCAGATACGTTCCTCTTCTTTCCCATAATTACACAATCCATATTTGAATCTAGGTTTTGTATCATTTTTAAAAAATCATCAAAATTTTTGTTTATACTTCGAATATTCATTTGTAATACTTTGAAGTTGCTATGTTTTTTGTTAATATTTAATATTTGTTTATATTCATCTATAGTATCTAAACTGTATGTTTTTATAGATTCTATTTCAAAATCACGAATATATTGATCCATCTTTTAATTGTGCAATATATTATAATTTGTATAATAGAAAGTTAATTAATAAGAAAAAAACTAGATAATAGTAGATAGATAAAACTTAATAATGAACAATAAAACAGCAGGAATATTTCTTATAATTATATAGAAATAAAATAATCTAAATATTAATATTATCTGTGGTTTGATGTTCTTTTAAATAATTTAACGAAATTACGACTATTTACTATTTTGATAATAAGTAATTATAACGCTAAATTATATTGAACAAAATATAGATTTTCGCATAGATTTTTGATTTGACAATACAGCTAAATTTTGATTCGATTCTTTCGATTCTTAGGAATGACTTTAAAAATAGATAGCAGTTATATATAATTTTTGGGATTTTATTCATTGAAAGCAATTATTCTTAGAGCATTTAGAAAAATTTTATTTTTTCGTTTACTTTTTTTAAGATACCTGAAATTTTTTGATTTTCTTTTTAATAGAAAACCTGTAGCTTAATACGACCCTGTTCCTTGACTTTGTGCTGGCTACATATCCAAATTTGAATTTCGCACGGGGTATAAATTTGTGGCTCCTTTTCCACACAAGTTTATAAGAATTATCTCTTAAATAATTCTTTTAGAATAGATTAATTTTATAGGTTCGCCCACTTAGGTTTTATAAAAAAAATATTAGCGTAGTTTGTTAGAATTTAAAAAATACACGATTTATTTTATAGTTTAGTAAAACAGTATAATTATATAGTTAAATAAATAGTGCTATGCACACGGCTGTGGCAATATAATGATTATAAAATTTCTAACCTAGAATAATTGCAATTTGAATGGCGGCGAGTTTAACGGGTTTATTTCGTAAAAAACAAAGCTGCCTTTTGGAAGTGTGGTTTAGAATATTTGTACTAATTGTTGAAGCGAGAATGTATAAAATAATACAAACTACTCAGAGGTTTAAAAACACTCTCAGTAGTTCCTGCCAAGTGGGAACAAAATGGGGAATTAGCGTGGCCAAAACCAAATGCAGACAAGCTTCTTAAAAAAGTAAAGTAAATTCTGTACCAGAAGAAAATTGGTTTAGGATGGCATGTAAATTGCAAAGAAACCAACTGTTAAATTATGACAGCAGACTAGGAGTTGAGTCATATGCCGACACTAATAATACTGAACAAGGAGAACAATTTAAGAATATCCTGCAAAAGAAAAAAATCCAACAAATAAGTAATGCAGAACTATGATGATGATTTCAACGTTGTTGCAACTACTTACTTGGTAAGTTGTAAAAATATTCTAAACTGATGATGTGTTATCAGAGAAAGAGTTTTGTTACAAATATTTAAAGTATAGTGACTGAGTGAATTGAATGCATTTTTCAGTATTGAATTCTAAATTTATGATAAGTAGGTCCGAATTTTTGAATGATCTTTTATTTTGTAACCTTCCAATACTGAGATACTTGTAAATCCATCTACATCAGCTACTATGAATTCAGAAAATCTCAGTAGTTACCAAGTTATTGTATCCTCTGATAATAATGAGATTATAATAAATCAGCCTTAAGTAATAGCAGCAGCAAAGATTAACTTGCTTGGAGATATTTTTGTTCAATTCTTGGCTCTGGTAATAGACTTACCAAAAAGCCAAGCGCTTTGTTGGATATCATTTACCATATTTGGTTAATTTTCCTTTTATTGATTAAATTTTTAATGGCTGAAAATTCAGAAACTCTTTTCACTTAATAGGAGAGCTTTCGGAAAAACTTTATTCCTTCGTCAGTCATTCTACAAGATATTAAATAATACATACATATATCTATTTGTAATAATTTTACTTACAGTGTTTGAGATTGTTTTTTTAAAGGAACTAAATTTTAATTGAAAGAATGTAATAATGTTAAATTCAAAATTATTTCGACATTTGACGTTAAATATACATCATCTTTTAAATTTTGTGTAGTAAGCGATAAATTTGGATTACTAATGTATTAGATTTTTAGATTTTTAAAATGCAGATGTATGAATTGTAATTTTATATATTAATATAAAAATAATTAACAAATCTGAAATATATAAGAAAATATTTCTTCGACTCAAATTATAAAATTTAATAAACAGACCCAAATATTTGCCAAATATTCGGTTGTGGAATTTAACCAAAATAATAAGAGGGTGTGTTCCATAATTTTTTCAATGCTATCACCCTTGTTTATGGGGCACAAACTCTTATTAGTCTTATAAAAATTTTTTTTTATAAATTTTAAAAAGAATTATCAGAAATATTATGAGTGATATTATTTTTTATTTGTTTATTTTGTAGAAATTGATCATCCAAGTATAATATGTTGGAATAAATGATATTTATACCTTGGATATCAGTTTTTAAGTTCATTGCGTTAGGTTCGTTTTTTATATGTGTCATTTCTAATAATAATGTTTTAAAGTAATTTTTTTCTACTTCTAATCCTAAATTAAGGACATGATTTGCTAAAGCGCGTGTATTTTTGTTATTACGAATGTCACTTTTATGTGAGGTAATTCTATCTTTAAGGGGCCTTGCAGTGGTACCTATACATTTCTTATCACAATTAATACAACTTATACAGTATACTACATTGGTTTTATCTAATGTTTTCGTTTTATCTATAACTAAAGTAAATAAATTCCCTACTTTTTTTAATGATTTAGTCGCTACTTTAATTGTATTGTCTTGTTTTAGAATATTAATAATTTTAGGTGTAAGTTCTTTTATATATAGGATTGATCCATATTTAAAAGGTTCATCAATAACATTAATTTCGGTATTATTGTTTAAATTAATAATGTTTGAATGTTGGTTTGTATTGGGTGTTGAGTAAATACATTTTTTTGTTAAACCAATATGGTAAGAATTATCTATAAATATGTTGTAAAGTTTATTTAATTTTTTTTTCAATTAGTGAAGGGTGAATATTTATTCTATTTTTAAGCATTAATAAAATATGTATTTTGATTTTTTTTCTGTGTGTTCTGATAAATAGTTGATATATCTACCAGAGCTAGTAGGTTTAGAATACCAATCAAGAATAATATTTTTTTTTCTCTTATTAGTTTGGTGTCCAAAAATGGTACACTATTATTTAATTCTGTTTTAATTGTAAATTGTGTATGGTTGTTATAATTGTTAAAGGTATCCAATAAATATTTTTCTTTATCTACAGAAACTTAGCAGATTATGTCATCAACATATTTTTTTAAAAAAGGAAGATTAAATGGTAATTTAGGAATACAGTTATTATTTAATAAGTCATCCATTACATATTGTGCTAAAATGTTTTACTACGCATAGGTGTACCAAAAATGTGTTTATAACATTGATTGTTGAAAGTGAACTATGTTGTATTAAATAAAAATTCACAAATGCTAATAAGACTCTTTTGAAAGAGTGCAATAATTTGCAATATTTTCCCAATGATTATTTATACTTAATAGGACTAATTCAAAAGTGATATTACTAAAAACTGAAACAATATCCAAACTAATTAACACATAATTATTTGAGAGTTGAAAATTATTAATGAATTCTGAAAATTGAAAACTATCAGTTACATAATAATTTATGAAGAAAATTTATATTTACTATTAGCCAATATTCGTTTAGAGACTGACGACACTTCCAATAATACGAATAGTTCTCGACAATTTCAAATGACTCGAAACGTTAATCGTAGGAAAATGTCTCTTTTTAGTAGCGATATTTCTAGCCTATGTGCTACTTTACCCGAATTTAATACGGGACGTAATCTTTCGACTTTCATTAAATCAGTTAATAATTTACTTGATTTCTTTACTAATCAGAATCTTACTCCGGCACAACAGTTTATTTTAAATGCAAATATTGTATCTCGTATAAAAGGTGAACCTAGAGATTTTTTAACAAAATACGGAGACAGGCTATCTGAAGATATATTAGTGACTCAGTTATCCACAACTATACAAAAACCTTACGAAACTTATGACCAATATCACCAAAGAATTTTAAACAATTTAAACGGCCTGTTACAACACATATCACTACAGCTAATTTTAAAACCCCTTATTTTAAAAACATTGTTCTCAAGACATTTTGTAATGGTATCAATGACCCTTATTGCGAATATTTTTCTCATTTTCAATTAAATTCTCTTGATGAAACTCTTTAAAAATGCATTGCTTAGGATAATCATAAAAGTCAACAGCAATACATGACCTTTTTAAAAGCTCAACAAAATCCGAAACAAAGGTCTAACCAATTAGATCAGGCCAACCGTAAACCAAAAAACAATTCCAATCTCCGCAAAACAATTTTCAGTTAAACTCAGCTAATCCGCCACAACGTAATTTTCAACCTAGACCCAATAACTTTAGAAACAATACGATTTTTAATAATACGCCTCAATCGAACAATTTTGCAAATACAGTGGTACCACGATATACGAGTGCCCTAATATACGAGTGTTTTGAGATACGAGCCGCCGAGCGAGCGATATATTGCTTTGAGATGAGAGCAAGATTTGAGATACGAGGAATCGCACACTAAACCGCTGCACACGATCCCAACATGCGGCTTTCTCCCACCTCAGTCTGTGTGCTTGTTTCCCTCGTTTTCGAAGCATTTTTGATAAGTTGGGTTCGCGTTTTTTGCTTTTTGTACATTTACAAAACATTATCACATTTATTTTTATAACCATGGGTCCGACGAAGAAGATGATGTCTATTGAATTAAAGCGTGAAATGATAGAAAAACATGAGCAAGGTGTGCGAGTAATTGACTTGGCGAGGATGTACGGGCGTAGCACATCAATGATATGTGCTTAAACAGAAGGAGTTGATAAAGGGTATAACGCCAGCTAAGGGCGTTACAATAATTTCTAAGCTCCGGACCTCTCTCCATGAAAAGATGGAGAAACTACTGATGGTGTGGGTGACAAAGAAGCAGCTTCAAGGAGGACCCTTAACACAAAGCATCATATGTGAGAAGGCACGAGCGATTTACGGTGATTTGCTGAAGCAGATCCCACACACTTCCACAAACGAGGAATCGGAAGACTCGTTTAAAGCCAGTCGGGGCTGGTTTGACAACTTTAGGAAACGGACCGGCAATCACTCCGTCGTCAGGCATGGTGAGGCAGCAAGTTCAGATGTGAAGGCAGCTGAGGTTTACATCAAAACGTTTTCCGAACTGATAGAAGCCAAAGGATACATCCCCCAGCAAGTCTTCAACTGTGACGAGACAGGGCTTTTCTGGAAAAGGATGCTGAATAGGACTTACATAACGGCAGAGGAGAAGACGATGCCAGGTCACAAACCCATGAAGTATATATTAAGTCTAGCACTTTGCGCCAATGCGAGTGGCGACTGCAAAATCAAGCCTCTGCTAGTATACCATTCGGAAAATATTTGTGGAGTGGATAAACCTGGTGTTTGGCCCTTCTGTTAAAAAATATATACAGGAAAACAACCTACCCATGCAAGTCCTTCTCGTCCTCGACAATGCCCCTGCTCACCCACCAAATCTCGAAGATGATTTACTCGAAGAGTTCAAGTTTATAAAGGTTCTCTACCTACCACCCAACACCACTCCTATCCTACAGCCCATGGATCAGCAGGTGATTTCTAATTTTAAGAAGTTGAAGAAGTTGTACACCGAGCACATTTTTTGGCACTACTTTGAGGTGACGGAGAACACAAACCTAACCCTTCGAGAGTTCTGGAAGGACCACTTTAACATCGTGATATTCCTAAGAATTATTGATCAGGCCTGGCTGGGTGTTACAACGAGGACTTTAACCTCTGCATGGAAGAAGCTGTGGCCTTAGGCTGTAGCTGAAAGGTCCTTCGAAGGATTGGAACCCGAAGTGTCAGTGGTAGAGCTACTTATTTTACAACCCTCGATTTGGCCCAAGGATTTCACCAAATCGAATTTTATCCTAATTCAATTGAGAAAACTGCCTTTACAGTTCCTTACGGTCATTTTGAATTCTTGAATTCCTGAGACTCCCTTTTGGACTAAAAAATGCTCCGGCCAATTTCGAAAGATTAATGGACAATGGTCTTTGTCCTTTTCTACACAAATGTTTCGATAGATATACCGGCCAAGCCGAATAAATCATGCACGAAACCCGTGAAAACCAGATGCAGCATACCTAATGTCCAAAATTGTACTAAGTCATTGGTTACAGAAAATTTCGTACAAGAAACTAGCAAAATTATATTATTAGGAATAGTCAAGGTAACCACAATTCAACAGGAAGAAGTCCGAACAAGCAGCATCTTAATATCTGACGAAACAATAGTTATAGAGGAAATTCAATTCGCCGCAAAAACCTTTCAAGAAATCCCAATACCCGAAGTTGTTCCAATTAAATTAACTCCTGAGCACTAACTCAAAATAGAAAAATTGAAAATTCCGGAAAGTCACTGCCAGATACAGCCGATCCTGCCAAAGATTTCAACGGGACTAAGAACTACTGCCATATTCTTAATTATGTCTGTTTTAGCGATCCTGATAATAATCTTAGCAAAGAAAAGGCGAAGAATTTCGAAAATCCTATTTGGACCCAAGCTACCACCATCACAAATCCAGATCCTGCAGGACTTGCTTACAAAGACTTCGAGGACGAAGTCAGGACTAAAGGAGCGAGGAGAAATGTCACCACCGGATTTACAAAAAATGGAAAGCTGTATTTCTCAGGAATAGGAGACGACAGCCGAGTTATTAAATAGGAGGATCAACACTTTTACGAGACTTTTGACATTCAATCTTACTTAGAGTTAGTTACTTTTGTATTTGTATCCAAAAATTATTTTTTGTAAAATCCTTGATTTTGAAAATAAAATAAAGTTTTTGGAAGAATTAAAAGTGAGCTTATATTTCTATATAAAATAATATAATATGCTAAAGAGCTTATTATAAAAATAAAATATTAAATACTACAAATATGTACAACATAATATATCTACAAAAAATGTATTTATAAAAATGTTACTCCTGAAGTTTTGTTTCATGTAGATCATCACACGCCGCTGTTCGCCATTCAGCTTCTCAATACCTAGTTCCAACTACGCAATTTCGGTTTGCGCCTTCTTTAGCTCCTCAATGTGCCGGCGCTTCGCCGTTATCGCAGTCATTATTTTTTTAAATACCGTGCCCAAATCTACATCTGTGGAATCATTACTTCCACTGCTTGGGGTCTTATTTATTTTTGTTACCGGAGTTTTCGATAAAGCCACTAATGCCTGGCTCTGCATCTCCGAACCGGTCTTCTGGTAAGGAAGTGCCGTGGTTGTGACCGTAGTTCTTATCAGGGCCGGTATCGTTCTCTTCCTTATGACCGGGTCTGTACGTGGAAGTCATCACCATCGGGTGTCGGAACCTGGTTCTTTTGAGGTGGTGGTGGCGGCGATGGATTCAACCCGGATATTTCTGTCGTCTGAGTTTAAGACTGGTTCTCTCATGGTGGTTGTAAGCCAAAGAGCTCTGTCACCGGTCTTGAAGGCTGGTTCTCTTCCGGCTGAGGTCGCGGCGGAGTCAAGCCAAAGAGTTCTGCTAATTCCGGTGGTACTTCGACTCTTTCAATGGTTGTAGATAGACCCTCTTCTTCAAAAATATCCGTTACCAAACTGAGTGAACTGAACTTAAACTTGAGGTGAGTTAGAGTGAACTTACAACTGAGGAAACTAAGTAAGCTGCGGCGTTTTAAATAACACTACATAAAATCATAAATGTTACATATGGTTGAACTCGTATTGAAGAGAAGTTTCAAAAAATGACTGAAGATACAGGGTGGTGTATTTAAAAAGCCAAAGTGATTAATAATATCAGAGAAACGGCACATCTAGCAACATTGCAAATGTCAAATCTGGAATCTCTGTATCCCAAAATAGGCTAATCCCAAATTTTGTAGAATTCTGAATAGCAATTTACGAGATAATTGGCCGTTTCCATACTTTTGGTCCACTCTGTATACGTGCCAGCCAAATTCGGGTGAGAAAGACTATATACGCACACCTATGTCGATAAAGAAGTCCATGTTCGACACAATTGAATAACACTACGATTTATAGACAGTTTTAGATTTTTAGCAAATTCTTTGGAATTAAATTTCTTACAAATGTTATTGTTTTATTCTTGATGAAATACTACCACATTGTCAAAAAATCAAGTTTAAGAAATTATTCCTTCCAGGTGTAACACTTCTACTGTCACTGTGTCTATTATTTATTTTAATTTTTTGGCAAGATAGGAAAGATTTCGTCAACAGATGAAGTAATATTTTCTATAAATATTTTATTTTAACGCTTGCAGAAAATATTAGTATATGTCAATCGGAGTAGAAGACTCATGCTATGTTTCGCCAAGTTTCTGTGCGAAATATAATAATGTTAACCTTCTACTCCTAGTAACATAAATATACTATTCTAACATTAAGCATTTTATTTATGATGTCATATACAATTTATTTATTAACACATGATATATTATTAAAAAAAATAACCATTTTTACTAATATTTAACAATTATTTATGATTTAGTTATAATTTTTTACGTTTGTTTCCAACACAGATGTTGATCAGTAATGTTTAATAATCAGTATTTAGAAAAAATAGAAATATCATTTTGTGTTAACACTTGACAGTGACATTTCTTGGTGATCGTCTAAATTTGACTTAAAAATAGATGTCAAATTTTAAACTATTTAAAAGATATGTCAACCAAAGATGGCGGACAACAAAATTTTCAGTTTGGTTTGAAAACAGTTTTTGATGCATTCCGATATATAAGAAAACAACAAAGGAGATCCTTCAAATACAACATAAGGTACTTACTTTTATGTTATATATTGTTTATGTATTCATTAATAATAAAGTTTGGTAATTACTACTGGGGCAGTAGGAAAAATTGTAAGCAATTCGTATGTAAAGCGAATTTTTTCATTCATTGATTGTAGAATTTACATACCGCTTACGCGCCAAAATTTGTATTTGTGAGAAAGGTCGTACTTTACACATTTGTAATACTATTTTTTATATTATAAATGACTTTACGTTGATACATAAGCCAACATTGCAATTTATACATTTCGTTCGCGTTATTTATTTTAAAATTCAGTGAATATTCAACAGAAGAATTATTCAATAAAATTTTCTAAGGGTAAAAGTTTCCTTTAGATCCCCCAAACGGAGAGAAATATGCTATATGTCATCGGACGCGTCTCGTTTAGTAGAATACGAACATCAAAATGAATTTTAAGGGAGATCAATATTTTTCGAGTTATTACCTAAAATATGGTACATTTTCAGTTCAAAAAATTGACTCCAGTTTCGATCATTTTTATGTATATTCTAATTTTGTTGTAGTACAGACAATTAGCGCCAAAAATCGGACACTGGTGGTAACACTAACATTAATCTCTGAATTCTGAAACAATTTTTTGAGCAATTAAAATTATGTTCTTACATTAAACATATGCTTTTTGAAAACCAATTATTTATAACTATATAATATATTAAAAAAATAACTTTTTTACTATTATTTAACAATTATTTATGATTTAGTTATAATTAAGACGTTTATTTCAAACTGCGAAGTTGATTAGTAATGTTTAATAATCAGTTTCGTTATGTCGTCCGATATAGTAATTTGTGAATAAAAAAATAATTTTAACCTAACTAAAGATCTGTCATTTGTTCAAAGTTAAGTCGTATTTTGGCGAACTAGTATTTATTACGATTAAATAAAGAAATGTCACTGTCAAGTGTCAAATTAAATTGATTAATTTAAAACAAATACTGTGATAATTTCTCAAAGAAATATTATGGATATCACTTATAAATTCAAATAATGTAGCAGTTTTTTATATTCTTAAGTATGCCAATCATAATCTATTTTAATAAAAACATATTTAGTTAGAAATAATTTAAAATATCATAACTTTGCGTTGTCACTTGACAGTGGCATTTCTTGGTTCAATCATTAGAAATAATAGTTTTCATAAATGTGACTTCAGAATAGATGTCAAATATTAAATTATTTCAGTGACATGTCAAGCAAAGATAGAAAAAAGTTTTAAAATTGCAAAAAGAAATTTAATAAAAATTAGAACATAGAGTGCTGATTTCAGTTTCTTTTGTATAACTTAAAAACAGAGTTTGATGCATTCCAAAATATAAGAAAACTACAAGGGAAATCCTTCCTAACAGCAAAATATATACCGTACTTACTTTTATATTATATATTATTATGTCTTCATTATCAATAAAATTTAGTAATTACTATCACAGCAGTAGGAAAAATTTCAATTGAGCAAACACATTTGGAAATCCAATTTGCGTTCATCTATAATATTCTATTTTTTTTTTCATTTTCAGAGGTTGAAGCTAGTTACAATTAGAATATTTTAAAGGAAGGCTACTCGATGGATGACCAGTACGTTCCAAATTGTAGTGCCATTTATGGTTGGATTTTTTTTATGCGAAATCTTGGAGAGGTATTTGACAAAAGAATGCATTTTCACATATGAGTATAAAAAATAAACTCATATATTTAGATAGCTATTATATAGCTTTTCAGTTGATATTTGTTATTTTTCAGAAAAAACAATAGGATAGTTTTAGTTAACTTTAAGAAAATATTTACTAATTTCTTTCGAAAAAACTTTGACAGAGGTAATTGTGTTTTTACTTAAAAGAATATATATATATATATATATATATATACAGATTTGGCGTAAATATATAATGCCATTCAAGAATCCATGCGAGTTGTACAGAGCGTTATTACTAATATTTTGAAGTAGGGTATATCGAGGTCTGATCATCGTTCCAGTCAATTCGAGAGTAACGTACCGGCAGTAGTGGTCATATCTCTAGTTCGGTTGAAAGGGGACACATTATTAGGAGCTTTTTTTTTTCTAAGAGTACCTAAAAATAAAGAAAAATTTCAGCTAATTATTAAATAAAAAGGGGAAAGCTCAAATATTAATGGGATATTATTAGAGCATAGAGAACCAAAATACATAGAGTATAATTCTTGAATGATCAACTATTAGTGATTAAAGTAAAAGGTATAGATCATGTCAAGTTTTACACTAAATAATGAGGAAAAATATATCTAGAGGGAAAAGTAAATGTACAAAGATTGTGTAATGACGGCTGTAGATAAGATATACGAGGTACATTAGGGTTGTCTGTTTTGATTTGAAAAAGATATACCATAATATGTCTATGTAGATAACAACACTATTTTAAAAATTTTCATCTAAATTTAAAGGTAAACCTTGAGAAAATATGAAAAAAATTTAAAGCAGATTCAAAGATCCTTATTCGGTTAATATATGATCATAAAGTATCTTATATTTTAGAATTTATCTAAGCATCCCAAATTTTCAGAGAAGTAATAAATCTTGTTATACCTACGTTTTGTAAATGAATATTTAACTTATATCACAAGTTTGGAATTGGATCCGAATAAATTTAAGACCCAGTAGAGGATAATTTTCGCAAATCACATAAATCTGATAGGGTGATTTTGAATATTTTAATTTTACTATAAATAGCCTTGTGGATCGACAGTCCGCCAATCCAATTTTTGCGGTTGTAAAAACAAGATGTTCGAGATCTAAATTAAAAAAAATATTAGTGAAGTTAAATATCATCAAAATAAGTTGTGAATTCTTGTATTTGATACATACAAGTCTGTATAAAGTTTTATGCTAGTGTATTTGTGAAGTTGATCCCAGACAATTGGCTCATATAAGTATACTAGCCCAGTGATTGAAAAACAGTGTTTATACGGAAAAGGTATGTAGCAACGTGCCTTTAGCAAAGGTGGAAATTGATCCTGTGTCTTTTTCACAACCTCACTGAATTTTGCCACATTTCAGTTGAGGGAGTTAAAATTTTCTTCAAGTTCCAGTCACGGATTTGAAAATCTTCTGCATCGGTAACACAACACATATACAATATGTCTCAGTAAGTTGGAACCATATGGGAAACTTTTTTATTATTAGTTTTATGAAAAAATGTTATTCTTTATAAAAAGTTCTGCATGGTCTAAAACCTAAAATACAACCATCGGATTTAAAATTTGTTGAGCCGTATACAAGGTTTGTCGAAAAATATAAATTTTGCTCAAGAGTAAAGTACCTTTAAATTTGACAATATCGTAAAATGTTACTAAAAAAAGTTGATCAGAATTAAAAATGACCTTGAAATATTCAAGTACATCCATTTACGTTAATAAAATTATTTTTAAAACGTATGTCTACAATAATGCAAATTTAACTGTAGTGCACTTATTAAACGTTTTAATTGCAAAATTATTAGAAAATATCGAAAAACTAAAAGGTTATCCTATGTTTCGTAATTTTTTTTTTTAAACATTTTAAATATTTTTGTGGATTTTAAACATTTTAAACATTCTTGTAAATATTTTAGACATTAGTTCGTAAGTTTGCAAAAGGGAAGTTTTCACTGGAAATCCTCCCTACATGTCCCATTTAGCAATGTCATAATTTTAACTTATTGTTCCTAAGAGGCACAGATTGTTAAATAAATTGGAGAAAAAAAAAAAAAAAAAAAAAAAAAAAAAAAAAAAAAAAAAAAAAAAAAAAAAAAAAAATGTTTCGTAATCACAAGAGATAAATGTTCATTCAAAATAGAAATATTAGTAAAAAATAAAATAATCTGAAATTTTAATTTAAATGGATGTACTTGCATATTTAAACGTAATTTTTAATTCTGATCAACTATTTTTAGTAACATTTTTCGATATTGTCAAATTTAAAGGTACTTTACTCTTGAGCAAAATTTATATTTTTCGACAAACCTTGTATACGGCTCAACAAATTTTAAATCCGATGGTTGTATTTCAGGTTTTAGACCATGCAGAACTTTTTATAAAGAATAACATTTTTTCATAAAACTAATAATAAAAAAGTTTCCCATATGGTTCCAACTTACTGAGACATATTGTATATAACTCAATGTATGTATGAAAGAAAATTTCGTTAAATTTAATAACTTTGATAATTTGATTTAAATATGAACAATTTATAAACAATTTTCAGAATTTTTTAAAATTATTTACATGTTTTGGCTATTGTTAAGGAAGCCACTCTATCAACAGAGACATACTTTAAATTCATCATATTTTTTTTTAATTTTTGTAGTTATCAACGTATTTTATTGTATGTAATAATTAATGTTTGTAATATTAGATTAATTTAAAGGTTACAACCGTACAATAGAACTTAGGAACAGTTTCTTTTGACAACAATTATGGTATAGCTTGAAAAAAAATTCATTCCCTTAACTTTGAATGCATTCTATAATTTATTCTAATTTTTAAATCTACTGAAAAAAATTAATGTCAGATTATTAAAGGCTCTTTATACTTATTCTTGATAGTTTTTGTTTTATTTGACTTTTTTTTCCAAAGTGTAGTATTCTCGAAATAAATTCATAACAAATGAATTCTTAAATATTAATCAACGCAATTTTGAATTGTGATGTAATTTTGGATTTTATGCTCTGGTTTGTTTCAAGCCCAGGAAATGGAAGCCAAATAGCAAATATTCTAGAGCATCTTAGAAGAGAGATAGGTTCCTCTCAAAAGTAAAATTTTAGTTTGAGTATCCAGAATCAACCAAAATTGTATTGGTAGTTTACCAAAGAGTTTTTCTCCTTTCATATTTAATTAGGACAAATAAATCCAATAGCCAGGCGGGTGTTATATCTAAAACTTGTAGTGTGTTACGTTTAATCAATCTGGTTTTTATAAGAGTACACGTAAATGCAAAATTATTGCATAAATACATGATTCAGGTGCAATATCTACAAAATACGAACACAAATCGTGACAGAAAAATTGACTTTTTGTGTTCTAGTTTAAAAGCTTTACATCCCTAGAATAAGAAATCTTTGAATATTCTACTGAATACTTCAATTTTACTATTGTAATGCGATAAATATTTAGATTAATTTTATCTTTTTCGGACATGTAGTTAAGATACATATTATACTTAATTGCTATGGATCTGCACCACAGCATTTCTTTAAAAAGTTTACAATTTACATAATTAATCTAAAAGGAAAAAGTTCGATTTTGTCAAGTTAAATTTTAAATTTAGATTGTCTTAAACGGTCAGAAACGGATTTTAGTCTTTCTAAATGTTCTTGTAGTGACGTTGTAAATATTATAGTGAAATAATATTATAAATTAGGCAAGTTTCGTTATAAAGTCCTTTAAAAATATTGCCCTTCACTCTTTGAAAGGTTGAGTGTGAATTTCTAAGTTCGAAGGGCATGCTTTTAAATTCATAATGTCCATTTTGAGTCGAAAAATCCGCTTGCATGGTCTAGAGTATTAAAATATTGGCTTATTTCGATAATGTTAGGCAGGAGATACTTGTCAGAAATTGTCTTTTCGTTAAATTTTCTATAGTCAATAACCAATCGGAATTTTCTTTTGTTATATTTATCAAGACGTTTCGGTATATTCCAAATAGGGGCTGAATAGCGAGAGTTCTTGATCCAGCATTTTCTCAATTTAACTTTTAACTTCTTCTTTATAAAATTCTGGATATTTATACGTTTTAGTGAATATGGGCGTATCGTCTGTTAAATTTATTTTACGCTTTATTTGATTTTCCTCTCAATTACATTGCAAGTAAATGTTTTTTAAATTCGCTTTTAAAAGATTATCATGGTGTTAGTTTATATTTAGGTCGGTTTCCATTTTTTCTTAGAAAGTAAGTTCATAGATGTTTAAGTTTTCAATTTCTAAAGGTAATGAGAGTTCAACATTTTTTTCAATAGTACTTGAATTTATAATTGTGATAAAGCAAAATAATTTTTAACGTTAACTATAGCGATTGGTGATTTGGCATTTGGAGCATATTTTTTATATTCTAATAAGTCTGTGCCTTCTTTCATTTTTACTGGTATTTAGACATATTTTTTGGGTTCTAGGAGGTTTATTTAATTGAGCGATTAAAATGTAGGTAGGTACAAATAATTTGGAAGAACACGTTAAACTAATATTCACGTCGCATGTTTTATAGGTATTTAAATTTAGCTTCAATAAAAATTATATCACTAAATAGAATATGTTACTCTACAAAGTAACGTACAAGATGTGACAAAAAGATTTACTAACAAGGTAAATGTATTGTACTACAATTTCTGTTTTTTCTTTGAGAATTGTTTAAGAAAATCGCCATTCTGAATTACATTGAATTTCACATTTAGGCAATACATAAATATATGATATTTTTTGCTTTGCCTTACTTTTTTACTACCTTGAACCTGGGGTTTTACAATTGTACAATCTGATCCACTTCCACAGCATAGCTCGTGATACAAACGGGAATTTTCTATTGGATTTGGCCTAATACATAATAGTACAGAAAAGTACAGGAGGATCTTGGCTACCTTGGGACAGCTGAGAAAATTGATCCTCTTACTGAGATATCTGCTGGGAGATCTAGGCAAATTGATGGGAAAATTGAGAAAACTGAGTGAGAATTAAAGGCCTTCTGAGAGAGGTCGTTTGTCTCAACCGATTGAGAATCCATGTCTTGAATCGTCGTACTCATGTAGCTATCGCATTAGTGTTGTCTTCGAGTCAATTGTATCCAAATCTTCTTACCAGACATCTTAAATTAAATTTTCCTTTTATTTCTCACCTAATATCAATTTGTAACATTTGTGTGAGTTTGGCAAACTTTGAGCTGAAATGAATTTCAATAATAATTCGATTTGATACTTCAGTAGTCCTATGTACTCTGTTTCTGTATTTATCCTCCATAAATAGTTGTGACCATACCAAAGAGCATATTGCTGTCAATCACGACAACTAAGTACTTGATGCTTTTGGCATGTGCCACCTCCTCGCTGCCTACTTTGAAGGTAATATCCCTCTTTCTTGGTCCCTTTAGGATAATGGCCTCCGTTTTCCTCTCTGCCACCTCAAGTTGGTTTCTGTTCATCCAGTCCAGGATCACTTCCACTGCGCTGTTTGCCCTCGCCACTAGCTGCTTCTTATCTTCCCCTTCGATCACCACCATGAGATCGTCTGCAAAGCCTATTTTGGAGACTCCTTCACCCATTCTAATGCCCAATACCGACCCCTGTGGGACTCCCACTCTAACCTTTTTCCTGGTGTCCCTATCCACAATGATTTCTCTGTGTGACAGGTAGGAGTCGATGATGTTCCTAGTTGTCTGCTTTACCCCTTTCGCCTCGAGGCTGTCCATGATCACTTCCCACGAGGCCGTATTGAAGGCGTTTTTAACGTCGATTGCGATTGCTGCTACCCAGGTGCTCCTGCTGTTTTTTACCGTCCCTACTAGTTCCTGCACGGCTAGAATAGTGGATTTCCCCTTCCTGAAGCCATATTGGTTCGGGGATAGATCTTCCTCCATTTCTCTTTCCAGCCTAGCTTTGATCAGGCGCTCGTATAGCTTGCCGAGGGTGCTTAGCAGGCATATGGGCCTGTAACCTTTTATCTCCTCTCCTCCTCTCCCCCCCTTAGGTATCAGGATTAGACTAGCTTCCTTCCACATTTTGGGGAAGCTTTGTTCCCTCAGCAGCTTGATTAGGACATCCAAAGTTGCTTCCGGGGCTTTTCTTGTGCTTGTACGGCATCTGGGGGTATTCCATCTGGCCCTGCTGCTTTCTTTGTTTTTATTTCTCCTGCTGCCTCCTTCAGCTCCTCTAGCTTGAAGGGTTCTGGGTCCGTCCCTTCTTTTCTCCATCGGCTTGCTCTAGCTTCCCTACTCGCACCACTTTATCTTTCCCTCCTTGCCAAGGTTGTATGGCGCCTGTATGCCGAGGCATCTGGTTACTATTTTGTAGCCTTCACCCCATACATCGTTCTCGAGTTCGTCACACACTCTGTTCCAGTGCTCCTTCTTGGACGTTCTTATCTCCTTTCTCAAGTCCTTTTTCTTGACTTTTCGGATTTCCCTCAATTCTATGGTAGCCGGATCTTCTGGCCCCTTCTTCTTCGCGCTTTTTAGGGCTTCTCTTCTAACTCTGGTGCAGGGTAGCCTCTTCCTATTAATTTCTGCGTTCCACCAGTACGGTATATCCTCCTGGTCCATTCTTGCTAGTTTTGTCGCCTCCCTTACTGCCTTTGCCACCTCCTGTGTGAGCGTTCTCGAGTTTCCTATCTCTCTCCTTGTCAGTTTACCCCTGATTTTTTTCACAAATATGTCTTCGTTGAAGAATTTTCTCAATCCTCTCCTTTCTCTTTTCCTTTTCGTATTCTTCCCAGGTTCTTCCATCTTCACATAGATGTACCTGCGGTGTGTAAAGAGACCCAGTTCCTCCAGTATCTGCCATTTGTTTATTCGCCTGTGCACGTTCCTTGTTGCCAGCGTGACGTCTATGTGGGTTTCTGAGTTTCCTCTAACAAAAGTAGGTTCTCCATTGTTTGTCACCTCTAACTTCAGTTCCACAATCCATTCGTGTATATGAGTGCCTCTTTCATCCTCCCTAGGTGACCCCATAGTGGGGATTTGGCGTTTAGATCATGCTGTCGATCTTGTCTCGCTATTCTCCCAACGTGATGTTTGGGGATACGTAGCACCCATATATGCTCCGTTTGTCCAGGTCGATTTTTACATATCCTCTGCCCCTTTTGTGATTTTTTATACCTAGGTTTTTTTCTCATAAAAATTGCTACCATGTTGTCCAGGTCGAGTACGTAGTTGTTCTTCTCAGCTACTGCTGTGTTCGGTTCCGATATTATCAACATGTCGATGTCTCTTTTCATTGCTTCCGCATAAGCCATGTCATGTGCCGCCCTGGACCTACCTAGGTTTAGTTGTAGTATTCACATTACTGCGGGGGATAGGCCACGCTGGACAGCCTTCTCCTCCGTTCCTGCTCCACGGCTCTCTTGAACATTGGGCAGCTCAGCTGGTTTGACCGGTGTCCCTCTTCCCCGCATTTAATGCACTTGGGGTTGCTAGTGCAGTCCTTTACCAGGTACCCCTCTGCCCCACATTTCAGGCAGGTATTTTCTTTACTCGTCGCTGATTTGCAGTCCTTCCTTTGATGTCCGTAATCCAGACACCTGTATCATCTTACTATGTGCACTCTTTCTTTTATTGAGCAGTTTACCCATCCTATCTTAATTCTTCCAGCGTTGACTATCTTCCTCCCATTACTCCTTGGGATATCTACTGTGGCCGTTCCCTGGCCAAACTTGCCCTTTGTCAGCTTTTTGATAATGACTGAGCCCCTAGGCATGTTGAACTCTCCCTCCATTGCCTCCGCGACATCCTTCCCTGTTGTGACCTCGTCCAGGCCCAGTATAAACAGTGTCGCTTTTTCCCCTGTCCTCATCTCTGCATTTAGGATTTTTTCCCAATCTCCACCTTAAGGATTTCAGCTTTTTCGTCTCCACCCTCAACTGTTAGGACTACGTCCCCCCTTCCGTTTTTCTTGATTTTTCTGACGTCCACCTTTATGGCGTCCAGGTTTGCGACAGTAGTTCCGCGTAGGTCCTTTCGCCTGTTCGCACCGTTAGTATGCCATCCTGCTTCCTGGTTTGTGTGGCCATTGTCTGACAATACACTGTTTTCTCCGTGTCTCTAAAGACATACTCCAGCATTTTCCTGCAGTAGTTTTTCTCTGTGTCTTCCGTTAGCACTCTTCCTGTTTCCTTCGTCCATTAATTTGCGCAGCTTTACCATTTGTCTGAAGGTTTCCTTGGGGTCATGCGTTTTTTCATTCTCCCCCGTTATCGGCATTAGATAGAAGATCTTCCCTTTCTCGATCATCCTGCCCTTTCCCATTGTGATGGTAGTGTTTTTAGCCATATAGTCCGCATCTCCAAGTTCCATGGCCGTGACTACCTAAAGGATGCTAATTATAAGTAAGTGTAATTATTATTAACTTTTCACAGTACAGCTTGTGACAAAAATGGGAATTCTCTTTTAGGTTTGGTCTATTTCATCTTCAATGATATTTTTATCCAGTATATCTTGTATCATATTTGTTAAGTTTTTCCGTTTCGCAAATGGTAGTCTTCTTGGGTTCTGTTTTTGTTAGCAACACCGACGTGTCTTTATCAGAAATTCTAAGGACAGAGAAATAACATTTTATCCCATTATTTATCATCGGATTATTTATATTTATTGAAATATTTGCTTTTGAAATATAAGTCGAAGAAAGCTACATACTAGACCAAGGCAACTGCCTTTAAAACCGATGGGTGTTCAATTTACAGAAGAAGATCCAGAAACGTAATTTTACTGCTAACCGCTATGGCAAGCACATGCATTCGTGATGTCTAATCCCAGAACAAAGCCTTCTTTGATGTCACTAATGCAAATTGAACGAGAAATATAAGTCGAGTCAAGCTGGATGCTACACAAAGGCGACTGCTTGTAAGACCGCTTGCCACAGAATGTACAGAAAGAGCCCAGAAATCTAAATTAACTGCTGACAGTTATGGCAATCCCACGCATTCTTAACGTTTATTTTCAGAGTAACGTCTTCTTTGATGTCAGTACTGAAAATTAAATGTTAAATATAAGTAGAGCGAAGCTGCATGTTACATCAAAGCCAATGCTTTTAAGTCCGCTGGCCACAACATGTACAGAAAAAGCCCTGAAACCTAAATTAACTGCTGACAGCTATTGCAACCACAATTTTTCGTGATGTCTAATCCCAGAACAAAGCCTTCTTTGATAACACTAATGATAATTGAACGAGAAATATAAGTCGAGTTAAGCTGCATGCTACATCAAAGCCACTGCTTGAAAGACCGCTGGCAACAGACCAGAATTCTAAATCAACCGCTGACAGCTATTCCAACCGCATGAATTCGTCATATCGAATCCCAGAATGATGCCACTAATGAAAATTGAATATGAAATATAAGACGAGCCAAGCTGCATGCTACATCAAAATACTGCTTGTCAGACCGCTGGCCACATGAACTACAGACAAAGGCCAGAAACCTAAATGAAATGCTGACAGCTATGGCAGCCACTTGAATTCGTAGTGTCTAACCATAGAATAAAGTTATCTTTTATGTCAGTAATGAAAATTGAATGTGAAATATAAGTCGAGCCAAATTGCACGCTACATCAATGCCATTGCTTGTAAGACTGCGGGCCACAGGATGTACCGAAAAAGCCTAGAAACCTAAATTAACTGCTGACAGCTATGGCAACCACATCTATTCGTA
Source organism: Hermaeophaga mercurialis (assembly GCA_951812935.1). Lineage (NCBI taxonomy): Eukaryota > Metazoa > Arthropoda > Insecta > Coleoptera > Chrysomelidae > Hermaeophaga > Hermaeophaga mercurialis. The sequence goes on from OX638366.1 coordinate 11,863,221, forward strand.
ATGTCTAATCCCAGAACAAAACCTTCTTTGATGTCACTAATGAAAATTGAACGAGAAATATAAGTAGAGTAAAGCTACATGCTACACAAAGGCCACCGTTTGCAAGACCGCTAGCCACAGGATTTACAGGGAGAGCCCAGAAACCTAAATTAACTGCTGACAGTTATGGCAACCCCATGCATTCTAAATGTTTATCTTCAGAGTAACGTCTTCTTTAATGTCAGTACTGAAAATTAAATGTGAAATATAAGTCTAGCCAAGCTGCATGTTACATCAAAGCCAGTGCTTTTAAGTCTGCTAGCCACAGCATGTACAGAAAAAGCCCAGAAACCTAAATTAACTGCTGACAGCTATGGCAACCACATGCATTCGTGATGTCTAATCCCAGAACAAGTCATTCTTGGATAACACTAATGATAATTGAACAAGAAATATGAGTCGAGTCAAGCTGCATCCTACATCAAAGCCACTGCTTGAAAGACCGCTAGCCACAGACCAGAATTCTAAATCAACCGCTGACAGCTATTCCAACCGCATGAATTCGTCATATCGAATCCCAGAATAGTCTTCTTTGATACCACTAATGAAAATTGAATATGAAATATAAGACGAGCCAAGCTGCATGCTACATCAAAATACTGCTTGTCAGACCGCTGGCCACATGAACTACAAAAAAAGGCTAGAAATCTAAATTAAATGCTGTCAGCTATGGCAACCACTTGCATTGGTAGTGTCTAACTAACCATAGAATAAAGGTATCTTTTATGTCGGTAATGAAAATTGAATGTGAAATATAAGTCGAGCCAAGTTGCACGCTACATCAATGCCATTGCTTGTAAGCCGCCGGCCACAGGATGTACCGAAAAAGCCCAGAAACCTAAATTATCTGCTGACAGCTATGGCAACAACATGCATTCGTGATGTCTATTCCCAGAACAAAGCCTTTTTTGATGTCACTAATAAAAATTGAATGAGAAATATAAGTCGAGCCAAGCTGCACGCTACATCAATGCCATTGCTTTTAAGCCGCCGGCCACAGGATGTACCGAAAAAGCCCAGAAACCTAAATTAACTGCTGACAGCTATGGCAACCACATGCATTCGTGATGTCTGTTCCCAGAACAAAGCCTTTTTTGATGTCACTAATGAAAATTGAATGAATGTCCAAGGTAGCCAGTTTTTCTTCTTTTGATGTTTTCGAAAAGTTCTCGGTCTGCCAAACCAGCTCTTCTCAGTATGTCCTCGTTTGTTACATGATCAACCCACGATACTCTCAGCATCCGTCGCAGGGTCCACATTTCGAAGGCCTCAACTTTGTTGATAATTGCTGTTTTCAATTTCCATGCCTCGACTCCGTACAAGAGAACGGACCAGACGTAGCACTTTACCATCCTATATCTGAGACTGAGATTCAAGTTTTTGTCTGTCAGAAATTTTCTAAGTCTTAAGAACGTTGTTCGAGCTTGCTCGATTCTGCATTTTATTTCCTGATCTCTGGGTCCCATTTATGGTTGATCATGCATCTCAAGTATTTAAATTGAGTGACTTGTCAATGCTCTCTCCATTTAGGGATATTGTGGTATTTGTAGTATCGTTTCTACTAATGGCCATACATTTGGTTTTACGGATGTTAATTTTCAGACCCAATCTTTGACTTTTTTGATTGACCTTATCTAGTAGAGTTTGTAGATCATTTGCACTATCCGTTAATATCACGGTATCATCCGCATGTCGGATATTGTTGATGGGAATTCCGTTTACTTTAATGCCCATGGGACTGTCGGAGATTGACTCGGTGAAAGCTCTTTCCACATACAAGTTAAACAACATCGGAGACAAGATGCACCCCTGGCGGACGCCCTTTTTTATTTCAAAGTCCTCAGTTGTTCCTGCATTTTGGATTCGGATTTCCGCTCTTTGGTTCCAGTATAAATTACCTATAAGTCTGATATCCTTTCCATCCAGTCCCAAGTCCCTAAGATATGATATGAGGAGATCGTGCTTTACATTGTCAAATGCTTTTTCGTAGTCTTCTAGTTTGCTTAGATTTTCTGCCTCCAGACATCTTTCAGTCAGCCAATTTTCTTTTGCTGTTCTTATTTCATTTCGAATTCTTCTTTGAAGACTTTTATAGTCTGTATAGTTTCTGTTGACTTTACATTGCCTTCGGTTTTCCATTAAATCTAGAATATCATCAGTCATCCATTTGTTCCTCGTATGCCCTTTGGTGTTTGTGAGGGAGGTTTCATTTGTTTTTTTAAAAGCTTCTTTGAGTTCAAGCGAGTGTTTGTTCGTATCATTTGTATTGCCAATACTTTCCAATTCTTTATTAAGATGGTTTTTATATAATGATCTTCTTTCCTCATCTTTAAGTAGTTTTGGTTCTAATATTTTTTTAGCGGTTTTTTCTTTGGGTCTGGACAGGCGCATAAACGTCTTGGTGGGAATGTGAACCATGTATTTGTAATCACAAGTTTGTTCTCTTCGCAGTACTGAATTAACCTTTCCCCCTTTCGTTTCTTTCACCTAAGCCGTAATCACCAACCACTGATCCCATTCTACCCTTACCAACTTTAGCATTGAAATCTCCTAGAATTATATTGATTTCGTTGGTCTTAGTCTTAGGGAACTATCAAGTTGTCTGTAAAAATGTTCAATTTATTCTTCTGATTTGTCTGCCGTTGGGGCATAAACCTGTATAATATTGATGTTCATGGGTCTACCAAGTTGAATTAGGAGTGCTCTTTAAGAAAGTGGGATGAAGTTATTTACTGACTTTTGTATGTTTTCATCCATTAAGATGCCAACGCCTTGCTGCTGCTCTCGGCCGGCCTTATTGGTACCTGAGTAGAATAGTACTTTATCTTTTGATCTAATCATTCCATTTCCAGGCCAGCGGACTTCGCTCACTCCGAGAATGTTTATCTCCATTCTGTTCATCTCTTGGATTAGGTTGTCGTACTTTCCAGCTGCAAACAAAGTTTTGACATTCCAAGTAGCCACTTTTGTTCTCTTATCTAGTTGAAACCGGGAGATTCTTCACACCTCTTGATCACTTAAGGTCTTTCCGGGACTAGAGGCCAATTGTGTTTGAGCTTCCAACATGATAAGGGTTGATCGGATCAATATCCTGGGAATATCATAAGGATCCTTAATACAGTGGGGTTCCTTTACCTTCTGTATCCCCCTGCCGTTCACCATTTACTGGCTCTTCCGCCTTTAGGGACGATTTCTCATCTCAAGGGGGGAAATACGTGTAGATGGCCGTTTTCGAGCAGATTTTAATCAATTATTTTAAGGTATAAAAAATTAATATTATTTATTCAAACTTTTAGGTTATTTTATACATATATTGAAGAGTAAAAATTTATATTTACAAGAATAAAACTTAAAAAGTAGTAAAGATATCAGCTGATACATCTCGTAGGTTGTAGTCCGACTTCGCAGCTGGTGTACATCATGGAGGCCATAATTTTTATCTGAAATCAATGAAACAAAATTATTACTTTTTTTAGATATGTATCTTCTATATAAACCTCATTTTAAAGAAAAAAAATTGCATTTTTTAGAGGGCTGTGAAAGTAAGTCATGTTTTTTTACCATTTTTTGTATATTGTTTAGTATAAAAAAATTAGTTAAAATGAAAATATCGCTTCTGATTGAGGTGCATATTCAGCACAATTATGTAAAGAAATCATATACTAAATTTCAAGATGATTGGTTAAAAACTTTTTAAGCTAGAGTGTACACTCGTTCGAAAAAACTAAAAACTAAAGATTTTGAAGAGTAACAAAAGGTTACGTGTTTGGTGCGTACACACTATGTAATGAAAGAAAGGCTGAATAAGTTGTATTTTAAAGTGTGTAAGATTCTTTATTTAAAGATATGTGTAAAAGAAATATATATATTTCTCAAAGTCAAAAGAGTGTCAAGCGCTTTCGGCAAAACAATGCCATCATCAGGACAAAAAAAGTGCAAAAAAGTAGAGAAGGTTGGTTATAAAACAAAAGTAGAGAACATCAACGCAGTAACAATACATCTTAAATTAACTTTTTTTAAAAAACGACATTAATATAGTAGAAAACAGTAACATTTTTAAAAAAAATTTGGTTTTTAAAGGCCCAGGCCTGAAAGTTGTCCCAATAAAAGACAACAAGTGTTTTTTAAAAAACATGTAAAATAAATAAAAAATTAAGATGTTTTACGTGAGAAAATTATGAACATAATGTTCATAATTTTCTCACGTAAAACATCTTAATTTTTTATTTATTTTACATGTTTTTTAAAAAACACTTGTTGTCTTTTATTGGGACAACTTTCAGGCCTGGGCCTTTAAAAACCAAATTTTTTTAAAAATGTTACTGTTTTCTACTATATTAATGTCGTTTTTTAAAAAAAGTTAATTTAAGATGTATTGTTACTGCGTTGATGTTCTCTACTTTTGTTTTATAACCAACCTTCTCTACTTTTTTGCACTTTTTTTGTCCTGATGATGGCATTGTTTTGCCGAAAGCGCTTGACACTCTTTTGACTTTGAGAAATATATATATTTCTTTTACACATATCTTTAAATAAAGAATCTTACACACTTTAAAATACAACTTATTCAGCCTTTCTTTAAAAACTAAAGTCCTATTAAACGAATTGAAACAACTTACCAATTAATCAGCTATTCCAGCACCGTATTGTAAACTTTCTTCAGCTTCATATGCTTCATTTTGAGCTTGTAACTTTTCTTTTCGTGCTTTTCGGGCTTCTTTACTGTCCAAGGAGCTGCGTCGATTCTGTCGGGCTACGCGCTGACAGTCGGATTGTTGTGCGTGACTGAAGCTGTTGCTACCAACTATGAGACCTAACTCGTTCATGACTAATAAAATACTTGAACTGCCTTCATTGAAAAAGCAAGCAGCCAAGTATGCAGCAACTTCGATAGTTTTAAAACCACTACGCAAATGTTTAGGAGCCATACGCCAAATAGTTGAATTAAAACTTTCATTAGCATTTTGAGTATGGCCTCCTAAACATCTCTCCAATAAATCTACCCGGGATAAATTCTCATAGATTGGAAAAATTGCTTTTTTGAACGTCAGGACGCAAAGGTGTCGGATGTTTTGGAGGCTCTGTCCCAGAGCTTTAGCTTTGTTCCACTTACACCAGCTATCTACACCCTTTGGAAAATTGTCATGTTGTGGATTATCATCTGTTGATATCATATGGAAATAAGTTCCCAATATCTCCTTTTTCATGTCTTCAACGCTATTCATATTTCTCCTAATTGCTAGTCCATAGTAAGTGCTTAATTTTTTATTAAAACTTCCGTCAACTTTCCTCTTCCGCCCAAATGTTTTTCTTTTTTTACGCTCCGGAGCCGCGTTCCCATTCTTTTTTGCACATGACCTATACATTCGCTTTTAATTACCGTCAGTTCATCACCATACGGGTTCAATTTTATCACTGCTGAGAATGTTTTGGAATCTTCATCGCCTATATAATTACCGTACTTTACTCCGTGTAATTCTTCTGATCTTGTAAACATCATTTTTATAGCTTCAACTTCCATACTTCCCGCAGATCCTTCATGTGTTTGTGTGCAGCTTTCTTCATCATGGTTTTCTTCCCAAGCTATATATTCCGGTGAAGTTTTCGGTTTGTTCTTCCATATTGCACACGCATGACAATAACTACTCCGAACAACAAGATCTATAACCTTTCCAGTATAATAGCCTATTAGAGTTGTAACGCCAAATAATGATTTGAATCCTCGTTTCTTCCAAGTTCCATCACCAGATACTTTAAAATTAAGAAGAGGTCTTTCGTGCTTCTCATTTTCATTTTTTTCTTCATCTACAGCTTTCTTACAACATAATTCATACACTTTTTTAGCAGCACTGTGAATATGATCATATATCGAGTTGTAAGTATTTTCACATATACCAGTACCTATGTCCATATAATTACAAAATAAATTAATTCCCTCTCGGTCAACACCCAAGAGTCGCATGACAAAAACAATCCTACGATTTATTTCAAATCCATTATTTATAAAAGGACCCGATGGAATTTGTTTCGATCCGCACATGCAATTAACAACGAGCTTGAATCCGAGGCCTCGTTTTCCACTTTCAGCAAATTTAACATTCTGCTTATAGTTTCGACATATAAGAATATCCGATAAAGCTGTGAAGATGGTAAAAAATTCAATAATTCTATAAAAATGTAATGGGTTAACAATTACATTTTCACTCATAGTATTTGATAGTTTTTTGGCACTTATACTCTTGTCATTATCACCACACTCGTTTGATTCAGTATTTGAAAACTGATTTCCGTGAAAAGATCTTTTGCGTGGTCTACTACGGCGAGCACAATCACTACGTCCTGCTTTTGGATACGAAGACATTATTTACTGATACTACGAAGGTCGGCTATGAACTAATATTACACTATGGTTTGTTATAAGGACACTAATGCTTCTAGTAGCTTCTATACGAATAAAATAAAAGAACATCTGCCCATGTTCCTTTTCTCTCTTAAAAATATATACCTGGTAGTATATGAATGACTACCTACTCGACCCTAATCGACCGCTTCGTTCAGCAAATTGTGTTCTCGGGCGCTGTTCCGAGCGCACTTACTAAACCACTTGTAACTTTTGAACGATGAATAATTTTCACCTGAAATTTTAACTGTATATTTTTCAATAGTTTTACAAGCGATTTATGAAAAAAAAAGTTGAATTTTTTTAAGCCTCTACACGTATTTCCCCCCTCAAGGGCAAGGGATTGCCCTCACACCTGTTGATTCTTCCACCCTGAGCTGTTGACCAAGAGAAAGTGGCTGCTGATACCGACAGTCATTCGGCGCTAGTTTTGGTCCCGGTACCACCCATATCTGAGAGGCATTCCCCTATCCGGCACCAGGGGAGGCGCCCGATGGAGGACTAGCAACCCCACAGAAAAAGCCCAGAAACCTAAATTAACTGCTGAGAGCTATTCTAACCGCATGAATTCGTCCTGTCCAATCCCAGAATAAAGTCTTCTTTGATGCCACTAATGAAAATTGAATATGAAATATAAGACGAGCCATGCTGCATGCTACATCAAGACACTGCTTGTCATACCGCTAGCCACACGAAGTACAGAAAAAGCCCAGAAATCTAAATTAACTGCTGACAGCTATTCCAACCGCTTGAATTCGTCATATCCGATCCCAGAATAAGAAGTCTTTTTTGATGTCACTAATAAAAATTGAATATGAAATATAAGACGAGCCAAGCTGCATGCTACATACCACATGTATTCGTGATGTCTAATCCCAGAACAAAGCCTTCTTTGATAACACTAATGAAAATTGAACGAGAAATATAAGTCGAGCCAAGCTGCACGCTACATCAATGCCATTGCTTGTAAGCCGCCGGCCAAATATATACCGAAAAAGCCCAGAAACCTAAATGAACTGCTGACAGCTATGGCAACCACATGTATTTTAATTTAACTTATGACCGCTTTGGCAACTCCATGTTTCTTTGTCTGTTCCCAGAGTAACATCTTCTTTGATGTCAGAAATGAAAACTGATTGTGAAATATAAAGTGAGCTAAGCTGCATGATACATCAAAGCCACTGCTTGTGAGACCGCTTGCCACAGGAAGTACAGAAAAAGTCCATAAATCGAAATTAACTGCTGACAGCTATGCCAACCACATATATTCGTGATGTTCAATCCCAGAATAACGTCTCCTTTGATTTCAGTTACAAAAATTGAATGAGAAATATAAGTAGAGCCAAGCTGCGTGCTACACCAAACGACTGCTACTAAGATCACTGGTCACAGGATAACAGAGAAACCAGAAACCTAAATTAAAATCTGATAGCTATGGCAATCGCATGAATTCGTGATGGCTAATCCCAGAATAACGTCTTCTTTGATGTCAGTAATGAGAGTGTAATATAAGTCGAGCCCAAACTGCATACTAGACGGAGGCCACTGTCTTTAAGACCGCAGAGTACGCGATGTACAGAAGAAGGCCCAGAAACCTAATTTAACTGCTGACAGCTATGCTAACCGCTTGAAATCGTGATGTCTAATCCCAGAATAAGTTCTTCTTTGATGTTAACTATGGAAATTGAAAGTGAAATATAATCACACCAAGCAGCATGCTACACCAAAGCCAGTGCTTGTAAGATGGCTGGCCATTAGATGTACAAAAAAAAAACAGAAACCTATATTTACTGCTGACAGCTATGGCAACCCCATGCATTCGTAATATTTATTCCCAGAGTAAATTACCCCTTGATGTCGGCAATGAAAATTGAATGTAAAATTTAATTGCTAACAGCTATGGCAACCCGACGCATTCGTGATGTCTATTTCAAAAATAACGAATTCTTTGATGCCAGTAATTAAAATTGAATGTGAAATATAAGACGAACTAAGCTGCATGCTACACCCAAAGCCACTCCTGATACGTACGCTAGTCACAGGAAACACAGGAAAATTTCAGAAACCTAATTTAACTGCTTACAGCTATAGTAACCCCATGCATTTGTAATGTTTATACCCCAAATAACATATTTTTTGATGTCAGTAATGATGTACAGAAAAACTCAGAATCCTAATTTTACTGCCCTCTTTTATGTCAGCAACTAGAGTTGAATGTGAAATTTAAGTCGAGCCATGCTGCTTGCTAAACTAAGACCACTGTCTTTAAGACCGCTGGATACGCAATGTACATACGAATGCCCAGAAACCTAATTTAACTGATAACTGTTATGGCAACCCCACGGATTCATGTCTGATCTAGAATGTCTAATCCAAAATAACGTCTTCTTTGATGTCAGCAATGAGAGTTGAATGGGAAATGTAAGTCGAGACAAGCTTGCATACTTGACCAATGCCACTGCCTGTAAGATCTGCTGGCTACAAAATCTACAAAAGAAGGTTGGTCTATTTACCACAGCCTTTTTATCAAAATTAAATTTTAATTTTACTTTTGTGTATAAAATTGATTATTACATCTTTTACCTCTCGCTTTTCAGTTGCCAATAATGGTGTGATATTTATGACAAATTGGAATTCGAACTTCAGCAACTGATTCATAAAGTCTTCCACGGTATTAGATATTATTGTTACCTGCAAATAAATGATGATTAACATCTGCCAGAGTCATTACAAATGCAAGTAAGATATATATTTACTCCAATTTTAGCCATGTAAGCAGGAAACCCACCGTAAGTGAATTTTAGTCTTGTTATTTTTATTATGTATAATCCAGAAATGTAATATTGTGAATTGAGGATTATATTTTTGGGAAGACTGGGATATAATGTATAGTGATTGTTAGAACTGTTTATTCACTTACTCCATCTAGCGTACACTCCATTCTTGTTGGAGTTTCTTTTTAATTTTATCTTGTACATTTAAGAAGTTTGTTACTGTGCAAATTTGGTTAGTTTCTTTTGCTAAAAATCTACTTCTCCATTGCTTAAAGTTTCTGTATGACTTGTTGCTCAAACAAATACAATTCTAACTTTTTGCAGATGTAACTCAAACAATTTTCATCTAATAATATAAAAAATTCCGTTTTCTGATGCATCTCAATTCGCTTACGGATCAGTAATGTATTTTAGAAATTTCTATATCGATAACACTGTAAGGACTCTTCTGATTTCCATCAAATCTAGGGTAGCCCAATTAAATAAAAATAGCACGATCTCTTTAGTAGAGTTGAGCGGTATGTTACTCACCCAATTAATTGATAAGTTTTAAACATTTTTGACATATTGAAATTTGTATCATTCTATCTTTGGACTAATTCCTTCATCGCTTTGTGTTAGATTAAATCACATCCATCACGTTGAAATCCCTTTGTATCTAATAGGGTAGTCCAAATTGAACAAATCTCATATCAACAGTGGCGTCACGTCACATCCACTAAAAACCCAACTGATAACGAGGAACTTTTGATGAAATTATTTTTATGACTTGGTTTAAAGAACTCCTTTTTTTCGGACGTTTGACACTGATTTAAATACTGTTGGAAAATATAATACTTTAGCTCGCCCCTCTGAAGAAAATAAAAATAGCTGTCACTGTCAAATAAAACAAATTGCCTTTTTGGATTCAAATTTCTCAATTTCTCAAATTTCACCGAGATAATTAAATATATATTTGGTGTTCTACTAATTATCATTACTTTTCTTTTATCTATGTTAATGTTTAAAGCGAGTCGTTCACTATTTTGTCAACAAGATGTTGTAATGCTTTTTGGCTATATGCTATTATAACCGTATGATCAGCATAACAAATGTTGTTAAAAATCTTTAATTTTAATTCTCTTCACTGTCACTTATTGCACATTCAATAATGCTTTCCGAGTAAAGATTAGAAAGGAGGGCGGACAAAACACAAAACCCTTTCTTACACCTTTTTCTAGTGGAAAATACTATGTAATTTCACTTCCCTTTCTAACCCATGCTGTTCTATTCATGTGCCATTTTTCCTTGTAACAGCTTGATTAGTTCTGTATGTTTAACACAGTGAAACGCCTTCTGATAGTCTATGAAGCATAGAAAGATGTCTTTTCGTTGGTCTCTAGACTAAAGAGTGCTTCATGCGTACCAAAATCTTGTCTGAATCCGAACTGTGTAGAGCTAATATCTTTTTTGTCTTGTGTGAAGCTTTAAGAAGAGTTTGAGAACTTGACTCAATAAGCTGATCATACGGAACTGGTTACAACGATTGGCGTTTGGTTTTTTCGGGATTGGTATGAAGATTGAGTAGAGCTAATTCTGAAGTATTAGAATCGAGTTATAAATATGGTTAAATAGCTCACTAAGACGTCGATATATTATTAACTGTTTTATTTACTTATTTGTTTTATTTAACGTCGGCCTAGTTCTGCGACCAGGGCTGATCACCGACGCCGGGAGCACGCTACCCCTAACCGGAAATTTTGCGAATCCTCAGGTATTCAAACCCGAGGTAGGTATCTTTAACGAGCCCAACATCCATGGACTCTGGACCGACAGTTTAACGTCTCCTCCGAAAGACGGCATATCTCCACTATACATCATGCTCTTTGGTATAGTACCTGCGAGCTGTGATATGCTACTAGTCGCGGCAGGCTGTACGGGCATATTACGACGGTGTTCGCTGGTGGTCACCCATCCAACTACTAAGTGCTTAACTATAGTTATCGCATCACAGGCGTATCCACTATAGAGCTGGGTCCTTGCCCTATATTATTAACTGCTTTTAAGACTTCTGATTTCAATATTTTGGGGGGAGAATCGCCACTATATTCATATTTGAACGATCTTCCTTTATTTTCTGACTATAGTTGTTGGATATAGCTCATCTAGTGATGGACTAAATATTTGGGATCAGTTATGAGTTTGTTCTCTGCTACAATTTCATTCAACCTTTCTAGCGCCTGTTATTTCTTGTACTAATTTGAATATGTCGAAGTGGTCGTGCTTTTCTTCAAGTTCCTCTATTTCTATGTATCTATCTTTTAATCATTGTTCTTTGGCTTTGTGGATCTCTTATACATTTATTCCTTTTGCTAGTCGGCGGATCGATTACACTGGTGGTTAAGATAGCTTTTTAAAAGTTGTTCCAGATTTCTTTTACGTTGTGCGGATGTTAGTGGCGATTTCAGTTATTGCCTCGTTTATTTTTCCTCCGACTTTCACTTGTATTTTTGGCCTCTTTAAGCCATTTATATCTATTTTCTTGGATAATTTTTATCTCATTTTCCTACAATGAGGTTATAATCAGACCCTATGTCGGTACCAGGGTAGGTTTTTACTCTATGTAAGCCATTCCTGTACCTTTGGTTAACAAAAAAAAAGTCAATTTGTCGATCATTTTTGATAAAAAATATATTGTGCTGCAAATTTTCTTATATTTGAAAATTATTTATGAAAATTGCCATACTGAATTACATTGAATTTCATATTTAGGCAATACGTAAATGTTGTTTTTTGCGTTGCCTAATTTTTTTAATACCTTGAACATAAGATTTTACAATTGTACAACCTGATTCACTCTAACACCATAGCTCGTAATAGAAACAGCATTTTTCTATTAGATTTGGCTTATTACATCACAGTGTAGAAGAGTATAGGAGGATCTTGGAAAACTACCTTGGGAGAGCTGAGAGAATTGGTCCTCTTGCTGAGATATCTGCTGGGAGATCTAGAATTGCTGGAAGAATTGGAAGAACTGAGTGAGCATTAAAGGTCTTCTGAGAAATGTTTTTTGAGGATCAATGCTGAATCGTTGTAATCAAGTAGCAATCGCGCTATCGTATTAGTGTCGTGAACGTACTAATTTTATCCAAATTCAGATAACAATTTACAAATCTTCTTACCAAGCATCTTGAAGTGAATTTTCCTTTTCACCCCTCACCTGAAAAAAAATTAACTGCCTTTTTATGTGTAGAAATTATATGTGATACATTATTTTTTTAAAATGGACTGTAATTGGTGATTTCATGTCATGTATATATAAATTCTATGTGACTATGCCTTTTTCCAAAAAGGTACTCAATTAAAAACCAAATACTGCTTTTATGGCTTTATAAACATCTACATATTACTAATAAAACTTTGCTAGCGTTCACCGTGTGATTTGTTTTTACTTATCGTACTTACCGAAGAGTTGTTACTATATATTTTCAATAATTGCGCCAATCATTAACATTTTCAATCTGAGGTTGAAATAAAATTTTGGAGCAACGTGTGTTTTAACGGGTTGAGTACTAATAACTTTTAGCGGGGTGAGTTTATTCTCGTCAATTGAATCTTTGGAACTGATGCGTTGGTGGAGTGTTTTGTGACTGTAGCGCTGGGAAAGATGATGATTGGCTGAACAAGAATTTATAAAGAGCGATTCTAATTGGTTCGTCTTAACCCTTTATATTGGACCATTTACAAATCTTCTTACAAGACATCTTAAATTGAATGTTCCTTTTCAACCCTTCACCTGATATCAATTTGTAACACTTATGTGAGTTTAGCAAATTTTGTTTACAAAAAAACTTAACTGCCTTGTTATATAAGCTGAAATTACAAATTCATATAAATACTAATTCGCTTGCGTAGAACTTGACACTTCGCTAGTCCTATTTACGCATTATAAAACAAGTGATAATGCATAACAATTTCTCCTCTTATATCTTGAAGTCGTCATATCGGAGGTGAGATTATCGTTACAATCAATTCGATAGTAACGAACACATTATTACTTTCTCTCTTGGTTAATTGGCCATTATATTATTCTTATTCTTTTAATCTTTTCGATTTCTACTTAAGGTATATAAATTTTACTTCTAAGCCTATGTAAAACTCTTAAACGAAAATTGAAATGTGAAATAGGCCACTTTAAATTAATCATCTATAATTCACAAACATAAAAAAATTTATTAGTTATTAGTGATTATATAACAATTCCGCTACTGACAATTGTCGAAATATTAACGTAAAATTAGTGACATTTATAATACAAACAAAAAAAGTTTTTCCCTTCCTACTTTTTATTTTACAAATAATCAAGATAATAAACTCCTAACTTTTTTTTCTATTCCTTGACAAAAGTCCAGGAACATCTCCTCCCACTATCTGAAAAATCAAGTACCTAATAAGTTTTTTAGCAATTAGGCTAAAATTTTATATTAAAATATCTTTGGTTACGAATACATCTAGTAATCTTTAAAACACCCAAAATTTATACCAACAAAATCTTTTAAATCCTTTCTCCACGACCATTAGTAGAATGTATTAATTCCAGAATCATTCTGTGAACCAGTCCCTATACGTACGAGGGCAACCTGAATAGTTTCCGGAATCGGCAAGAAATGTGGATGTGGATTTTTAGTTTTCCATGTAGTCTTCTCGAAGATTAATACACGGTACCCCAATCTCTTCAAGGCGTCGGAAATGTAGGATGTCTCGAGGTCCGCAAAATAGGCATCTGTAGTGGCGATGACTTCCTCATTTAAGGCAAATCTCATTCCAGCCAGCGATTACTTCAGGTTTGGAAATAGAAAAAAGTCGCTGGGGTCTAGGTCCGGTGAATATGAGGAATAAGAGACTACTTCGTAGCGCAATTCATTCAATTTGGACGCGACGATGAATGAGCCGGTGCATTGTCGTTGTGGAAGCGCACTTTATTCCGCTGCAAACGAGGTCGTTTCTCCTTTAATACTGCATCGAATCGGGTCAATAAATCGCTATGGTATTGCCCCATGATCGTCTTACCTTTCTCCAGATAGTTGATGGGGTTCACACCTTGGGAATCCCAAAAAATGGTCGCTATGACCTTTCCGGCAGATGGAACGGTCTTTCCCTTCTTCGAAGCCGATTCGCCCGGAAAAGTCCACTGTTTCGACTATACCTTGGTCTCCGGTATGTACTGGTGGATACAAGTGTCATCTACGATTACGAAACGCATGAAGAAATCCCTTGGATTGCTTTGAATCCTGGCCAGACACTCCTCCAAAACGGTCACACGATTTCGTTTTTGGTTCGGTGTGAGCAAACGCGGTACCCATCGCGCCGAAAGCTTCTTCATGGTCAAAATTTCGTGTAGGATATGGCCAACGCGTTGTTCTAAGATGCCTATGGTCTCTGCTATCTCTTTCATTTTAATCGGCGATCGGCTAACACAACATCATGAACTGTCGACCATTTCATCATTGGTAACGGTTTTTGGGCGTCAACTGCGTGGTTCGTCACTTGTGCTAGTACGGCCACGTTTGAAGTCGCTCACCCAGAAACTGATAGAGTAGATGCGACATTAACCTCCAGCAAAATATTTCGAATTTAATAACGTAAATTATAATCGCAATAAACAAAACAATTTTCGTATTTGTCCGAACGAATTTTTTGTTCTTGTGTGATAGCATCAACCTCCAGAGTTATTAGCCTTTCGTGTTCTGTGTAGGCTTTGTTACTGTTTTCGATGCCACTTTAGGAACAGCACTGTTAATTTGAACAGTGAATGCTGGAGAGGGAATTTCTTTTAGAGATGACATAATATAAAATATAGACAAAAAGAGTACAACTGACAAAAGTATAAAATAAGAACGGATGTAAAAGCAATACTAAATCTAAAAAAACAACTAAAACATAGGTAAACAGTAAACAGGATAAAAGTAAATAAAATAAAACTAATAATGTTACAATATTACAACTTTATGTTTGCTGGCTAGTATTGTTGGTACAGTAGGAATTTTTAAAATTGTAGATGGAGTGCTTGTTCTTGATGTGAGGATTTAAATGGTTGTATAACTTTATGCTCCTGTAGGAAAAACCTCTTTAAAAAACTGAAGATTTGAATTGTGGCATTATTAACGCAGACTGATTACGAATGTAAATGTGATTGATTACATTTCTTGCTATTAATTTTGGTTCTGAGATTATTAATACTCTTTGAACAAGGGTGAGAAGAGAGGACTTGAAAATATTTCTAATATTAAGCTATGCTAATTGACTAAATGGGGCATATACGTATATGATCAAATTTGCGTAATCCATAAATTAATCTACAACAAGTATTTTAGATTTTCTGTAGCCGATTAGCCGTAACAACGTCGAGGCATGGATAGTAAATACTAACGCAGTAAAATAACTTTGATGGAACCAAAGATTCACATAATTATTTTTAATTTGTCTATTTAATATAAATGAAGTGGCGTACAGTAACCTTAAAATTAAGTAACATTGAGTAGACATATTTTTTACTTGTTCGACGAACCGCAGATTTTCATCAATGACTAAACCCAGGATTTTTGTTGACTCGACACAAATCTTTATCAAACCCCTGACAGTTCCATCAACTCAGGATGGAATTTATTCAACAAAAAGTTATCTATCTAATATTGAAAATAATTCGAAAATCTATGTTGAATCACAAATAATTTTTGGAATGATTTTGCATGTTGTTCTCACAATCATAAATTCTTTGAAGAATAAAAATAATTTAGATATTCAAGAATCTGAAATTGTAAATGTAATCAAATATAGTTTAAATAACCCCTCAGACCAAATTGGTCCAGATAACCCTGTGTCATTGGAATATTAAATCTGCAATTTCAAATAAAGAAAACCTAATGTATTTGTTACAGGACCAAAATATAAATATAGCTTTCTCTCAGAAACTAGATTTACTTCTAATAAATATTATAATATACCTGGTTACAATATTGTAAGGGATTTTACCGTTTAGACTGTAGTGGAGGTGGAACGGCTTTCCTAAATAAATCAAAATTTTTGTTTACAGAAACACCTAAAACTGTTCCATTCCTTATCTGTAATCAAAAAATAATCATATTAAAATGTAATAATAAAATAAATGTCACTTTAGTACCGCTCTATATTCCCCCAAATTCAAAAATTTCAGCTAAGGAATGGGAAAATTTTTTTTCTTCATTAACGCCTCCATTAATAATTATCGATGATTTTAACGCCCACAATATTGCATGGAGAGGACCAAATACGGACACACAGGAAAAATATTACTTTAATTACTAGATAGAAACAATTTAATATTTAAGAACAATGGTGCGCCGATATATATTGGAAGATTCTCTCAAATTCCATCGGCAATAAATCTAATAATTTGTTCCACAGACATAAGTCATTCAATAAATTGGTCAACGTTGAAAGATCTGTATGCATCCTAAAATAAATAAAACCTTATCAAGCAGAAAATGGAATATTAAAAATGCAAACTGGTACCTGTATCACTTAGAAAATCAACAAATATTCTCAACAGCGCAGGACTGAGAAACATTTAAATCTAATATACAACAGCGGAAACTTCAATACCGAAATGTAAATCAAATGAAATTTCTGATAAAAACAAACCATGGTGGAATGAAAAATGTCAAGCGATTATCCAGATAAGAAAAATCAGCTACTTCAAAATATATGAACAATCCAAATTAAGCAAATTTATTAGATTTAAAAAAAATGACGCTATCGCAAAAAAAACCTTTAAGACTCTTAAAGACGACAACTGGAAAAACTATTGTAATTCGCTTAACAGAAACGTACCGCTTAAATAGATTTGGGAAAACGTAAACAGATATAAGAATCATAAAACTTCAAATCATATACAGGGTGATCAAGATGAATGGCTCGAAGATTTTCATACAAAAGTTACACCTCCATCCAGATCTTCTTTTTCTAGAGGAAGCAGTCTTCCTAAATCTTACCCTGCAAAAAGAATTTGTTACAGGCATTTTCATTAGGAGAATTGCTCTTTTAAATATTCTGAATAAAATTTGGATGAATAGTACAGATATTCCATGAGAGTGGAAGAATTATATAATTCTACCAATTCTAAAGCCAGAAAAACCTCAAAATGGATCATCATCAAACAAGGCCATTTCTTTAGCGTCACGCGTCACCCAATTTAATGCGCTTTTCCCAACTTGGCTTTAGAAAAAAAAAATCAACAATGGAAAGTTTGGCTTACTTTATGACTGATATCCAGCTTGCTTTTTCTAACAACGAGTCAATGTCTACCTTATTCCTAGATATCGAATAAGCATACGACAATGTAAACCTGTCAATACTATTTCAAAAAATGTGCAAACTTGGAATCCCTGTCGAAATGTCTAGATATATTTATAATCTATATTCCAATAGAAAGTTAATTATATAATAATGGATATCATTAAACTGTACAATGAAGTACTGAGTAACGATAAACAGATTTATTTGTCATGGATAAAGGCTCATGTTCGAATAGCAGACAATGAGAATGTGGACTTGATGGCAAAAGGAGCAGCTAAAAAGGAAATTCGTTGAAATGCAAAATTCCAGCTGATGATTACATCATTCTTTATAACAATTACCTATACATAAATTGGCAAAAAAAATAAAGTCAAGGTACAAGTGGGAAGTTTTATAAAGAAATACAGCCTAAAGTCCGTAAAAAACCTTGGTTCAAATAAGAATACAACAGGACAATATGCCGAATCCGGAAAAACCACGCACTATACCCAGCGCGTAAATTTAAAATAGGACTAGTAGACAGTAATAAGTGTATATGTGATGAAATCGCTGATTTAAAACACATAATATTGGAATGTACTTTAAATACTGGAAATAGATTTGTTTTATCAAAATTTAAATACCCAACGTTTAGGTTGGTAAATCTATAAGCATTAGATGATAATAATATTTATAAATGTTTGTATAGTATGTACAAAATAATAACATAAATGTATGAGTAGCTGCGCTACCATTATATAATAAAAGTTTGTAATCCTGAAACGAAAAGATATAAAAAAAAGAGAAAATTTAAAACACAAAAAGCAAAAAGCAAAAAAAAAATAAAAAAAAAAAATAAAAATAAAAAAAAATAAAAATAAAAAAAAGGATAAATGATAAAAAAAATGAAATACAAAAAAGCTCTTAGAAAAAAATTGTTCAAATATCAATTATCAGGAAATAACTTTATATAAGTACATTTAACAACAGAATAGTTCAGAACTTTGATAATAAAATGTATAAGGTATTGGCAGAACAACAAGCAAAAAGACTGGCTTACTAGTTACGCCTGTGCTAAAAAAAACCTAATAAAAAAAAGAAGTATGTCAGACATCAAGAAATAAAGATGAGCAGATTTTTTGCTCTTCAACTTTTTCTGTTATATCTGTTATTCGATTAATTTAAATAATTGACGATGCTTTTGTCTAATCTTGATAATCAGGAACAATTTTGGTACTTTGAATTATTGGCTTTATTCTTTTAAGCAATTTTTTCAATTAATTTAAGTAAAGGTGAAATCAGTCTGTAAGATTTCACTTCATATGGTGTATTTCCAGACTTTGGTAACATGATGACTTCTGCTACTTTTGAGGCAACAGATACATATTTTAATCTAAAGATAGCATTAAACAAGTATGTCATCAATACACTTTGTCTCAATATTTCACTTAATTCAACTTGGTTAAAATCAATAATTTTTAAACCAGATTTCTTATCCACCAACAAATTGTAATATTTTTAATAAAAACTAAAGTAACTCAATCTTTCTCTGATTTTTCACTACTATTGTAGATAAAGAGCAACTTCGGTACGGAAATTGATTCTTCATCTACATACGAGTATATGTAGAATATATTTAATCTCTTCATCTATGAGTATCTTTCATGGACTATATCAATATTCCTACACTTTCTGTTTTATTTTATGGACAATATAACTACACTGCACACAAAAGTCCATCAACAAAAGGCTTGTATAGTTTTCCAGTCCAAGTTTTTCTATGCTCACTCCAAAATTTAATTAATTCTTCGAATAATATCCATATTTTTCCAAAAATATTTCTTCCTGTTCTCAGCTAATACATAGCAGTGGGATACTTCGTTTGTACTCACTTAATTCAACTATAGTTAAAAGTCAATAATTTTGTAAAATAAACTTTTTATCAGCATCAAATACGTTCGACTAGCTAAAAATTGTAAAAGTTATGACAGAAATTGAAGTATCGCTAGCTTTCTTATAGATGTTTTACTATTCATGTTGCTAAAAGAACAATTCTAGTAGTCAAGATGATTCACGTATATGTAGAACAATATTTTTTTATTTGTAACTACCTTTTCTCGACTATATCACAACAGAATATTTCCTTCATTTCCTCTATTTTTTGCTTAAAAAGCTTATTCTTTCAAATACATAATAATTAAAATATACAAAAAAGGGTTTTAAACTTATGCTCCTGAGGAGTTAAACCTATTACTATTCTTCGAAACATTTAAAATAATTTAGAAATTGCTGATGAAAGTGAAATTGATTTGTAAGTTTTCACTTCACGTGGTGTATTTCCAGGCTTTGGTAACATGATGACTTCTGCTACTTTTGAGGCAGCATGTACATATTTTAATCGAAAGGCTGTATTAAACAAATATATCAGCATTTCATTACATTTTCTTGGCAATTGTCTCAATATTTTTGAGTCGTTTATACTCTCAACCGTGTGCTCTGAAAGCACTATTTCCATTAATGATATCCTTTGCTTACTCATAAAAGTGCATATTATAATCATCTTAATTCAGCACGTGGAAACTTCACCTTTTACATATGAAATTTATTAACTCTGTGGTATTTTCTTCCTCGATCACTTATTTCACCTATGGTTAAAATAAATAATTTTTAATCCACATTTCGTTTCAGCAATCAATAACATAAAAACCACAAACAAATTGTAATATTTATAAAAAGAACTAATGTAACTCTCTCTTTCTCTTAGATTTTTCACTACTAATGATTCTTTTTTATCTATATGTAGAATAATAAATGTATTCTCTTCTATTCTTCATATTCTATGATTATTTTTTTTTCGACTAGACCATAGAATATTTCTTACACATTCTGTGTTATTTTTTGAACAATAAACTACACTGCACCCAAAAGTCTAGCAACAAAAGGATTGTATAGTTTTCCAGTCCAAGTTTTTCTATTCTCACTCCAAAATATAATTAATTCTTTGAATAATATCCATATTTTTCCGAAGATATTTTTTCCTGTTCTCAGCTAATATACGGCAGTGGCGTACTCTTTTACACTTACTGAATTCAACTATAGTTAAAAGTCAATAATTTTGTAAAATAAACTTTTTATCAGCATCAGATACGTTCAACTAGCTAAAAATTGTAAAAATTATAACAGAAATTGGAGTATCGCTATGTTTCTTAGAGATGTTTTACTATTCATGTAAAATATTCGAATAACTCTGTGTTTAGAAGTTTCTACGAGTACCAAAGATCGATTTCTCTATATTCTATAATATTTCAGAAGTTCATCAAATTGTTTAGACGTATATTCGGTTCCATTGTCTGGTTGTATACATTTAGTCTTTTTCGTGTTTGAACCAACTTGATATATTCTTCAGTAATTTTAGCAACTTCACTTTTCAACCTTGAAAAATAAAATCATGCACCACTTGGAGTAATCATTTATGAACTCAATGAATATATTTATGAAATCAGTGTGAAATGAGTCTAATATTCCTCTAATTCTCTCTTCGGCACATCTTACTTTAAAGAGAAATAACGCAATTCAGATTTAGCTCCTCGTACGTACACTCTGTATACTGTATAGGATATTCTTTTAAAAATGCCTTCAAATATTTGCATTTAAATATCCAAAACGATAATGCCACAAGGTCACATCATTTTGTTTTGGATAGTGACAACATACTTGTTTCTCTTTCTAATTTTGTCCTATCATCGCTGGTTTGTCGAACATAGTACAAGTTAAAAGAACTCAAAAATTATTGATCATTATGGTAGTTATGTATAAAACAAGGAAATAAGTAAATTAATACTATTTATTTTTATTTTAGTAATCAGTTGAATATCTTTCAGATCATATATAAATTTGTATATGTCTGGATATGCAACATAAAACCTATGAAATTGGTATGAAAAGATTCAGCAGCGTTTGGTGTACTTCTTATACACGAAGCCCATATATTTGGTGTAAAAATTGCTTCTCCTCTAGATAATCGGCGTATTTAATTACCATTTCATTTTGTGGCATTGAAGAATATAAATCTTCTACGAACATAGTACAAGTTTCTAACATGTTCGGCAATCATTTTTGCACCATCTTTATCGAATCAAACATCAAAACCAATATTTGACATCTTTGATGCAGACAATAAATTAGTTTGCAAATTTAGAACAAATAAGCAATCTATTAAAAATATGTTTTTAGAAATACCATAAAGACATATGTCAAGTTCCACATTCTTTTCGAAATTTACATTCAGAAACTTTTGTCCTCCTTTCTTACATCTGTGGCAAATGTTAATTAACCTCTTTTTGAGTTTAGACTCTTCCACATTCTTACTTATATTATGCTTTTTTCGCCAGTTACTTTTATCTTAAGTTTTTCATTTTAATTTTACTCTTAATACTTTGGAACTTCAGTTCATCTCTGGTTTCATTCGGTCAACGAAAATTTTCGAAGCTGGGTGGCAAACTGTATAGTAACCTGATAGCAAGTTAGTTGTGATTGATTTCTACTTTCATTTCATAAAGCTCATCTCCTGCATCGAAAAATGTATTTAGGTATTCACAGGCATCTGATTCTTCACACATTTTTTTGCAATTTTAGTTGTCTTTTTACCATTTTCTTCCCATGTTTTTACTAGTGTGTCTTTCAGGATCTAATTTAAGCTTGTTATATTCTCCCCTGACATAAATATCTACTGTTGTCTCTACTTAAAGAATCAATCATTTGTACACTAAAAGAACTCAAAAATTATTGATAACATTCAATGATTATGGTAGTTATGTATAAAAAAAGGAAATAAGTAAATTAATTCTATTTATTTTTATTTTAGTAATCAATTGAATATCGTTCAGAACATATATAAATTTGTAAATGTCTGGATGTGCAATATAAAACCAATGAACTTGGTATGAAAAAATTCACAAGAGTTTGGTGTAATTCGTAGACACGAAGCCCATATATTTGGTGGAAAAATTGCTTCTCCTCTAGCTAATCGGAGTATTTAATTACCTTTTTATTTTGTGGCATTGAAGAATATAAATCTTCTACGACACAGTCTTCCACGCCACTATTACTTAAATACAATAGACCAAATGTCCACTTAAGCCAGCGACCTATCTTGGAATCTTTATCTTTGTATTCTGATACTAAATTTAAATTTTGAATTTTCCTAAACCGCGACTAGGTTAAATCTACAATAATAGAAGTATTTGGCGATACACTTTGAAAACAATTTCAACTGGATTAAAAATTAAATTGATTCCACTACAGTAATTACAAAGCAATTTAAATGCATTCGTGTAAGTTTGTGTTTATTATTCATTATTATACATTCTAGGGGGATGTAGTGTCCATTTTCAACAGTTTTTCTCGGTAATTGTATGGCATTTGTGAACACCTTCAAGAGATGGTAATGCGGTAATGGAGGCAATATATTTCTTCTCGAACGGTATACACTTTTTCTTATATTATCAGTACTATCGTTACTATATCTAAGACATCTGATGCTTGATTAATAACAATATTAATAACTTTTGATGGTCATAATGATATGCCTTCCGTCGCTTTTCTTTTTACCCCATTTTGTAGTTTCTGTAAAATCGTAAAAAAATATTTGCCTTTTTATCACTTTCTCAAAGAATATTATACACCGTGCTATTTCTAAGAGGGGACATGTAAAGCTGTCAATGGCAGTCTATCTGTGACGCTCCCGCTTTTATCAGTCCAATGAAGCTGATTCGTAACTAAGTTGTCTTGCGTTATTACTCTCTGATTGTATTTTCACTTCTGTTAGCTAGTTTCTTCGGGGTTATCACTTTTTGATCTTTGATTATGGTGTATCACCATTTTCGCTTTGCATTATACAATAATTTTAGATGCGGCACTATCTGTCATCAATAAAAATCGGACGTTAAATCCTTTCTTTGAGGACATCGATTGAACGATTTTCCTGAAGATACGGTACTCATGATCAGTCCATTTGACACGGAGTTGACCATTATTGTCTGACTCGGTCCAAAAGTCTTTAGAGGGTCTGGTTATCCTTACCATGTTGGGTGGAGCAGCGGGCGGCACTGCATGGCCAACGAATGGTTCCCACTCTATACCAGGCAATCCATTCAACGATTGAGCGATTTTGTGGACGTCAGCGTTTTCGCAAACGCTAAGAAGTCGCAGAAGGGGTAAGAGTTGTCGGGGTGCATAGGTGACGGCACCTGACACGCTTTCATATTCCCCTGAAAGTGTAGCAAGTAGAGGAGTGATGATTTGCTTCCGATCAACGGTGTTGCCGATGCACTCAAGATAGATGGCTAGAGGATATGGTAGAATCTCTGCCATGTTATTAAAGTCCTGAAGTTCTTCGAGGGTATACAACTTTTTAGATGGTAAATCCGCATCAGGTTTATCTTGGTGGGCGCGTTGCGCGTAGCATGTTTTCACCTCAGCTAAGATCTGCATTCCCTTCTTGAAAATATTTTTATTTTCCAGGGTGTTGAGGTTGCTAAATGGTCTAGTTCCAATCGCTTCCATTGTGTCCCAAACTCGGTCAACGTAACTTGGAAGTGTACGGAAAGTGATGGGTACGGTGGCGGGATGTACTTCGCTTGCTATTGGAATAGTGGAGACTGATGTTGGATCTGAGATTTTAAGTCGAGCAAAGATACCGGCTTGAATAATATCATCCGTTTCCTGGTTTTTCTTCTTTCTGAAGGCATCTGTTCGACGGGACTTTGCTCCCTTACCAGTTTTATGCTTTCCTTTTGTCTCATCTCCCACACTGTCGGTAGGTTTTGGTTCGCTTTCGCTTTGCATTATACAATGATTTTAGATGCGGCACTATCTGTCGTCAATAAAAAGGTGTATCACCCATGACGTTAGGGCGTTCCATACACCTGCTAGTATGACTATTCCACATCCCAATGTCTAATAGATGCGTAAGCCATTTTATATTACCTTCCTTCATGTATCCACTTATCATTTAACATGTCGAATTTCCTAATGACCTCCTCTCGCGATTCTTTTGAGGCTCCTTTTCTAATCCTTACTTCTTGCACTGACATGTTGACTATCCTTATTGATTACACTTTTGAATTTTCCGAAATACTATTTGCAAGTCCTATTCCTTGTTGCCCGTGTTCTTGTGTTTCGCATGATATTGTATCTCCTTTTATGTGGTGCTTACATGTCCCTACTGTATGGACCTCCGTCCGTCCTGGAATTATTACTTTTTCCTTTCGGATAATATCCGTACTGAATCTTCCCCATTTTCTCATTTCCTCTAAGTCTACAGTGGTCTTTTCCACCTTCTTGTCTCTTTTAAACTCTACAAAGTTCCTATTCTGAGAAACCATCTTCTACTTTCATTATTTCATCTAAGTCCACCTTCTTATTTCTTTGAAACTCCTCCAGTTCCTTCTTTGGGGTACTTCCCCTTTTCTTGATTTCCTTTACTTTTAGGAGCCATGTCGCCCATGTTTTTGGTGCACTATCGCTTGCACTAGTATTTGGTTACTTGTTTTCCCACTTATTTCTGGGCTTTTCCTGATTCCTGAATTTTCCTGATGTACGTCAAGCTGGTTTCCTTTTTCCTTCTTTACTTCTGAGTTTATCCTTTTCCCCGGATTATTCATTGTGTCAGCCACTACTGAAAGCCATTTTTTCCATATTTTTCCTTTTGGCGGACCTTGGCTTTCTTCATACTTTGTACTATGTTTCTTTTCCTCTTGTACTTCATCCTTATGTTTTGGTCCCATGTTTTTCTTAATCACCGCTATGGAGTGTTTTAACTCCGTATCTATTTTCTTGGTAGTTTCATAGTCTTCTAAAATGTCACTAGTCGTTAGTAGAGAGATTCTTTGTCCCCATATTTCTAGTGATGTAGTGTGTACCCTTATATGACACTGATGCTTTCGGTCGTGTAAGAACATCCCTTCCTAAAAGTAGTGCGCCCATCGTGAAGTCATCGCACACGCTATGACATCCACTGTGAAATCAAAATTCATATTCTCTGTAGAGATGGCTACTTTCGTTGAGCCAAACAATTCAATGGAATGTCCTGTTATTCCCCGTAACGTCAAATGATTCGCTACTCTCTGATCCAATTCCGAATTAGGTATAACGGATATTTTAATAAGAGAATAAGCTCCACCTGCATCTATCATACAGGGTCGCATCACTCCGTTAACTTTAAGGTATACTATGTATGGAGTTTCGCTTAACCTACACGTCAATGTGCCATGATTCACTTTTGCCAGCCAAATATTTTCTCTCCTTTTCTTATATTCCAAATGACCACTAGTTCGAGGAGTTACTGTAGTTCTTTTCACTTTAAATTCCTCCTATTTTTGTTTCCATTAGCTCTACCTCTACCTTTTTTGATTCTCGTGACCGTTTCTGTTCCATTGTTGATTGCGTCTATTATAGGAATAATTACCTATTCGGTTCCTGCATAAAAAGATATTATCGGTTATGTACAGTTTTATTTACACTATTTACAACTTCACTAATATAATACAAACTACTGAATACAATTAAATGCCCTATATCTTTTTATACACATAAATTATGTGCACATATACAATGTGTCCACGGATAGAGTTTGGAAGAGGAAAAACTTTTTTATTTGTAGATTTCAAAGAAAAAGTCATTCTTTATAAAAACGTCTGCTTATGTCGAAACTACAATTTTGAATATTAGATTTGTGGTTACTATACAGGGTTAGTCATAAATAACATTTTTAGTTTTTTGGATTTCGTTTAAAACTAATTTTACGTAAAAACAAACAACTGTTGTTGCTTTTCTGCTTAGAATATCATTTTATATTTGGCCGAATAATAATTTTGTTTTAAGAAAACTATTTCTTATTTATATTTTTATTATTACATTGTCATAATTTCTTCATTTTATTCAATCATAAATATTAAACGTGATACCACCGAGTTCAGCGCATAGTTCAACTCGATATCTGAATTCCCGATAACAATTCTTCTTCAATCAGGAGTTGATTTTGGCCATTTTCCATAATTATGAATCGATATCGCAGATCTAAATTTTGTAAGGTGTATTTGTGCCTTTTCGTTTGTTTGGCTGGTAAGGCTCTTCATTTAGAAGTTGCTTCAGATTTGTCTAGTCAGACCGTTCTTTCTGCTCTAGAGTGTTTTACGCTCGTTGAGGTAGATTTGCTCATTTGTTTTACAATTGTGAAACTAATTTTGTAGATGTTTCTAACCTCCTTAATTAAGCACATGCAAAACGCGGCTTCAGAAGAAGGTATATCTTTCCATTTTAACCTTGCTTCAGCTTGCCACTTTGGAGGCTTATGGGAAGCTGGCATTAAATCAGTTAAGACCCGTTTAAGACGAGTTCTAGGTAGTCAACTTTTGACATATGAAGAGTTTAATACCATTATTATAAAAAGTGAACCATATCTTAAATCTAGACCCTTAAAATTCTGATGAGATCCGATTTTAATGACTATTGAATATTGACTCTGGGACATTTCTTAAATTTAGAAGCTTTGTTCGCTATTTAGAATCTTGAGAAAATAATCCAATACCCTCGTCGCATCTTATAAAATGGAACTTGCATAGAAGCTTTTGGGATCGATGGAGCGAGGAATACTTACATACCTTGCATCAAAGGAGTAAGTGGATTTCATCTGATAATTTGAAACCGGTATAAGTAGCAACTTTAGTCCTAATTCGAGAAGATCATCTTCCTTCTTCTCAGAGTATTATACGAGTAGCAGACGTGAAAACCCTGTTGTGTTCTTAGAAGCCCATTAAGATTAAGATGTGTCCTACCTATACCCTAACTATTTTTCATGATTTTTTTTCCAAATAAATCAGTCTACTGACTTAAAATTTGCCCATCCCTTGGTTTGCTATATTTCTTCCACTTTTTTTCTATTTTTAACCTTTTCCTCCCAGTTTTTGACTCCTAGTAATTCGATGTCCTTTTCTACTTGCTGCATCCATATTTCTCAGGGTGAGCCTCTCCTTATTTCCTCCAATTCTTGTGTTCAGTATCGTGCTTAGTATATTGTCCTGCGCTATTCTGGTGACATGCTCCAACCAGCACCTGTTTCTCTGCGTTTTAACTACCGCTATTTTATATGAGAATAAGTCTTTAATTCAAGGTTCGATCTTCTTTGCCATATCTCGTCTGTCCTCCCTCCAAATATCTGAATACCTATTTTTCCCATATCTCAATCATATTAATATCCGATTTTGTTAGGACCCATACTTCACATACATATGTAACTATTAAACGAATAAGTGTATTATTTCATGAAATTTTAAACCCTTCGAAATAAGCTTAACTCTTTGCTAAACTTTCTTCTTACTTTTAGTCTCTGTTCTTTGTTGAAAAATCTATCCATCAATATTGTCTTACTTTCGTTTATATTCAATCCTGAATGCCTTCCAACTCTTCGCATACGCCTAAATCTCCCAAAACACTATAAAATGTAGAATTTTTAATTGCATCGTAAGCCTTCTTAAAACCAACGAACAAAATACGTAAATGTTTCCTTTTGATGTTGGTGACTTTTCGCTTCTTTGATAATGCAACTATTTCATTGATAATCCCTCTGCCTGCTCTGAGTCCACTTTAATATTGGCCAATTTCGTTGTTTATTCTATTTGTTAGTTTATTCTTAATACATTTAGATAGCACTTTATAGACAACGTTGAGTAGAGCTTTGCCTGTGTAATTTATGCATTCGGCTTTTCCCCTTTTTTATGCAGCGAAATTTTAGCGCCTCATTTCAGCTTTGTGGCATACATATTTATGTTATTGTTTTTTTTAATTCTTTAGTTCCTAAAATATCTTTAAATTTGTAAAAACAATATAATTATACTTCCTCAATCTGCTAGTTATAGATAACTCAGCTCAGTGAGATATGAACTATTATTTTACTGCACCAAATAAAAGTTATAGAAGATCCATCTTAATCACAGGAATTAGTAAAAATATTTTACTTAAAAATTGGCGATCATGCGCTCTTAAGTGGGGTTAGAATTATATAAACGAAAGAATCTTCATTGACATTGGTTTTTACCGTACAAAGCACTTGTAGGGCAACGATTCCTGCACAGAATGTATTTGGTAGTTCTGAAGTTTCTACGAGTACCAAAGATCGATTTCTCTATATTCTATAATATTTCAGAAGTTCATCAAATTGTTTAGACGTATATTCGGTTCCATTGTCTGGTTGTATACATTTAATCTTTTTCGTGTTTGAACCAACTTGATATATTCTTCAGTAATTTTACCAACTTCACTTTTCAACCTTGAAAAATAAAATCATGCACCACTTGGAGTAATCATTTATGAACTCAATGAATGTATTTATGAAATCAGTGTGAAATGAGTCTAATATTCCACTAATTCTCTCTTCGGCACATCTTACTTTAAAGAGAAATATCGCTAATATCATCGCTGGTTTGTCGAACATAGTACAAGTTAAAAGAACTCAAAAGTTATTGAAAACATTCAATGATTATGATAGTTATGTATAAAACAAGGAAATAAGTAAATTAGTACTATTTATTTTTATTTTAGTAATCAATTGAATATCTTTCAGAACATATATAAATTTGTAAATGTCTGGATGTGCAACATAAAACCTATGATGGTATGAAAAGATTCACAAGAGTTTGGTGTACTTCGTGGACACGAAGCCCATATATTTGGTGGAAAAATTGCTTCTCCTCTAGCTAATCGGCGTATTTAATTACCTTTTCATTTTGTGGCAATGAAGAATATAAATCTTCTACAACAGTCTTCCACGTCACCATTACTTAAATACAATAGACCAAATGTCCACTTAAGCCAGCGACCTATCTTGGAATCTTTATCTTTGTATTCTGATACTAAATTTAAATTTTGAATTTTCCTAAACCGCGACTAGGTTAAATCTACAATAATAGGAAGTATTTGGCGGCGATACACTTTTAATTGAAACATGAATTGGTTTTTTAAAACAATTTCAACTGGATTAAAAAATAAATTGATTCCACTACAGTAATTACAAAGCAATTTAAATGCATTCGTGTAAGTTTGTGTTGATTAGGTAAAAGAATACATTCTAGGGGGATATAGTGTCCATTAGGTATAGTTTGGCATGATATTTCCTCTGGTCACTACACACGTTTACCGTTATAGGTCTGCACTGTTCCGGGACATTTTTGGGTTGGCGACCACTTTTATCTCACGAATTTCGCGTTAGAGTCCTGTCGTTCTAAACTATCTGCGACGCTCCCGCTTTTCTCAGTCCAATGAAGCTGATTCGTAACTAAGTTGTCTTGCGTTATTACTCTCGGATTGTCTATTTTCACTTCTTCTAGCTTAGTTTCTTCGGGGTTATTCACTTTTTAATCTTTGATTATGGTGTATCACCCATGACGTTAGGGCGTTCCATACACTTGCAAGTATGACTATTCCACATCCCAGTGTCTGACAGATGCGTAAGCCATTTAATATTACGCCACATGCGTAGTGTATTACTTTGAAAATGCAGTAAAATCCAATTAATCCACTTATGAAAATTCCTGTACCGGAAAACCATCGCCATAATTCTTTGAAGGCTCATTGGGCCAGTTTTTTAATTTCTTTTGATGCATCCATACCAGCCGCTCTTCTTGCGAAAATGTTTTCCACAGCTTTTCGTTGTGTCAAATATTAGTGTTCTTTGTGCTTTTCTTATTTCGTCTTGCGTGTACATTCCTTGCGCTCCTATGGGTTGAAAGGGTAAAAATACTAAGTTCGGTTCCGCTTCTACGGCTATTTCTTCCGGTGGTATTGCTATTCTTGGATGTGGTGCTAACCCTATCCATTAATAAATAATCTACAAAAGATTGTGGAGGAATCATTTGATTGCAGTCGACTTCTTCTGCCTGGTTTTGGATAATTCTGGTTAGTGGTGCCATACATTTGGATGTGTTGGCTACTTGTATTGATAATTCGTGAAAACATTTGTCTGTTCTTCTGATTGTAACTATTTTTGGGATACACTTCATTACATATAGAACTTTCTCCTAGAACTCTTGCAACGACGCCCGGTGCATGTTGCATTAGTTGGCTGACTGCGTTGGGTAGAATTGGAATCATTAGTAGTCGATTCTTCAACATCTCCCTTTTCATCATGCATCTTCTGTTAATCTTATCTATATAACATCTGTCTATATCTCTCTTGTACGCTTGTTCTGTATACAAAAATTTGCTAATAACGTAGTTCATTAAGTTTATGTTTTGTGGCAATAATGGCATTGTAGGTTTTGGTTCTTTTCCATCAATATTGGTGTTTATTACTAATCTGGGGTGTTCTTTTTGCAAACTTCTCTGCCGCAAACTATTGCTCTCTTTTGTAGCGTTAGTGCGAAGAATTTGTTACTTTCTTCCACTATTATAGTTTCTTTCGTTGACGCCTTATTTGTGTCTTGTTCCGCAGTCCCTTTGTATAGTTCGCTGAGATGATCTTCACAGTTTTCTGGTTCATTACTCGACCATACTGATTCTCTCAAGGTTGAATCCATACAATACGTTGGTAGGAATGACAGGTTATGGCTCCTTGTAAATAAATTTCATTGTACTCTAGGCTCACTGATGCCTCGAAATCCCTGGCAAGTATCTTAATAGATGCCTACCACCACTACGTCTGTCCATGTTCGACCATTTTCTTGATATACCACACCTTTTCATGACCCTTCATTGTCTAATATTCCCTCCAAGTTTATTGATGCTGTCGTCGTACAATTAAACATGTCCATATTTTTTAACTTTTAAGTCCGTTTCTTTTTGAATGTTCATTCTTTCACTTCCATATGACGATTCCGGAGACGGGCATACTTGTACGACTTTTAACGAGATAACCGAAATATTTGTCTGAGGATCCGAACAATCGTATGCGATCAGTCCGTTACTTTGAGACTGGAGACATGCCAATCATACCAAGAGATATGTGGATTGGTCTTTCGAATATTTCTAACATCGACCTCTAATAAGTATTATAAATATGTAGATTTAGTTTTGTATTATTGATACCTCATTTACGATAAAACAAATGATTCATCCTCTCATGTAACTTTCGAAGATCGCATTTACAATTGATCCAATTAACGCAGATATTTTATTTAGTAATTTTATCCCTAGCTTCTTCACCAATTATTAGAAAGTGTAATCTATTAACTAACGGGCCGTTTGTAAAACTCTTTTATTCAGAATTATGTATTACATGTGCGCAA
Organism: Hermaeophaga mercurialis; assembly: GCA_951812935.1. Taxonomy (NCBI): domain Eukaryota; kingdom Metazoa; phylum Arthropoda; class Insecta; order Coleoptera; family Chrysomelidae; genus Hermaeophaga; species Hermaeophaga mercurialis. Next base: position 11,895,005 of record OX638366.1, read on the forward strand.
CCACACTTTTATCTATTTCTTGTGGGTAGTCTCTACCTATCAAGTACACTACAGCCTGTGCAACCAAATATTTGCAATATTAAGTTCATCTTTTAGTGGCTGTAGTTTCATAAAATAGTTAAATATATCGCGGTCTAGAAATGATTTTTGTTAAATTAATTGTAAAACAAATAACATGGCCTCATTCACTCTAATTTGTCTACTTAAAGGATGCCTACAATTATAAATAAGTGGTTTAATCCAAACTACCGTCTACTTAATTTCAAAAATCTGGAAAATAATCGATAATAGAAGTGTTGTAACCTCTATTTATACAATAGCTTAATAATTTAATTTTCATTATAATTTACATTTCGGAATTAGCAAGAGTCGCGAGAATCAGTTGTCAGGTTCTTTCCACTATTTAGCATTCATAGCTTTGTAGTCGAATTGTTTAATAATAATAATAATAATAATAATAATAATAATAATAATAATAATAATAATAAGAGTTTTTGCAGATTTTGCCAAGAAAATATTTTCCAAATCGCAAGCAGTTAATTCTCATTGTAAATTTCTCAGTTTTGGTCCATTTATTGATAGAAAACTAATTTGAATATGAGGTAGGTTTATGTTATGTGCTACAATGTTGACATTCTTACCCAATTCTAGTTTCCTTAAATATTTCAAAATATTTAAACACTGTATAAAATATAGATAAAATGAAAATACATTTAATAACAATATATAATCAAAATACAAACCTGGTAGATTAGTTTGGAAGGGACGTGAAATAATTGTCCATAAATTTATTTTTCCGATAATTTCTGAGCAATCTGTTTTTCTGATTTAAATTTTGTAAATATTCCAACAATTTTGAGCAATAGGAATAATTTGCCGAGTGTAGTCCCCCACCGTCCCAATATACAGAGTACGGTTTAGGACGGTCTCCCTTTCTTTGATGGCTCTAATTATTATGTTGAATTTTGTTATGAACTTATTAAGAAATTAAATTTTGGTCGATATTTTATGATATTTTTTATAATACAAATGATTTCTCATCGGCAGTATACAATTTGGTAACCAAATCTCTTACTATTGAGTGCAGTTAGTCGACCCATAATGAAAAAATGTACTTCAATTACTAACTAAAGGGATATATTATCAAAGTAAATTTTATTTTAATATGTTACCTGCCACTTTTACAGTTTTCATAAATTTATATGTACTTTTTACCAAATATTAGAACTCTTCTTTGCAGCACGTCGAAGCATGTCAATTCGTTTCAGTTACTAACTCTGTCTAGTTTTATCTAGCCGCTCCCTAGTTCTTGTTGGATTCGGTCCGGCAATTACCTACTTGACTTGTCTGCATACCTAATGACCTTCCCAAGTTCTTCTCAACTTTTTTTCCGTCCACTCGTCAAACAGCGACGAGGTTTGCACTTTGCTTATTCCTATTATGTTCTTTGCTTCGCTTCTGCCTTTGCTTCCAACTTTTCTGTCGTTTTAGTATAGCACACTTTAAATTAAAATATCGTGGAGTACTCGTCTAGAGCGTAGGTGTTCTGCACTTCCAGGTTTTCTATTCTGCCCCTGACTTCCCTTCTGTCCGAGAACCGTCCGTATATCAATTCTTGCTCCCGACGACAGTTTCAACCTTGCCACTCTCTTACTCTTCTCTTGATTGGATTGTGAGTTTGTATCTACTCCGGTTATTTAGTTGCACCCCCTTGCGGATTGGGAGGAAGAGTTCCCTCTCCACATTTCTGGCGATTGCAATACAGTTAGTAAGGCTTCTTGAATTAAATGTACATGTGCAGCATCATTAGCCCTTACCAGTTCTCTGGTAGCGGTCTGAGATTGCTGCAGATTGATCTGACTTACCCTTATCTTATCTATTGGGTTCAGGTGGATATATTTGAGGCAGAAAACTATTTAGCCTCGCTCTTAGTGGGATTGAGGGCACCTCCGCATTGTGGAGACTACTGCGCGGCATTAGCTTTCGCAAAAGATTTTGGGGTGTTGTTGTACTTCCTCTCACCCTACTTTGGGCTGCCACTGACCAGGGTCCCGGTATTCCGTTTCCCTTATAGTTCTCCTATTCGCCCCCTGAAGAAGCGCCCGGTAGATAACCCAACCTCAGGGTTAGATAATGTGTAAATATTAATATGATTTATGAGAGCTAAGTAGAAATTGCAATGTTTTCTTTCTGAATTTTTGGTATGTCTATTATTAACAAAATGAAAACCATAAATAGTACTAAAAATTTAAATCCCCCGCCAAACAACAAAATTTTGGAAATGAACGAATCTTATTTTCACCTAATGTAACAATATATAGAGAGTTATACTAAAAATTGGAAATATTTTAAGTTAACATTAGAAAGTTCTCCACTTAATTTAATTATAATAGTTTTTTGTTCTACAAATATTCTAGGAGTTTAATAAGAAAAAATGGGAATACTAGGAAATCACTAATATATTTTCTAAATAATAATTGCCACTTTATCGAATAACATCTCACAAAACTCCATATTCTTGTTTAATATAATCGGCAGCTTTTTCAGCAATCATAAACACTGCAGCCAATGTATGTCCTCTAACAAGTTTGGGCATTATCCCTGCATCAATAACTCTTAAATTCCTTATTCCATGTATTTTTGTCTTTTCATCTACCACTGACATGTTGGGGTTTATACCCATTCTTGTTGTCCCTAAAATATATTAAATGCTGCAATTAATTATATCTACAATAATAAATACCTACCTGAGGGATGGTACACTGTTGACGTCAAATATTTAATAGCGCAATACCAATAATCTCTGTCTAATTCTGATTTCCTTAAATGTTCGCAACTGGGACTTTCTGATACTATAGTTGCACCGATGGATTGCAAAGGGAGCTGATTAGTTATTTTGTAAATAAATTTAATGCCTTGAAACATTGCTTCAATGTCTTCATTATTAATATCAGAATAATAAGCTGGATTAATAAGAGGAAAGTCAATAGGATTTTTTGACTTCAATTTAACACTACCAAACGACTTAGGTTCGAGTAAGATACAGTAGACTAAGTAATCCGTTAAAGTGTTGAATTTTTGTAGCGACTTGGCATATTCTTCGTTTAAATTGTAAAAAGATCCTGTAAAAAATAATTAATTTGTACCCCCTGAATTATATGAAAATGGCGTTCTGTCTTTTGTTTGGAAGAGATGTGAAGTAATTGTCTTTGGGGTTAAAAATTATAAATTATAATTTATTATTATATATATTATAAATTATAAATAAATGTCTGGTTTCATACAATTTGTCGTTTTCTGAGCGGATCTATTTTTAATTCTCGTGATAAGATGTGACTTTGACAATAATAAATATAAATAAATATAATAATAAATTTATAAATATTGTATTTAAATTACCGAACCTGGTTCCTATTAGACTACTTTCAATGTGTTACTGTAGTACTGATATTAAAATTTGACTCGACAACTGAAATGTTCTAGAAATAATTTGGGAAATTGGACCAGTATAACAATCAATAAATTCGCTTGTTTAATCTGTAGTTTCCAAAGATGGAAATTACATTATATATGTCCATTTTCTTTTCCATAATAATCCTCGCTATCGAAAGGTCTTTAATTTATCATTGCACTAACGAAAATTTCGACAAAAGAAATTATTTCGTCTATTGTAATTTCCATCCGTATTCATTTAAAAGCCTCGGCACACAGAATACATTTTAAATCAAAAACATAGCTGAAGAAAGGTAACTTAACAGCAGTCTTTGACGGGAACCAATTAATTCAAATAATGAAACGTATTCGAGATTCTACCGTTCCATCTACCGTTCCAATTGACTTCCAAAAGTCTTTATTGCCGTAGAATTTCATTTCTACGCGTATTTATAGCTTAAGTTTATAAAGTAATATCATAAACTTTCCAATCCCCATTATTTAAAAAATACATAGGAAAAACTCAATCCCATGTTCAACGGTTTATTTCATCAATCTCCACTCTTCCCGTAGATCCTGAAAATGTTCTGGTTAACTTCGATGTCATCTCAATGTTTATCAATGTCCCAATCCTAGATTTTCTCAGTATTTTGTTGGATTTCCTAGTTAAAGACAAAAAATCTTCTATTTTGGTCTATTTGACGGAAAATGTCTTTCCTCAACCTATTATACTTTCCAAGACCAATACCACCTTCAGATCTCAGGCATCTTATTGGGTTCACCATTATTCCCAAGCATTGCTAATATTTTCGTGGAAGCTTTTAAACAAATTGTACTTGAATCCTTTCCTCTCAAACCCAAATTTGGTTCCGTTATGCAGATAATAATTTTGTGAGCTTTCTAAACTATATCAAAAATCAATCATACAACATTATATTTAATATGGAAATAATATTTCCAGTTAGATGATTTTATATGTAAAGGACTAATTTGGCTTACGGTTGGGTCTAAGGAAGATCATTTTGGTCATTTTGATAACTCTACGTTTTCACAGGGAACTACATTACAGTATTCTACACATGATTTGTAATCTCGACAAAACAAAAAAAATTGCATGAAATTAGAGGATTGACCTTTTCTTTTACTAAAAAGTAATAACTTACCTGGTGGTACACTTGTTGGCGGATTAATGGTTAGTAGTTCAATATTAGGTGGTTCCACTCCTGGTTCTTTTGTGTTAATAAACGCTATATTGTCAGCAGAAAATATCGTTGTCAGCGGAGCTTCTCCTTTAATCCATTTCTTCAAATTTTCCGACATATTACCTGCAACAGCAGTTTGGTTCGTTCTTACATAAAGTCCGACATACACAGGATGATCTTTGAGATATTTTCCAACAGGTAAGTTTTTAATAACAGGAATCCCCAAACTTTTAAGATGGTTTTTAGGGCCGATACCACTAAGCATGAGGAGCTGTGCAGTACTGATAGGACCAGCGCAAAGTAGAATTTCTTTATTTGCTCTTGCTATAAATCGTTTTTTATCTTTTATAAATTCTATACTTCTAGCCGAGTCCTCCAAAATGTGTATTTTAGTGACAAATGCTTTAAGAGTTACTTTAAGATTTTTTGTATTTTCCATAATTGGTAATATAAAAGTGTTCCCTCCAGTCATTCTCTTATTAAAATTTATTGTCCAAGGAAATTTTGATATACCAATTTGATGTTCTCCATTAATATCTATACTTCTTAGACCACAAAGTTTACTTGCCTCCAAATATTCTTCATAATTTAATGGATTTGGATGGGTATAATCAACATAAAGCAAACCTTCAGTACCATGGTAGTATTTCTCGTATGTAGGCACTTTTATCCCCTCTGTCTTTTTGAAATAGGACAGAACCTTATCATAACTCCAATCTTCCAAACCTAATTTGGCCCACTCGTCGAAATCCTTCCGGTTTCCCCTTGCATATACCATATCTCCTAATATCCCAGACCCACCTAAACCTTTGCCAGTAGGATACACACATTTATAGTCAACCATTCCTATAAAAAATGCCACTATATTGTAATAATCTGAAGTAATAAGTAAAAGTTTATTTATAGAGACTACAGACCTAAACAACTGTTCTTTTGTGGAATAGTTTTAAATCCCCAGTTATATTCGGAATTTCTAGTGTAAGCATTCATGTAAGGAATATCAGTAAATGCATTTTCTTTGTCACCAGCTTCCAGAAGTAGGATATTCCATTGAGAAATCTCACTTAATCTCCGTGCTAATAAAGTACCCGCTGAGCCCCCACCAACAATAATAAAGTCAAAATTACCATAATCTGAAATCAATTAATAATTATAAAAAAAATAATAGATTTAAAAATGGAGAATGCATATAAAAAACTTATAGTCCTGAACACAAATGATAAGTTTCCAAAAGTATTTATTGAAATGGAATGCTTTAGGTCGCGATTTATTTTGATTGTAGGGATTTAGGATGGAATTGAAAGCCAGGATATCCACCTTAATCTGGATTTTTCATATAAATTCCAAACACTATCGCTCAAATGGACTCTTTACATACATTTTTGCTTTTCTTTCGTCTACTTTACTTATTATTTATAATTTATACTTCTCATTTAATAGTTTTTACTAATAGTCTGCCTTAATATTGTTTTTTAGTTATTTTCGATATTTATGATAAGTACAGTGTGGTCGAGTTGCTTCTATCTTCGGATAAGTTATGAATGAATATAAACTCAAAGTTATCTCCTTACTTTTTATGACAGGGGATGAATGAATTGTGAAATAATGATTATATTTGTATTTTTAACTGTGAAGTGGAAGTTGTTTCCTAATATTTTAGTACTTTAATACGTTATTAAATCGAAAATCTTAGAAAACTGTATTAAATAAAAGTAATAATTTTAAATGGTACAGGGAGTTCATTATCATCTATGTGGCTAGTAAATTTTAGAGAAAAAATACCTCCAAGTTTTACTGTTCTTGATCCTCTACAGTTTTATTCTCAAATATCTGTAATATTGTTCAAAATTTAATCGAACTACAAGGGTTGAGTACAACCTTCAAACAAGCGTCTTTAAAATCGAAATGATTGACTGCGCGAAGGAATCGATTCGTTAGCAACAATATAGAATGATTGTTGTTGTTGTGTCAAACCATAACAACCATTTTGTATTAGAACTGAAATTGTTCATATTAAATCAAAATATAGTACAGTCCACTAATAATTTAAAATAAAACACCTCCTTGTACTAATTTTTAATTTTTATTGTAAATATGTAGATTATATAAATTTCAATAAGTTAGATTTCTCTTTCCTGTCAATTTTGAATCTTTGCTTAAAAAGTAAAAATGTAAATGTAAAAACAGGATAGTGGTAATAATTGGAAGAAATAATTTGGAGTCATATAATTTGATTGTGAGGCATGCATCATATTTTAGTAGAACTAAATTATTAAAAAAAAAAACAAAGAGACATCAGAATATTACAGGACTTAAGAATTATAGAAAAAGCATAATGTATTGAACCCATATTGATAGAATATTTTTGGGGTATAGTTAAATAAAAATTTTCTTACCGTGCAAAATTTCGTCTTCAGTTTCGTACAACTTCGAGTTGTTTTCAGGAAGGACGTAATTCATTGTATAATCAACATTCTCATTAACATAATCGAGGAAATCTTGAAATGAACTTTGACTGCTGACCTCAAAAATTTTACATTTTAATAGTAATATAAAAATTGCGTAATGTATTACCAGAAGCATTTTGCGAGTTTGTTTTTAGCGCTTGATGTAGTTTCAAATTTATATTTAATCGTCCTGTTTGATTATTATGTTTTAAAAGATTTTTTATAATGTAATGAAGGAAGTGCATCAATTTAAAATCATAAGATGAAACATACACGGTGTACATATAAAAATAACATATTATTCAGAAGTTGAAATGAAGTAAACATTTAGCAAAATACTTACTGATACATTACATCAATCCTTGTAATAAATGTTTATAGCTCAAAATACCAGAAATATTATTTAACTTATACCTATCGGTAAATCTTGAAGTGGTCTGTTATAAGTTGTATTTTGTTTAAGCATGAAAAAAGCATAGGGAAATAAATTATTATCGGTTTACCTCATAGGTCAGAAGGAATTAAAATAGATTTTTTATGTACGGTTACATAATATATAAAATATTTAAATTTCACCAACAAACGTTTTAAATTATTAATATGATACGAAATATGTGGCAGTTATTTGAAGTAAAACATTCTTAATCAATAGTGTTATGAGTTATTAACCATTCTTTCCTAAATTAGCATTCGTTCCATTAAGTTTTTATTACTGTGTATCATTTATTAATACTACTGATTTAAAGCTACTTTTAACATAAAAATGTTTAACAATTAGTTACTTTTTTTAATAATGATTATACATTTTTTTTTCTGATTATCCGTTATATTTCCATTACAGAAAATATGTTCCCAATAAATAGATAAAAATAAGTGAAGGCAAATAGTATGTTTCCGGATGTGTTCAACTGGCCAACTAAGGCATTTAGTAAGTCATATTAAATTATTTTAGTTAATGTGGCATAAATATTACTTTTTTCCTTTTTTAATTTTAATTAAACATAAGAAGATAGAAATCTCACTTCAAAATTGTTTGGTCTTTCCTTCAATTTAAAATGGCACACGACCAGGTGGTGCTGGTGCAAGACCACGATCACCTGGAGAAAACTAACAAAGAGTATCGAAGATGGAGTCTGGAAGTCAACATAAGAAAAACGGAAAAATGTGTATAGGAGGAGAGGAACAAAACATAGTATTGGAAGATGGAAGGAAAATTGAATGTTGTTCAGAATATAAGTATCTAGGCCTAAAGACCCTGGCCCCCTCATTGACCTGACAGCATCAACCGTAACAAACCTAATAAAAAAACGTTCCCTAGACATATTTAAGCAAAGATGAAACAAGAAGCTGTAAGCTAGCAAGGGAACTTATACGGTACCCCGACAACCGTACAGCCAAGAAATACCTAGCAATGACCAGACAGAATCTTCGCCTAGCTGTAGGCATTCTGACTGGCCATTGCCACCTTCGGAAGCACCTCCTATCCTACACGCCCCTATGTAGATGAGATAATGGAATCCTCTGCGATTGCCCAGCACTCTCACCTATAAGATAGTCTGTGTTTAACGAGTACTGGCCGCATAAAAGAGACCTCTAGGCGACGTTATTACATAAAATCACTAGGTTGGTTGACGAACTAGAGGAAGTCTCAGCTGTGGGGTCTATGGACGGACATCTATAAAAAGGAAATCTTTAGTGTAGAACAGATAGAACTTGAGGAAGTCATGGATTGATATCCTATCCTTTATAGGAAGACGTTTCGAGGAGGGGATGGTAAAAAGGGTCTGTACAGGCCTAATTATCAGGCGTTAGCCTCCCCCTCTACTACTAACCAAGTAAAAAAGAGGTATTTTTTAGATTGGTGTCAGATATGGAGTGAAAAGAAGGCTGAGCTCAAAAGAAAGCTGGAAGAGCTAGATTTGGATATATCTGCATGAAAACGGCACTAATGTGATGAATACATCAGTACTATCAGTGTCAATATATCGAGCCCGAATAGATAGAAGTTCAAAACCCCTTTAAGTAGAACTTTACTGTAGAATTCTTTCTTCATTTAATGCGTCAAAATATCCCATCTAATTTATTTAAAAAATACCATGTATCGATAGTCAAAAATATAAATAATTAAACTATGCCTTTCATATATTTACTATTATTCACATTTTAAATAAATCTCAAAGGGCATAACACTCTGAATTTCAAAAAGTGATCATAGTAGAATTTTACATCAGCGTGGAAATTCAAGTTTATCGAAAACTATTATTTAATTGAAAATCAAGTGATACTTAATTTGACACATTTGATTTTAATCTCTCTGTGCAACGAAACTAATTGGTCAAAAAATATTTTTCATGCTTTGTAAATTTGTGACAATTACCTATCTAATTTTATATTTTTTTTTATGAATTTGTTATAATAATAAACATCCCGCCTCTTAGGCTACAACTCTGACAGTTTATCAAATATTATGTTTAATAGCACTAATAGTGAGTGATCACATCTATTAATAAGCTAAAGATAGTTAGTTCACTATTGTAAAGTAATAAATAGATAGTTTACATCATAATTGCTCATTACCATACGAACACTTATACATTGACCCATTTAACTACTGTAATTTCTTAATAAGAATTAAATATAGTATTTAGTTGAATAAATTAGGTACTGGAATACCTTGTTTTCTATATTAAATTACCTCAATATTTGATGCACATTAGAATTAATTATGCAAGAAATAACAAAGTAATTTGAAAATAAATCTAAAATTTACTTAAATATATACATATATTTACTGCGAATAAACCAGTGAATTCACCATTTTCTTATATTATGTGGAGCTTAGGATAAAGATCCATAATCGAATGTTCAAAACAAAACACTCTAGGTCCAATGATAAAACACGTAATTAAAATTTTTAATAAAACAAAAGAACATTATTTAATATAAATTTAAGTAATTTTTATTTCTACATATTTAAACTTATTATTTACCTAAATAAAAAAAAATCTAATAATTTTTACAAAAAGCTACGTTTTTTAGATCCTTAAATAAATAGATTATAATAAGGAACAACATTGGTAAGTTCACTTTAGATATTGCAGTAATTTACATAATCTAGTAGTGTAAAATCATGTAATTTTTTGCTTTGACAATGTGTCATGATGTTGTAATCTAGTCGCTATTGTTACGTATCGGGTTGTTTTTCTGAATAATAAATGTATAAAAGAACCTAAATGTTAACTTAGGGGGTTTTTACCCATTACGTAACTTGGTTAATGGAAATTAAAGAGGCTGAGTAAAAACAAGAACAATTTATTTATTTAATGAAAACAACTAAATTATGAGGGCAACTTACACATTAAATAACTAATACACTTAATCGTAAGGATAGGCACTATCAACTTCTCGATCATCCGAGAACCCAAACTTGACTCCCGATCTTCTTTTATTTTACTAACCAAGAAGACCCTAATGTTAATTTATTTTGATGACTACTAAAAATATTTGTTTAACATTCGTTGACGGCCTTGCGCCCCATAACTCTCACTCACGTAATGTTAAATAAATATTAAATATTATAAATTGGAAAATAAAAAATAAGTTTTATGTACATAGTACCGTAACACTATTTTAGTTCTTTACTTCGTGAGTAACATAATTTAGTTCAGTAATATTATATTTAAGTAATACTATATATTTTGTTCCATATATTGAAGCCTCAATCAAGACTATACAATGATACCTAAAACTTTTCGTTATCAGTTTAACTTTACCCTAAAAGTCACGAATATAATTTAATATTTCTTGTAACAATATATAACTATCCATATTTTGCCATACTCAGTTTATATCTTAGAAAGGCTATTCACTAAGATTTTAAACGAAATAAGTTTTGTTCTCTTGCTTACTTACATTTAAAATGCATTGTTTTATTAAGTATAATTTTTGGTGTTAGCAATCGAAACTTATTTTTCTTTGAATTGCAACTATCAAGTCTTCCTTCCTACTTCGGTCTTGCACTTCTTTCGCAAAAATAAGTGTATTCTAATATTTTAGTTTTGCTTGGTTCTTTCAACTTATTTTCCTGATAATTCGGGGTAATATGATCCCTTCTATTTATATTTGTAGAGAACCTAACACATGTATTTTGAACGACCTGAACTCTTCTTTGACAATTTACAGATATATAGGATCCATACCTAGTATCAGCATAATTAAATAATGAAAATATTAGCCAACTGCATAATTTTAGTTTAACTAGTTTATTAAATATAGCATATACTGTTTTAATTAAATTATTAATGTGAGGAGTGAAGGAGAGTTTTTTATGTATGATTAAAGTTTTTACAAATTTATTGTGTCTAAAAACACGTATTGTTCTATGTCATTAATTCTATTTTCTAAATTAACTGTTACGCTTCTGAGCCATCATTAAATGCGTTTTATTGGCGTTTAATTTTAGTCCATTTTTTTACCATTCTGAAAGATTTTGTAAATATTTTTTGATTTGGTATTGTATATTCTATATTATCAGGAGTACATGAAAGCAAAAGCTGTGTATAATCAGCATAGTTAATTTTACTTCCCTAGTATCGTCTGAGGTAAATAAAATGAAGAGTAATGGCACTAAAATCGAGCCTTGTGGTACTCCACTGATAACTAATAATCTATTGCTTTCGGTGGGTGCAGGAAATTTGGACGGTGTCTATTTAATAAATAATCATTGAACCATTTTAATCAGATACCTGTTAGACCATAATAATTTATAATTGCTAAAAGTAGTCTATGATCCAGACAGTTAAATGTCTTCTTAATTATTTTCTGTATATAAAAATACTCTATTCTTTATTTTAGGCGATTTAATGATAAACTTTGATACAATTCTATGACACTACATGTACTACTTAATTAATTTTTGTCAATAAGAAAAGGGCAGAGGCGACCAATAAAAAATATGATTTTGAACAACGGTCGATTTTTATCACCAACTTGTACTCCATTTCTTTTTCGAATTCTTCATATACCAGTCACAATTTACTAAATAATCTTCGTTCAAAATTTCTCCCATCAGATTTTTTTTCTACATTTTCCATGATTATATCATTTCTACTGGTAGTCATTTTACAGGTATTTGGGTTAGAAACTCTGTATCTCTAAATATTTTCTCCATATCCTCCTATCCCATTTTAATCTTGCTTTTGGTAAGTGCATCATCACTTTAATTCTGAAGATTTTCAACTATATTTGATTTTTGTTTATACCACATTTTATAAGGAGTCTGTTTTACATGACACTAAAAATCTGTTTCTTAAAAAACAGCAGTACTTACTGCTTCTTAACAGTTTCTTTTCCAGGCTAGAATCAGAAAATAAACATTTAGCCTTTTCTACAAGAATTCGATTTAATATCTGTCTTTCCGTTTTGTTAAGCTGTACACGAATATGTTTTCCTATGAATAATTTCACATTTATTTAAAAAATAATTCGAATTCATTGATTACATACATAGCACACCTTTAACTATTATAAGTGAATTTCCAAAGTGAGTTTCCAAAAAGGTAATTTTTTCAGTACAGCGTTAAATCGTTTTGGTATGATCCATACTGGACTAGAAAATGGAGCGGTACTTGGACACGTATTCTTAAAAGTTTTTACATTTATATCATTTTACCTCATTCATTTTTGAGTGATTTGAAGGTGATCTTCGAGTATCACCATCCATCATAACCATAAGTTTTAGTTTAATTCCTAGTAAGTTATCAATTTCATTTACCATTGAAAGCACTGTCATTCATGTTAGTTTTAGAAACCATGTCGAGTAACTTCATTTTAGTAGTAATAATCTAAATCCTCGTATGTTCGATCGCCATAATCTTTGTTGCGATCTTTTTTGGTTGTCCTACTAATAGCTACAACCGATCCGTTCTTCTTTGAATACTGTTACCCTAAACTGTTGCCCAATTTCTACTATGTTATTGACATAATTTGATATTTAATAAGTCTTTCAGGCGAGGTAAAATCCGGGAATGCAATAAATTTACTTTTTTTGTGTAAACGAAATCGTCAAACAGCGTTTTCAGTTTAAACCAATATTGCACAGTTGTTTTGGCTTCTTTGATATCAATGAATAAAGATGAATCAATTGTAAGAATCCAATTGGCTTTTACTTTTTGAACGTCTGTGGTAACTGCGGTGATACACTTGGATGATCCGTCCAAAACCAGAAAATTTTGCACAGCAAACACTCATTCGCTAAAATTTTCCTTACCTTTAAGTTTTGGCACATTGTACTAAATCATATTTCAATTAACCAGTAATGTCAACAATACTTCAACAATCAATCCCTTTCTTTTTTATGCTTCTGATCCTTTTCCTTTTTCCAATTTTCGTCGGAATTCCAGTCAACATCATCATCACTAACTATGCTTCCATACATGCTATCTTTGCTGCTACAAACGTCTCTTCTAGAAGCCTTTCTCCCAATGCCCTTTCTGCTTTCTAAATGCTGTGCAAATCGTACTGCGGCTACAGCACGGTCGCAGCTTGGACAAACACATTCTTGGTACTTCTTCTTCACAATTAAATCATTTTAATTGCACATGTTTTTTTAATAAATTTACAAAATCTCGCTTTCATAATTGTTATGTCCGCAGAAAATTATTTGGGAATAATATTTTATTTACATAGAAAATACAAAAATAATGCCTACGCATTGGACATCGATGACGCCTCAGGTGAAGTAGAAACTGATGTATTTTCTCAAAACAACCTTAAAAAGTACGAAGAATGTGTTTGTCCAAGCTGCGACCGTGATGTTGCCGCAGTACGATTTGCACAGCATTTACAAACTTGAATGGGCATTGGGAGAACGTCAAGAAATGCTTCTAGCAGCAAAGATAGCATGTTAGTAATAATGATAATGTTGACTGAAATTTCGGCCAAAATAGGAAAAAGAAAAAGGATAAGAACGGCAGTAAAAAGAAAACGGGAACACCTAAAAAGACCAATGAAGTTGCTGCCGAAATTGTGGACTCCTTAAACATTGACAGACGAAGTCATTTTGCGCCTTCAAGACCATGCCAATAGTACTTTCCCGGTCAGTTCGGCCTCTCGCTCTGGTTCGACGAAGAAAAAATAGAAATCCAAAAATAAAAAGGGGAACAAAAGGGAGAAACTCTCACCTAGTCCTAGTTCAATTTTAGATTTATATTTTTATGGTATTGTTAATAATTTTTTATGATTTAGCTGAGATTTCTTTTATATCTTAATGTATTGTGTGTATTGATTGATTACTAAAGTACTAAATAAGTTTATTTTACTTCTATTAAGTGTTAGAATTATTTATAAGAGATTTCATTAGAAAATTTCGAAAAGAAAGTCATATTATTGTGAAAAATCAAATTCAAGGAGTCAAGTCCATATTAACGTTAATACGAGTACAATAAACTGACACTTGACATCATTCATATGATTTTGCCTCTCGAGTTGAATTAAAAATGTTTTGAAATGACTCTTGATGTGGTTGAATATTAAAACGGTGGACATTTGCTTTAATTACGATTGAAGTGATAATGTTATTTAGTTTAGTTTTTACTTAATTTGTTTAATAAATAAAATGTATTGCGTTCCTAATCAGGACTTCAATTTAATGTGTCATACACATTTTTTATGTTAATTCCTACTATAATCTAATAATATTCATCATATTACTGTAAAAAAAATATTAGCGTATACACCACATTTTTCGAAATTAATAATTAAATAAGAATCATGCAGCTGATCACTAAAATGAGATTATCTGTAAAACCGTTAAGTTTTGGAGTTATTAGAAAGTATACTTTTTTCTTGTTTAAATTATGTGGCTTTAATAATATTTTACAAAGTAAGCGCTAATTTAAAAAGCAAAAAAGTTTGCTCACATTTATACCACAAATGTAGCCTATATGGCTCCCTCTAAAATATATATAAATTGAAATAGGTACAAAATTATGATTTCTCGTACCCAAAAACCCCCAGTACCAAATATTTATGTATATATCAAAAAACCTTAAAGTTATTGTGAAAACAGAAATTAAAATTTTACTTTAAACACCCTGTATCTCTCTTATTATCAACATTTTATTAAAGCAAGTTAGTTCAAATCGTAATATTTTATATGTTATAGTATATGTATCTATATACTATATAATAATAGAACAGGAATTCATATCACAAAATATGAAGATGGAACAAACTAATAAAGGAATAAAAAGAATCGGAAACAATGTGATAAACAATAGGAAAAATATGAATATGGCAGAAGAGGAAAATTTAAAAACAAAAAAAAATTACAATTATTTTGACCATTTATAATAATTAAAAACTTTCTATTACGTAGTATTAGCTAATATTTCTCGTGTTACTTACGCTACTAAAACATTTTAACATTTTAATTTTATTCACAAATCATGCAGGTCTTTTAGGCAACAAAACAAATTGAAAATAACGAGTCATGAAAGTACTTAGCTACAAAATTAAATATGACGTATAAATATTATGGGAAGTTTTAATTAAAAAAAAAACTTACTCAGATATTGTTAAAAGTACAACCAAAAAATATAATATCTTCATTTTAAATGTGGAACTGTTGTGAAAATATAGACATACAAACGTTATATTCATACTTTGGAGCACTTATATATAGATTTGGTAAAACAAAGATTATCTTCAGATATCATAAAATAAAAATGCAATGACATAATATCAATGTCAACTTCAATTAGTGAATATCAAATACTTTATGGATTCCTAATAAAGCACTCTTCTTATTTCTTACATGTGTAAGCCGTTTTTTAGAGATAAGGAAGAGAACTCAGGTTCATCCATGATGTTTAATCCATCTTTATTTTTATTAAATGCGCAATCTTGTAACAATTCGACTTTAGATAATATTTTTATTGACATATGTGATTTTAATATCCTATTCGTTTGCATCACTGAGACGTGGTTTTCCAAAGAAAAACTTAACACAAATTTCTATAACGGTTTTAAAATTGGTAGTACTTATTGCAGGACACACTTAGAGTGTGGTGGAGTCGCTATTTTTTGTCGGGATGATCTAAATGTTGTGGATCTCAATCTATCAAAATATTGTATAGAACAACAGTTTGAGATATGTGGTATTTCTTGTAAACTGGAGATTGGACAAACAATTTTAATATGTTGCTACAGATCTCCATCAAGTAATCCTGATATTTTTATTGATAAATTATATGAAGTCATTGACAATCTGTATAAATCTCAAATAAATATTAACATTGTAGGGGACTTTAATATAAATTCCCTAGATAAATCTAAGAATTTTTTGATTGTTTTCCAAAATATACTAGGTACATAAATACTAATAAATGTAAAAATAAGTTGTGGATTAATAAAGAAATTAGAACATCTAGTGAGAATTTAAGAGATATGCATGGGCTCTCCCTCATTTACGAGGATCTAAAGCCAATCTACAAAATAAAAAAAAAGAATCATGAAATGTTAATTAATAATACAAAAAGGCAGTATTTTCAAGATCGAATCTGTAAGTCAGATAATCCAATAAAAACTGCTTGGAAAGTTGCAAACGAATTATCTAACAAAAAAGTCAACAAACCAGTAATTAAAATCAAAGTAAATGACTCATTCGTGGAAAATCCTAGTGAAGTAGCAAATATTTTTAATAATTATTTCAAAGATGTACCTTATAATGTCCTCTCTCAAATACCTAGTTTAGAAACTGATAAACGAAACAAAATTTTAAATAAACACCTAAAGTCTCAAGATAACTCTCTATTTTTGATACCTTTTACTGAAATTGAACTAATTAACCTCTTAAAACGTAAATTAAAAAGTAAGTATTCTGCAGGTCAAGATGAAATACCCACTTTCCTAATAAAAAGAGCTATCGATGAGTTATCGCGAACTTTTACATTTTTAATAAATTTATCTTTTTCCACAGCATCTTTCCCAAGTAAGCTGAAAACCGGAAAAATTGTCCCAGTATATAAAAAAGGAGATAGCTCCTCTGTGGAGAACTACCGACCAGTAACTATTGCATCGAGTTTTTCCAAGTTATTCGAATATGCGTTTTTGGATCGCCTTCTGCTGTTTTTTCAGAGAAACACTCTTTTTTCAAGTAATCAACATGGCTTTATAAATGGTCGATCTATAAATACTGCAGTTTATAAATATTTTTCAGACTTGGTAAGATTTATTGACGCCGGCGAACGCCCGGTTGGATTGTTCTGTGATCTCAGCAGGGCGTTCGACTGTGTCAATCATGAAGTTTTATTACATAAAATGTTTAAATATGGAATTAGAGGTAATGCTTTTAATGGGCTGTCTAGTTTCTTAAAAAACAGGAGCCAGTATGTTCAAGTAAATAATCATGGTGTTTCTAATACAGAAGTAATTAATATAGGAGTGCCTCAGGGATCCATTCTTGGCCCTATTCTTTTTGTTTTCTACATCAACGATTTCGATAAGATTTCGAATAATATTTGTTATACTATTTTTGCGGATGACTCGTCGGCGATTATTTCTGATGAAAATGACGATGACTTAACAAAACTTTGTGAAGATACATTCTTCCAGATAAATAACTGGTTTAATGCCAATTACTTGTCCTTAAATAAAAACAAAACTAAAACTTTACGTTTTCATAATAGACAAAAAGAATGTAGTGTAATATCATTTGATACTTTGGTTACTGACGGCGACCACTGTGATTTTCTAGGACTAAAAATAGATAAGTTTCTTAATTGGAATGAAAACTGTATCAATATGAAATAAAAATTGAATTCGGTCAGTTTTTTGTTTCGAAATCTTACCGTTGTTTTAACTACTAAAGAGCTCCTAAATATTTATTATGCACAAGTACACTCTAGGTTTGCTACGGTATTTGTTTATGGGGTACCTCAACAGGTGCTAAAGATATTTTCATCATACAGAAAAAAATTATCAGGATTATTTTGGGCCTGCAATATAGAGAAACATGTATGCCTAGTTTTAAGAAATACCACATACTTACATTGCCATCTATTTTCATTAATGAAATGTGTATATATGTTTATAAAAATTTTGAAAAATTTCAAAGTAGATCTCTAGTTCATACGCATAATACAAGGAATAAAAATGATCTAGAAACTCCTTTTTGCAGAGTTAAAGTTTCCTCTAACTCACCTGATGTGTTAGGGCCTAGTTTGTAAAATCGGCTTCCAGATGATATAAAGTGTATTAAAAATATTTCATTATTTAAAAAAAAACTTAAGCTGTACTTAGTTGAGAAATGTTACTACGATATTGACTCATTTTTTACCAAAATGTATTAACACATTATGAGCGGCTAGCTCAGGATATCGAACAGTGCTGCGTAGCGGGCCAATTTGCCAGCTAAGCAAAATATATGCGTGTGAAAATAAACTTGATAGACGTAAAAGTAATGGTTAGATTTTTGCTAAATTTGGTAATGGGTCTTATGTGGAACTATATTTTATATACATTAATTTATATTTTTATATTTGATAAGCATATTTCAGAAATTCGTGAGATTATGCAGGACTCACTTGTTTTATAAAAATACAATATTACTGTCGAATTTCTTATGAACAAAATTATACAAAAAAACAATATAATAAACATTTCAAAAATATAAAGCCATTAGATTTATAGGCCGTTGTTCCCAATTCAACGGGCGCATAATAAAATAGTCCGATAATATACACTTATGTAAAAAAAAGTATGAAACCAAATATACAGTTTAGTTAAATCCTAAAATAGTTACAAATATATATACAATATATATATATATGTATATATATATATATATATATATCGTCGTTAACGTTTTATTTTATAGGATATATATATACAGGACAATATACTAGTTTATAAAGTTTGGTGTAGTCAAGGCTAGTTCCTAATATTTTTCTTGAGTGTGATATTTGAAGAAACAATCTCCCCGATGCAGCGAAACTTTACAAAATTCACACATATAACACGTTAAACTTTTTTTTTTATGTGCGGCACATACGCGACACTGTCTTTGAGGTTTCAATTTTGTTCCACCAGTGGTAATTTTAACCAATTTATGCCTTTCGGGATCTTTTGATAACCTCCCTGGAGGATCACTTCTGCTGGACGTAGCCGATGTACCTGGTACAGGATCATCTGTATTGCCAGGAAGAGCTTCGCTAATCCATTCCTTTGCCACATCATGTAAAAACACCTTATACTTTTTTTTTGAATGTGGATTTAATACTTGAAAAACTCTAAATGCATTAAATAACGCACAATTGATAAAAAACATAACAGCTCGTTTCGTCCATTTTTTGGTACGACGCACAATCGAGTAATACGATAAGTATTGGTCAGCGCGATCAACACCTTTCATGTATTTATTATAATCAATCACGCATATTGGCTTCCAAATTCTTTGTTTTGTTGCCCAGTCAATATTATGGCTTTCCGCAATGTCAGCTGAATGTATAGTTGAAATCATTCGGACTGTTCTTTTTGATTGCCAACATTGTAATAAAATATTTTGGCGGCGACGAAATGTAGATTCCCCCCTTGCTAGGTCAGGATTTTTCAAACAACTGGGAAGCCCTCTGTTTACCCGAATAGTGCCGCAAGTCCGAAAACTATTCTGTAAAAGTAATTCACAAGTGGCAACACTATTGTAATAATTGTCCATGTATATGTGATGCCATAAGTTGGAATAGGGTTCAAGCAGATTTAAAATTGTTTCTTGCAAACGACTTCCTTCACCACAGTACATGCGAAAATTACAAATGTATCCCGTTTTAGCTTCACACACCATTCTTATAAGTAAACCATACTTTATAATTTTTGATGCATTATAAACTTTAAATGACAAACGGCCCCTCCATGGCATGATGCTCTCATCCAGTGATAACTCTCTCTCTGGCTTATAAACCTCCTGAAATTTAGATAAGAAGTAAGATATAATCGGTCGGATTTTTTTCAGGCGATCTCTGTCATCTCTGTCATCATTATTGGAGAAATGCCAAGCATACCATATCTGTCTAAATCTATCCCTGCTCATTACTTCCGCGAAAATTGGAGTTTGGATAGTTTTATCTGTAGACCAATATTCGTCTCTTGTATCTTTACGAACTTGTCCCATTAGGAGAAGTAGTCCTAGCATTTTTTTTAAATCTACCACATTCACATCCTTCCACTTCACAGATTTTGCTCTGACTCGAAATGCATCTGGGTTTTGTTCGCGATACCGATTGGTTTCCGTTGCCATATATTCAAATAAGTCATCTCCAATAAATAGCTTAACCACATCTATTACACTTTCTGAATTATCTGGCATTACAAAAACTCCACCTTGTCCTAGGAATTGTTGAATAATTGGTACATTATCAGTTGTTGACCAATCAAGCACTTCGTCATCACTGTCTTCGGAGTCGCTAGATGATGGTATTGGCAAAACTCGATTTCTTCTAGGTTGAAATAATTCCTCGTCACTTTCACCATCTAAATCAGGAAATTCCGCGTCACTTGAAATCTGCGACAAGTCATCTGCATATACATCACTATCACTATTAGAATCCATTGTCTTTGAATAACAAAAGTTAAATAAATTTATACCGCTTTAAAAAGTATTACAAAAATAAGAGTTGTTCTGAGAATGCAAACTCAACGAACTCTTGTGGCTTTATGAATTTAAACTAAATGAAAAGTCGGAAACAAAATATTATAAGACCTGTGTAAATGAAAAATAAACATTCTGACGAGACATTATATACCTATTATCATAAGGCTAATATACAAACCACAATAATTAACTTAAAATTACTTATTTTAAACGAGTTCTAGTACCTGCCCCGCTTATAAGTGGCAATACTCGCAACGGGTACAAATACCTGCCCCGCTTATAAGTGGCAGTCCTCGCAACGGGTACAAATACCTGCCCCGCTCATAATGTGTTAATACAATTATTTTTATTTTTATTTTTTTTATATTCAATGTAATGTTTGTTTAATATTTTTATACATCTTAGTGTTATATATATTTACATATTTATTGTATTTTGACGAAACCTGTACATTGTATTGTTTGTGGCAAATAAATTTACTTTACAAATTTATTCATTTATCTGGTTTTGAATTTGAATTCCTATTTTTTAACATGAAAATATTCCTTCCAATTGTAACCACCCTCCAAAAAATTTAACTCAGAAGAGGAGTCATGAGACATCTTTTGAAAAGAAATTTGATTCTATTTTCAGAAGTATAAATAAAATTATTGTTTTAGTGGTTCGCCTTATTAAAACGGGTACTACATTTTAATAAGTATTGCGTTTTTTTTATAAGAAAAAGCCTTCTGAAGCCTTTTACCAAAATCTAATATAGTTTTTAGCTTTTGGTATGATTTATTATTTATTTGATCAATGCGACCCGAAGAGAGAAGTTAGAAGCCGCATCGAACAGGCCAGAAAGACATTTATAAATATGAGACAATTTTTCGTAAGGTCAGATCTGAGTCTAGAGCTCCGGGTGCGCATGGTCAGGTGTTACATTTTCTCGGTTCTCCTGTACGGATGCGAGAGTTGGACTCTCGACACATCATTAGAAAAGAAAATAGACGCCTTTGAAATGTATATCTACCGCCGCATGTTAAGAATATCATGGGTCCAAAGAGTTACAAATGTAGAAGTTCTTAAACGAATGAGTAAACAAAAAGAACTCATGCTTACCATCAAGGAAAGAAAAACACGCTATATAGGACACATAATGAGGGGTGAAAAATACGAACTCCTTCGACTGATTATAGAAGGTAAAATCCAGGGCAAGAGAGCTATCGGCAGGCGCCAGAATTCCTGGCTAAAAGACATTCGTAGATGGTTTGATTGTTCATCGATCGATATATTCCGCATGGCTGTATCTAGAACGACGTTAGCTATTTGGATCGCCAACCTTCGAAAGGAGACGGCGTCATAAGAAGATGATTTATTAAATGACATACGCGATGTTTTTGCAACTTATTTCGCTCCTAAGACTTTTAGGACGAACAGAGCTGCAAAATGAAATATTTTTAGAGCTACAATATAATATGTGCTCGCGAAGGCCCTAATGTCAGCTTTTCTGACAGAACCAAGCAAGGACAGACCGCAGTCCGCGGTCAGAAAGCGAGCTAGAAGGGTCTAGGCACCCGACCGCAAGAGAGGAGAGGATCAGGTGAGTGAATTAATAAGAATTGTTTTTTTACAGCTTTTATTTTCAGAAAGTGTAAACTGGGAGAAAAAGACTCCAAAACCAAAGTGAATAAAATTATGAAAGGTAAAATGTCTTCGCCGATAGCGAAAAGCAAGGATTTGATGAGAGCATCATCCAAATCCAGAGAGATCGAGGCCCTGCGTCAGGAAAACGCACCGCTTAGGAATAACATAGCGGAATTGACAAAAGAATTCCAAAAACAAGAAGAAACAAACAGCAGAAGACACAACGAACTAATTGAAATAATAAAAGCGCTTAAACAAGATGGAAAAGATGAGACAAGAAAGTCTAAAAAATCGAAGAAAACAGCACCGAAACTTTGCCTGATGCAAACGAAGAAATGGAAGTAGAAAACTTTAAGGATATAATGAAAGAACAGCGCAAAGAAAAAAGGAAAACAACCGAAGAAAAACCCGAAGAAGAGAGCAACGAAAAATTCACGCTGGTAACCAAAAACAAAAAACAAAAAGAACAAGAAGAGGAACAGACCCCCGTAGCGGAAAAAAGCAAAAGATGCCACTACTTATCAAATCAGTGACGAAATGACGCCAAATCCAAAGAGGCTTGGCGTCAAGAAAGATTAAGTACAGGATGAACAACCATGAAGACGAAGATATTGACTTTGTTGAAGAAGTCGAGAAAGCTGTTCTCCAAATTGATGAAGAACCAGAAAACATCATAGGAGTCAATGGATACTACCACTCCTGAAGAAATAAAAGACATAATCAGATTCGTCAAAGCGAAAAAGGCACCAGGACATGACCCAACAAGGCGCTGAAGAACCTACCTAAGAAAGCGATAGTGTACTTAGTCACAATCATCAACGCGATGATACGCCTTCAACACTTCCCAACCAACTGAAAGAAAGCGGATGTAGTCATGTTGCCGAAACCAGGGAAAGACTCTAAATTCCCGCAGAATTATCGACCGATAAGCCTTTTGCCTTCACTGAGCAAAATAGCTGAAAGGGTAATTCTCAGAAGACTATGGCGGGCAACCGACGACCTGGGAACGCTGCCAGACGAACAGTTCGGATTCCGAGCACAGCATTCGACGGAGACGCAAGTTCTGATATTGAACACAACCGGGCGCCGAAACACCTAAGGAAATGCCTAGGGTAAGACCATGGTAAGACCGGTGGAAACACCCATGCACAAAAACAAAAAACCCATGCTGGGGGTGGCTGGGGGCCTGCCTAACAAGCAGGGACCCTGTCACCCCCAGACTGGTACCAAAAAAATAATCACAAAAGCCAAATAACCCGCCTAGAATAAATAAATTTTATTACAGCAGTTCTGACCTGCAGTCTTCCAGTACCGGCGACAAACTTAAAATCAGATAAAGTAACAAGGGATCACGGCTGTGGACACGCGGGTGAGAACTTGCCAAGCCCTAACAAAAAAACGACCGTGCGCTGATATGACCGTGGACACGAGGGTGTGAGCGCACAAAGACATCCCCCTAACTTGACTTCCAAAGAGTAGGGAGACAAAATCAGACCAACCCCACAAACACACCAAACGACAGTGATAAGACGACCCAGAGAGCAAAATGCCTAGCATTACCTCTGGGAAACAAAGCAGGTACTTCTTTGTTCCCAATGGCCGTAGGGAACAAAGTCACAGAGGGAAGAATGACACTAGTATGCATGATAGAGAGTGAACGGTGAGGACCCGCCTGCCAAGGCCGGGGGCGGTGGGAACCTCTAGCATGCGTATCAGTAAAATTGATGCGCATCCCGGGTGGTTCATGGGCTCATGTAAGAATGTGTGTGTCTGAAGTGTATTCTTATACCGAATGTTACGCTGATGAACGGCGTCCCTAGTGATAAGTTTCTCTAGCAGATAAGTAGATACAGACGTGCATAATGTTATATAACGAAATCTAAATAAATCATGTACTTTCATCCAATTGAGGTCAAGTATTTTTTGACTGATATGATCATATTTTCTTATCGAAAAATTTTTTTTCTGTTTCTGTTTTATTTATTTAAGATCTTATAGACTAGATACAATCATAAATGTTATATATGGTTGAACTCGCATTAAAAAGATGAGAATACAAAAATGACTGAATATACAGGGTGATGTATTTAGAAAACCAAAGTGACTAATAATATCAGAGAAACGGGAAATCTAGCAACATTGCAACTGTCAAATCTGGAATCTCCGTATCCCAAAATAAGCTAATGCCAAATTTTGTAGAATTCGGATTAGCAATTTACGAGATAATTGGCAGTTTCCAGACTTTTGGTCTACTCTGTATATATATAAACGAATTATTTGTTGTTCCTCTATTCATCGTCAGAGAACTATAAATTAAATGAATTAAAAACATTTTCTTGACGTTTCGGCACTAGACTCGGCCCTTTTCAAAACAAAACAGTAGTTACGTCCACGTCCACATTCTTATTCTCATTCATTTCAATAAATAAGATTAATTGTTCAGTAAATGTAGTGCTTTAGTTTCTCATTTTTACCCAGTACGTACGAATTCTAAAAAACAAGATCTATTAAAAAATCTGCAAAAATATACAGAGTGTCTCATTTCGTCGTCGTCGTATCCTTTATCGGTTAGGTGTTTATCGGGCGTTCTATACTTCGTCTTCCCGGAGGATGATTCCTTAGCATTTTCTTTGGTATTCTATTATCTGGCATTCTTGCTTTCTTTCCAGTTGTTTTTCTACGTTTTTACTTTTTCTTCTAGTGGTATTAT
Source organism: Hermaeophaga mercurialis (assembly GCA_951812935.1). Taxonomy (NCBI): domain Eukaryota; kingdom Metazoa; phylum Arthropoda; class Insecta; order Coleoptera; family Chrysomelidae; genus Hermaeophaga; species Hermaeophaga mercurialis. Next base: position 11,920,069 of record OX638366.1, read on the forward strand.
ATTAAATTCATTTGTTATTGTTTCGTTTCTTATTCTATACTCCCACGTTATTCCTTTTATTTCCTAAAAAATGCCATCTCTGATGATCTGAGTCTCTGTCCTATTATTTTTGTAATCGTCATACTTCACTACCATATAACAGTACGGGTACTGCTAGTATATTATATAGTCTTATTTGTGTTTCTAGTCTTGCTTTGTTTTTGAAATTGTTCCGCATATCGATTGAAATTTGTTTATTTTTTGAATGTAGCCTTTTTATTTTTCGTATGTAATATCGTATCCGAGATATCAAAGCGTGATTTTTACTCTAGAGGTTTGTCTCTAAGAACTATTTTTGTGCGGATTTCCTTACTTTTGTTTTTTCCGTTGAGATTCACTATCGCATTTTGTAATTATTTTATCCAATAAGTGTATTTTTGGTTGAACCTGTACTTGATCATCCGCAAATAGTAATATATTTAAGAAGTCATTTCTATCTATTTTGATTCCTCTGGTGTTATTTGATTTCACTCTCTTAATATTTGGTCAAAAAACATATGTATATGTTAAAAAGTCTAGGCGAAAGTGGGCATCCTTATCTTGCACCATTTAAATATAAAAAGTTGGGGCTATTTCCGGTTGAACCGAAAGTACATTAATAACAAAAAATCACATGCATTATGCGTCATTGCACTTCCCTGCAAAGTTTCATAAACATCGTCCTTTTCGTTTTAAATATATTTACTTGGTTTCATATTTTATCCCAACCTAAAAATTTACTTTAAATAAATATTTGCTACATATTATATTTGTTGTGATTGGTGTAAAACACAACACCTTATGGAATATGCAAAATACGTAGATTATCGATAATCGATATTTAGAAAAAATATTTCTTTATCTATCAGCTCTATGACGAAGAATATTTAGAATAACCGTAAACAGTAAATAAATACATATTTATCTGTGGGTGTAAAAAAAACTACATTACTTTAGTAGTCGCTACGCGATTATTTCTACTAACATGTAAAATGTTGTTTAAAACTTATGTAATATTTATAAGAGTGAAAATCTGAAACACAATATAAAAGCAAACTTCGTCTCAAGAAAAGGGGTAATTTCCATAGGGCTTTTTATTTTTATGTACATCAAAAAGGAAAATGTATTATGCCTTTTGAATCACAAAAGATACTTTTGATTTTATTTTTTTAAAAAAAGCAACTTAATTTTTTATTATCTAATATTTTTAGTAGGTTACTTTAACCAACACCAATATAACGATAAACTATAAATTAGTTCAGACTGCTAATAATATTTGCGAATTTAATATTGAAATGACATGAGACGATATGTCAAGTGGTACATCATAGAAAAAGACCATTCAAATTAATGAAAAAAGAACTAGAAAATATTAATTTTAATAAATAAGAATAATTAAACGGACTAAACTGCTATCCAATACTGAGCGAGTACACTGGGGCCAGTTATAATACAATGGAATCTGTGTTATTTAATTTTTTTCTAATCTATTCCATACCATAAATGAGAATGATAATCTTGGTAAATGGTGTATTTTCTCACTCTGATTCTTTATGAGTACGAATCTTGATCATTGTGTTAACAAAAACCAATTATGTATGACGAATTACTTATATGAGTTACTGAATTTAAATTCGATTTAAGTACCTAATTGAAAATGCATGTATTGCGATGACAAAGAAAATCTAAAATGTAGGCACTATTTTTTGATGAGAGGGGATTGATAAAAAATGCTCAAAATTATTGGTTATCATTAAAATTGATTTTTGATGAAATCGAACCAAATTTAACTAAAAAAATATTTTGAATTAAAAAATGAAACAGGACGTTTCAAAAATTACTTCCTTCCAAGAGATTACCTTTAGATTTTGAGCTTGGAAGCAGAAAAATTAGTGTTAACACATCAGACGAAACCAGTCTCCAAAGATTCGAAATGTAAGAGTCATTTTCTAGGATGTCGAGAGTGTTCTAAAAATGGAAAGCAAGGACAGACATCATAACAATGTAAAATGAACCAATCTAATCCCCCGCTGTACGTTGGACAGTGTTTTGAAAAATTTCCTTGCAATTTCAATTAGATTTTTAGCTCATATAGTCAATTATATAGTATCTTATTTTTTATATTATGATATATTTTTTAGCTTAAAATTTGTAGTAGTGTTACTAGATTTTGGATAAACATTTAAGTAAATGAAACTATTGTTGTCTGTATAGCAATGATTGTGATATTTTCCTCATATCTTCAAGGCTGATTAATTTTTTTATAATATCTTTATCTCCTATTTGTATTGCATAATTACAGTAGTACTTATGAACAGCGAGGAATGGAGTAAAAAGTGAAGGCCTTAATCGGGGTCCAAACATTATAAATATTTAAGATTTTAATTTAAAATTTTATGTGTTATTTCAGTATTTAACATTAGAAAAATTCATAACTTAATTTCTTTTGAACAAAAAAAAATATTTTAATATTGCATTCGTTTAATTTTACGATTTTTAACCTACTTTCTCCTTTATTCTAAAAAAATTTTGCATTTGCCCCATATGAAATTTACTCTGACAGGTTCTCGCCAAAAAACCTCGGGAATCATCTTTTACTAATGTGGCTTCGTTGGAAAGCGAATCCAATAAAACAGGAGAAGATACGTACACATTTGAAACAAGAATCCCAACAAATTTGTTTCAATATATTTAGGAATCTACAAAAAGCATATGGTCATAAAAAATACGATTTACTAAGAATAACATCAGACTTAACAAAAGTCCTTTAGTGCTGTATTTTAAAAATTATAAAAAATGGGCCTCTTGGAAGAAATGAACGTTGCGATTTTGGAATTCCAATAGTTTTATGTCCGCCATTGGTGAAACATTGAAAACAACGTATAATTGATATAAAAACAATGAGATACAATAAAAATGATAATTCTGTGATAAGATGCTACAAAACTGGATAAAAAAGATGACATTTTAATTTCAAACCATAAATAAAAAATAGGCAGTTTTAGGGAAGAATGGAAGAATAATTTAACTACTGAAACCACAATCGTTATTTATTCAATATTATGAATCCGATCATGTGGCCCAAGGCTCTCCCCATCACAATTTCTTTGCTTTTATATGTATTTCTCGAAGAATACGTTTTTCGTAACAACCTCTGTATCTATTTTGGTCTATCCTTTCTAGATTTTTTGTTCTAATAGATTTTCTTAATTTCTTCTAAATTCTGTTGAAAAAACTTTGCTATTTCTGATATTATCCCTTGTTCTAAATTTTAATTAGTTTTATTTTGTCTTTTTTTATTTCTATTTTGAAATTTTAAATATAATTTTATTCATCTGTTTTTCAACTTTTCTGAAGGGATTTATTGTTTTCTGTGCCGGTCTACCTTCCGCGAACAACAGTATATACCGGGCGAGTTTTTTACAAAAGTTGTAGATAAAGATATGCTCTTTATTTGGAATATATGCTGATATCTACAGGGTGATTCATAACTACGTGGTTATAGTGTTTTAATGATTTATTTCATAAAAATAATTTTATTGTAATATTCCCTAAGAATAAGTTATTTTTAGTTACGCATATTGAAGGTGTTCCTAAAATTTGAAAAAAAATTAAAAATATCTCATAAAGTAATAAATTTATGTTATAGGAAATGCTTCACAAAAAAAAGAGCATAACAAATACAATCTTTTGAGGAAATAAAATGTAGGGGGTGTTACGTTTATAAAAAAGAGGAAATCGTAATTTTTTATTGCACTCTGTATACAGATAATCGTCCATAATTTCTGTTACAGTTAATTTGAAAATTATAACATATTATTTAACTTATTATATAAAATAAATAATGATTTATTTATAACTATTTTAAGAGAGAGATCATTTATTTAACACCAAGGCTATTAAAAGATACAATATACAATACAAGTACATAAATACAAAAATACAAAATCGCATATCTCACATTAAGTAACAAAAACATCTAAAATTTTTAATATCTACAGTTTAGAAACTGTTAATAAAATTATTATAATCTTGTTTATTCTGTTATAAGCAAATATCTGTTATTGAAAATAATTAGGTATGGTGAAAGTTTAATATATTAAAATAGGTAGGATAAATCTGTATAAGGTATTTCTGTTCAGTATTGCGAGTGTAAATATCTTTTCTGTATTTAATATTTTCAGTTAAATACGAGGATAAGTTATCTAACAACTTATATTTAAAAACTAATGTTCTAAATTTAATATAGTTTATGACTGAAAGCCAATTTAGTCTTATTTGCGTTCATCTAATGTTGCTAATTACATCATGTCAAATACTGAACTAATCCAGTATCTATCGGTGTAAAAATGATATCCTTTACATCCTGGGTTATTGTCCAATAAATTTTGACAAAGATGTAATATAATCCTTGTACTTACAGGTAGGTCAGGTCTCACTAAATCTTATGAAGTCAAGCTTCCGTAGTACGGCAAAATTGAAAAAACATACCCGGTGTTAGCATCCGCCATTACATATATTCTGATCCCCCATTTCGTAGGCTTGTTAGGGTTGTAAGTTAAAAAACTAATTTTGCCCTTAAATCCAACAACAGATTCGACTACTGATATCTCTCTTGACGGAACAAAATGTTCTTTGAACTGTTTGTCCAAATGATCTAAATAGTGACTGACTTTTTGAGTTCGAGCCCTAAGAGTTCGGTTATTTGGATCGTTTTGATGCAACTGGAGCATCCAATAAATTTGTAAAAATCGTTCCCTTTTAAATATGCTACTAAAAAAAGGTATGTTGGCGTTAAACTGTTGTGACCAATACTCTTGGATATTAGATACGGTTATCGTACCCATATTTAGGACAACCCCAATAAATGCAGTAAACTCTTCTACAGTAGTATCTACCCACGTGTGCCATGTAGAACGTTTTGACAACCTCTTCTGTGCTATTTTATGTCTAGCGTAATTATTTGTTTGTTCCACTATTTTTATTATTAGCTCATCGGTAAAAAAGAGCTTGAAAAAATCTATAGGTTTTGTACAGGTATCTGGAATTTGTGGTCCTACCATTTTATCCCCAGAAGTAAATTGAATCCTGTCTGGTACCTGATCCTGACATGTGACGTCCTGCCATGGTCCGAAATTACTAGGTTGTGTTATATTCTGGTCTTCTTCACTGCTGCTTGAACTTGATAGTAAGGCATGGTTCTCTGTCTTTTAGTAATTACCACTACTAGAGTCACTTTCTTCACTGATATTACCACTATCCAATCTATCATTTTCAGGCGAGTCAATATAAAATTCATCGTCACTAGTTTCAATTTCATCTTGTCTAGTCTCTTGGTCATTTCAAATATTTTTTTTACAAAATATAACGAAAAAACACACCGAGCTTTTATGCAAACGTGTTAGTTTTAAAACTGAGTAATATTCAAAACGCAAAAATGGTGCACATGTGAATACCGAAGTGGTTGTAATATATACATTAGCAGATATAAAATAAACAGCTTAGGATAGCAAGTTATATGTCATGTTATCTTTTATTTTTACATTAACATGTACTCAAAGAAGGTTTAAGAAAGCAATTTAAATATATTAGAAATGGGCTTAGGGGATGACAGACAGGCCAACCCGCTGTAATGATAAGACATGGTATGCCGCCGTACGGCGACATACGAGTGCAAAGGGTTAACTCTCATTATTTTCTCGTATAAAAAGCGAACCACGAGATTATTTAAATTTTTCAAATAAAATTATTTGGACCGATATTCTTCCAGCATTATTAACAAAATACGATGATAGAAGATTCGAAAATATTTTAGTCGCATAGTTAACAACAACGGTACAAAAATTACGACGAGTAGCAGCAAATAATTTTAAATAACTTAAATGATTTACTACAACACGTATCTTTAAATAATAACAGAGAAACGCTATATTTTAAATCACCTTATTTTAAAAACTTAGCGTTAAAAACATTTTCTACGGGAATTAACAATCCTTATTGCGAGTATCTCTAATACTTTCAATTAGATTCATTAGAACAAGCTTTTCAAAAATGTATTACTTACGATAACCACAAAAGCCGAATATCTTATATGAATTTTCAGAAAAACTAATCAAAATCATAAAATAATCAGCTTTCTAACTTATCTAGATAAAATAATTCGCATAGGCCCAAAAATCACTTTAATTACAATGTAAAACCATAAATGATGCCAAATAATTCAAATTTTAACAACCCAAGAGTGGTGTACAAATAAAACCAACCTATGTCGATATAAACTAGCCGAACTCAACATTTTAATATTGAAACAAAACATTACACCGATTATTCACACAATTAAGACCCAACGAATGATTACAATAATGAAACGGAATATACCGACGCCACCGAAGACCTCCCTAATGAAAATTTTCACAACCTTTCATTAGAAGAACAACCACCACCTCAATCAACTTAAATAATATAAAATATCATCCCAAACTTCTATTTTTTACTTTCAACAAATAGAAATCCACCCAGACTCGATAGAAAAAACTGCTTTGACAGTACCTCGTGGTCACTTCGAATTCGTTCGAATGCCCTTTGGACTCCGAAACGCACGCTCCAGCTTCCAAAAATTGATGAATAATATTTTATGCCTTTTTCTGTTTCATCTACATGGACGGCGTAATCATTTTTTCCAAATCTTAAAGTCTAGTTAGACAAATCCGAATTCTTGACAAAGGAAATCGCATTCGTAGGTCATATTGTCACACCTGACGGAATAAAACCAAATTTTGCAAAACTCGAAGCTGCACAGAAATACCCAATTCCCAAAACCAGAAATGAAATAAAATCATTTTTAGATATTACCGATGTTTTATCCCCAATTTCGCAAAAATCACTTCCCCCCTTTGACTAGAATGCAGAAGAAAAATTTCAATCAACTGGGGTTGAATCCTGAATACAGGGTGATTCATAACTATTGGGACATAGGCTAAGGGCAGGTTATTTGGACCAAAATATAGCGATAGGACTAAATACACCTTAATAAAATATTGCTGTGGAATATGATATATGGCGTTAAAGTTGAATTTTTTTTCGTTTTTGATAATGACACAGTATATTTATCAATTGTTATCGAACTCGGCACAGAGGCATAGCTTTGGACAAGGAATATTCTTTTATGTATTATTTCACATTTTGTAACAGGGGGCGCCACGTAAATGATTCCTGATGATGAAATTAAGTGGTACGTTTTTTTGAGGAAACTTTTTAGTGATTCTCTTTGCTTGTGTTTCAGTCGAAATTTCGAATTTGGCAGGATTTACCTTAAATTTTCATTGGTCAAAAAATTTCAAATATCTGGTAAGGTGTAGATCACTATATCATCAGGAAACAAAGCTAGCCACCACATATGATTTGAGTTTGAAATATCGTTAATAAATAATAGGAATAGCATAGAGAACTCAATGAGCTCTCTTGCGGCATTCCTGCATGCACGTATTTTTTTGGATAAATTGCTGTTTGCCATTAACCAGTGGGACACCCAGGGTTCCAAGAGTTTTATATTATAACAATAAAACAACTGCAGGTTACGGAGCTAAGATATGACATATCTGCGATTTACTATGGAAAAAACAAATTAAATTATACCCATATGAGTGTTATGTCCTTACATTGATGAATGCGGTGTAGCTGATTTGTCTCCAACTGGATTATTACGATTTTACCAGTTTTATAGGAAATAAGTTGAAATGTTTGAATTAAATCATTTGTTTAATCGAATATATACCAAATATATTTTCAGAAAAAAAAAGACTATTGCTTAATAATGATTGGTTGTCAGGTTTATGATATGAAATTTATTTACGTTTTTAAAAATATCTGTCAAACTTATTTATGTCTGAGAAAACACTTTGGAAAACTGTGTAAATTCAAAATAAGTATTATTTATCTTTCCATATTTATTATGAATAATTTCCATAAAGTAAGAGTTGAAACAATTAATTTAATTTCAGGTATATTTCAATTTCAATATAAGCAAATACTTCCGTCACATCCAGTTTGTGCTTTTAAATATCATTTAAAACGGAATGTTACGTAAATAAGTAACAAAACAATACCCAAATATCGTGACACAATGCGTATTTAAAAGATACTACATTTCACCATTAACGATCAATCATCTAGTATTATTTTCCGCAATCGTCGTTACCCTGCGACGCACGTATGAACTTTTAATGCATCTACAATAATTTTGTACAATGCGAATTGATGCAATGAAAAAGTAATGAAGATGTGCATCAAAAGGGGGAGTAAAATGTCAGTGAGACGATCATCTGCAGCTAAATGTCGGATTTACACAAAAGGTATATATAAAAGAGCATCTTATACCACCAAGTCTTAGTTTTCAGTGTTCCTCATTAATTCTCAACCGACCCAGCAGTGAAAATGAAATTGGTGAGCGAAAAGTGACTTGTAAATCACGGAAATTACTAGTAATAAGTGATAGTACGCAACAACCTTTAATATAAAACTGGGAAAATGTGGTTAAATGCGTATAGAGAAATTATTAAAAATTTTTAGTTATACTATCGCAACCACTTTAGTATAGTGACCTTATTTTATACTTTTGTCGTTCTGATATCAATGTAACATTTTGATTTTTTTTATTAATCTCTTGCAAATACTAACAAGCTTTTATTTTTTTTATATTTTAAAAATGTATAAAATAAATTAATATCTGAATATTTTTTTAAATTTTATTCTATAATATATATTTACAGAGATTTGACTAATACCTTACTTTTGCCAAATTTTGTTTAACACTAATTAACGAAGGCATTGTTCTAAAATGAAAAGCTAGTTTCTTATATGTATCTATGAAAAAGGAGTTTTCTAAATGACAAAGGTATTATTTTATTTCGGAAAAATTATTGCGACAACTTTTTACAATTTTTTTTATATCTGGCAAGTCAATAAAATGTTAAAATGTTGGTCCTATTTACGTACAAACTGTAGTTCATTCTGTTAATTTAGATATAGTTAGTGTCTTTATGGAATTTTAGTAAAAAGTAATATTAAATTATGATAAAAACTAATTCAATTAGCTGAATAAGAGAACTGAAACGAATGGTACCAACACTAATTTGGGTGCATGTTTGACGCTGAGCCCATTAAGTTGGACAAAACGAAACGTTTTATAAAACTAAAAACACCCAACTTAATAACATGAGTTGTTTTAAAATTTTCCCTTACCGCCTCTCCATTTCAATTATGTTACAAATTAGCCACATTATCATGTCTATTGAATTATTTGAGGCGCATTAACATTTTTTCCACATCTGGGGATAGTTTGCTTACTCTCATCTTCTTGTTGATTTTTTCTTGAATTGTTTTATCAATTTCATTATCTAAAATTATCTCCAAATTTACTTATTTCCAACATTTAATTGTGACCATCTTTTCTAAGATATATTTTACTCTTTCTAGACGCTAGTTTAAGATTATCATCTGCAATAAGTACCACATTTCCCACTTTAATGTTGGAAATTTATTTGTGTCTAAAATTTACCACATTTTTATAAGTACTCGTTTCTAGATCAACTTGGTGGATGGTATATTTGGAAGAAAATGTGAGGATTTCAGTTCTTTATTACTTAGATATATATATATATATTTATATATATATATATATATTGTATATATATGAGAGAGGTCGTGAATTAATAAAAGCTTCGCAAATTCTATTCTGACAATTTATCCACGTTTAAACTAGATTTACCTCATTTTTTTGAAGTTTTTTCACCAATAAAGTTCTATCTTCGGTAAATTAAATTAAATTGAAATTCCAACTTTTGCTCCTATATTTGAGAAAGTCTACTCGGATAAATTTTTACAGTTTCCAATTCGTATCTAGATTCTAGCTCTTCAGTTGCTCAACTTTTAATAACTTTTTTTATTTTGTCACATAGTAGAATTAATTTTCCTATTTTAATCTCCAAATTTTTCACTGTAAATGATACCTCATGTCTGGAAAATGTTTGGTAATTCTGGTGAACACTCCTCTCTTTTCAAAGACGTTGAACCTTGCATTACCGATCCAGAAAACACATTAAATATTATATAAACTGTTTACTTATTCTCACTCACATTCGAAAAGGGATATTTACTTAAAAAATCAATAATGTTATGCGTTTTTTATGCAGAACAGGGTGTTCCAGTTAATATGGTTTAAAATAAGTGTAGAGATAATGAATTTTCTTATAGAAAGCAACGGTATCATTATTGTTTATATTTTAAAACCTGTTTCTAAAACATAATTAGCTTTCAATTATAATGTGTGATCTCTATAAGTTAGAAAAAAAATATGATAGTTACTATGTAGATATTCAATATGAAATAATTGTGAAGATAGGTCTTGATTTTTTATTATTCTCGAAACCCGCTTATTTTTTAAAATAGAGCAAGTACATTTTTGTATTGAAATTATGATGCCTCTGTTTTTTTGTTACTTTTTTTATACTTTTATAATTTAAACGGATGCATTGTGAAATAAACTAATTGGAATAACAATCTTAGTAACAGAAGATAATTATTTTTTCTTTTGATGTAAAAAAATACTTGTGGTACAATACATAGTTGAAATTAGAAATGAAGCAATAACTAAAAATTATTTATTACTTTATAAACAGTTTTACATAAAATATCTTCGTGAAACGTACTCTTTTCAGTGTACAAAATTTGTCAATAGAGCACTAATGCTAAAGTAAGAAATAGTTTATTGGACAAAATTAAATTAAATTCTTAAAGATAAAAAGTAATTTTTATTTTAAAGAGGTAGAACATTTTTTTTTCTGTATTTGTCAATAAAAACAAAAATATTTTCACATTTAAATAAATGTAATAATTATTATTAGAAAAAATTCATTACAATATTAATCAATATTTTTAGTAAGTAATTGTAAAGTTTGTGAATACTGATCTATTTTGATTCCCACCTTGTTGTTGTTTACAAGTAGCAAGAAAGTACCTAGTATAAATTAGATTCATTTCTTTCAGGTTTCTGATAGAAATAAAATTGTGAAATATGTTCATATGAATTAGGAAAAACTAAAATTTTCCTTTCAAGGCAACATAGGAAACGAATATATACTAAGCTAGTTTATCTATTAATTACGTTTAATAAATTGTTGTGGAGGCAGAAACCTTTATGGAGGTTTTAATAATATAAAAGTAAAAAAATGTTGTATAATTTAAAATTTAAATAATATCATACATATATATCTAAAATAAATAAGTATTTTGCTAATTGTTTTCAACACTCTTAATTATTCGAATAAAAGTTTTAGATTGGCTTCATATTTATTTGGTGTAAAGGGACGAGCTGACATAGAAATTATTCAATTTTCAGTTTCTGAAGATTTAAAAGATATCTTTGTGTAACAAATAATAAATTATCACTAAAACTTAGTTAATATTTCTATATGATTATTTCTAAAAATAAAAAATAATTTCAATCAAAAAATTTGTTTGTCCTGAGAATGCAGCCTATCTTTAAGAGGTTTGTTAAGTTTATTAGGTTTATGAAGTTATCCCAATTACGAAAACTATGTTTTTCTTTCTGCTTCTTTGTTAGTAAGAGCTTTCCTTTTGCCTATGAAACGTAAAATTTAATATAATTTTTCATTACACACTGGAAGTATTTAAATACGTACTCACCAAGTTTTATTAAAATCCGTCCAGTTTTTATATAGAAATATAAAAATAACTACGAAAAAAAAGTTCTCCTTCTTTCAATAAATGAATAAGTTTGCTTCAATTTTTTTTTTGGAATAAATTGGAAAATAGCTGTTTTTCGGAAGTTTGGCGGCAACTAAAACAACTACAATGTCAATTGGACTGACTATTTTCTCAAGAGATTGCTGCACTTTGCCAATTTTTCACTGTATATTATTTTTTTGCAGTAATTGTAATATAAATATTTATATGAGTTGCTTGGATATTAATAAACAAAAAAAAAATAATTTCAATTTCTTTGACACTTCTAAAAATAGAACCTTATATTTTTTTATTAATTAATTATATTGTTTTGTTAGGTATTGGTACTAACTGCTGTGGTAGTTGCCTCTCTGGCCGCCCCTCAGGTTGCTGATAAGGATGCACAAATTACTAAATACAATTCTGACAATGCAGGAATAGATGGTTACAATTTTGAGTAAGTTTATGTACAAAGTGTTTCCGTCCAAAGTGTGCGTACATTAACTGTAAGTGTGGGACACTCGGATAATTCACAATTATCCATGCCTCATTATCGAGATACAGCGTGTTCTATCAATATACCTTGATTTTTATGTAGTTGACTCAGTTTAAAATTTCAACACATGCTTTAGAAGGTCACTGATGATGATCCGACAATAGTCCGCGCTGTTTTCTCGAGTAGTGTGGAATAACGCAGCGCATTAATGCATTTCTATCGAAATACATTTTATTTAAAACTAGTACCTATCAGAATTGAATCGGAATACTCTTATTAACACAACTTACAGAGCACATCTTTGGAATTTAAATCCGAAAGTTTGATTGTTTATCTCCGACCTGTACTTTGCCAGTCATGACTTGATTGACATAGGAACAATTTTCATATTTTACCGATAGAATTGAACTGAGCGCCAAACATTCTTCTTTTTCTAAATTACATTTTTCAACGATAAAACTCATACGTACTTAAAATATTTAAATTTTCGTTTTGTTCTATCACTTCTGCTACGATAACATAAGGACATTTTATTTGTTTCTCAGTTTAGTTTTATTTACTTCCTAGATAACATAAACAAAAGTTAATTTTTTAGCTGAAGTTTTTTCCTTTATGCCGTAATTGTTTTTGTTATATTTTTAGTAATAATGATATTATATATAAATAAAACGGTATGATGAGTATTACGACCCATAAAAATTTGCAATGTTACCAGATTACCACAAGTGGTAATATTTGATCAACTGTGTGGGTATATTCCTGCGCAGCGGTTTTTTTGTTTCTGACGACACCACGCTGGAACTACCTTACGCCAATAAAACATTGTTCGACATTTCGTCATATTATGATAATTTAAATTAATATCTTATTCATTACTTATTTGTCAGCTATCTTTGGTATTCCAAGAAGTCTTAGTGCTTCTGTGTCATTAGTGAAAATATATCCATTACATATTTTGCTTTTTAAGGTTTTTCACCAATAAATGGAGCATTTTTAAGAAATAATAGTATGTTGTTAACCTTGGCAGTATTATATGATTTCCAAAATTTGAATGGCATGAAGGCATCTGAAAATATTTTAGAGCAAGCCAAAGTTTTATCCTTTTTAAATTTCATGTGTAGATACTTTTGGATTTGGAACACATGTAGTTTTTTATAAAAAATAAGTTTTTCAAAACTTCGGTAAAAAGCATGAGTTCCACTAGTCGACTAATCTATAGATTTCCTGCTAGGAAAATTATTCTCTAACAGCAATCTCAACCTCAGCATCTGACTTGCCGCCCTTTTAATGTTGACACCGGCTTGTTTAAAATCCAAGAACAGCATACCCTGTTAATAAAAAATACGGATAACATTATTTTTCCTGCGGAAGGTTGGGCGGATTTTCTATCGTAGATTGTCATTTTTTAATTAAGTGATAAAAGACTAAACTGTAGATAATTTCGACAGATATGTACGTACTATTTACATAATATAAAAAATGAATTCCCTTGCAATAGCAACGAAATCATGGGTACACTGATTAAACGTATTTCTGTTGTATATAAAGACCATTAACATGTTTATATCATTAAATTTTGTATACTTTCATTGTTAGTAAAATTTCTGTACATGGTGATAAAAAGTAAAAAAGTTGAGCCAACATGTATATATTTCTTGCTTCCTTATGACGAATATTCTACCAATTTCGTTAGAAAAAAATGGAGTCCTGCCACATTAAAATTTTATTTAGATGTTCTCTGTATTACAACTGACTTTTATATTATATAATTTTTCATTTAGTCAAATTGGCCTGACGATGATTGCAAAATCGAAATCGCTAGTTGTATATAGAGAACTCTTCTTTATTAGATTTTCTTCTATTAGGTGTATCTTTCATATTTGCCATTATGAAAAAATATGTAAATGATGACGTTCATTCCTGAAACTCTATTTTTCAGTTTTGAAACTAGTAACGGAATTTCCCAGCAAGAAACGGGCCAATTGACGAACCAAGGCACAGAAAATGAAATAATGAAAGTAACAGGCACCTATACTTTCACATGGCAAGGAGTAACCTACACAGTAACGTACACGGCGGACGAAAATGGCTTTCAACCAGTTGGCGATCATATTCCCAAATGAAAATTTCTAGCTCAATATCCTTCAAGAAATTATTTTTATTTGGTTATTTATCCTGTAAATACGTTTTTATAAAGACAAAATAATAAATGATCTAACCGAATTGTTTTTTCTTTGCTTAAAGAATATGTACATATAATTAATAATAATAAATAGAATAGAAGAGAATAGAATAGAATAAAATATGCTTTATTGACCACTTACATACAACAAGATAAAAGTATAAAAAATACAATATAAGTTACAATAACGTAAATACATAAAATATTAATTCACTTTACAAAATGCTTCATAAAGAATAAAAGGATATAGTACCTTAATAAAACATAAACATAACTAAAAACTAAGAATAGAGTAAAAATATAACTAATTCATTTATTCAGAAAATACCTAACTTGATTAACTAACAGCAATATTAAACAAACTGTCTTAGTATCAATTACTAATTTTTTGCAAAATTTGTTTTAATTTACTTTTGATGTGAAAGAAACAAAACATTAGCAAAACATAGGCGTTGCGTTTCATTTTTAAGAGGTGTTGCACTTTAAATTATATAAGATTTTTTTTGCATAAACGGTGCAAACATCGAAACAATCGTGGATGATCATATGCCTGAATACTCCATGTAAATGCCCTTCTAATGACGTGCCACACATGGTATATTCCCTATTTAAAATTAAGGGGGTTTAGGACGAGGAAGGAAGGGGGTTGACAAATGGCATATGTCTGTATCGTAAAAATGTGTCCCTCTTAGAACAAAAATCGACGTGTTTCAGTATTTCCTTAAAATCTAATGAATACTGCTAAATATCGGGGTCGACTGTTTTCTGTGGCCCACTCTGTATACAACTCTGTCTGCTACTGGGAATTTTTTTTAAGACACTCTAATCGAGTTAAATGCCCATTTTGAAACAGAAGCACGTGTTTAGGAAGATATTCCTTCCTTCTAACGTTTTTTACAACTCTCTTTTTGGCAATTTGGGAAGATTTGATCTTCTTGCTTAACTGATGTTGTTACGAATAATATCCATAGTGGTTAAAGTGTCGATATCACCTTTCCTTAATTCAGTATGTAAAAATTTGGATCGCCTGAAAGAAATATCATCGGTAGTCTTCCTTTTTAACTTATTACTGAGTTGTTGCCTGTTAAGAACCTGTTGAACTTTTTGTTCGATCCGATCATGCTCATGAGCAATATATCTATGTAGATTTCGTTTCTATCATACAATTAAAAAAAAATAATAATTTTGAACTGCATGTCCACCGTTGAATATTATTTTTAAGATTTTTGTGAAAATAACATTTGTATCCATCAAGAACTAAAAAATTATTATTTTTCTCACCAATTATTTTGTTAACAAAAAGTTCAAAAATATATCTCAACTAAAAACACTCGCTAGCACGTAATCAAACAACACAACGAAGTCACAAAATTAAATTCACAAGACCAGTTTATAGTGGTTTCAATTTGTTAACTGGTTGTTACTTCAAATGATTAAATTTTTTATTTTATTTATATTTAATTGAAGGTGGAGAAACTAATAGTGATACATTGTTATTTGTATTAATAAATGACGTATCATCGACAAAAAGAACTACCTTGCATTGATCCATCATATGATAACAGGCCCTAGGACTGATCCTTGAGGTACACCGTATTAAGTCTTAAATTAGAAATATCATTATTTAACTGAACATATTGTTGCTTTCCCTGCAAATAAGATTTTAGTAAGTTTAATGGTTTACCTCTTATACCGTAATATATTGAAGTTTCTCCAATAAAAGTTTGTGAGAAACACAATCAAAGGCCTTTAACAGATCACACATTATAACAAGTGAATGTTGCTGTCCCTCAAAACCCCCGACTATGCTTTCCACAATTTCCATGAGTGCCTTTATTGTAGATTTATTTCTTCTGAAACCAAACTGTGAAGCATGTAAAATATGAAATTTTTCAAAATATTCGTAAAGCCTCGTATTAATTAGAATTTCAATAACTTTAGAAAATATTACAATTATCGATATTGGCCTATAATTGTCAATCTCATCCAAGTCGCCTTTTTTAACTAAAATAATGATTGAAATCATTGAATGTTAAAAATTTGCTTATTTTAGGAAAAATTTTTCTGTTACATTCGAAATTTACTAATTTCTAACTAGACTTATTAATATTTTTGGAATTTGATAGAAAAGAATCATATGGCGCTATTGTTTTTATTGCCATAGATTTTTTATAATCCTTTATTAAACATTTACAGAGTGACCAATTTGACGGTTGCCTATTGACATCACATATAGTTTTAAAGAGCAGTTAAAAATTTTCTTTTATCAATTAATTCTTGGTCGAACAACTTTACAGCTGGATGGGTGTTTTTGCAATTTCTTAAAGGAAAATTTTTTATTACTGCTGTATTATGCCTAAGTGGTAACCATCCAATTTGCCATATCACTGACATTGTTTCCGAAATTAAAAAATTCAGCCATATTTTTGATTTCCAATAAATTCTTTAAATTTTTGAAGAGAACTATCATTTACGATTGTTTTTCTGGTAAATGTTTTTTGGTCAATTTTTTCTTTTAATACCAAATATTGACCTCTATGATCAGCTATTCAGGGTTCATACACTCCTATTAAAGGGTTTTCTTCTACATCTGTAATAATGTTATCAATACACGTACCCGAATTTTGAGTTACACGTGTGTAATCAGAAATAGTGATAGCAATTTTTCAAGAATTAGCAAAGTAATATTTTCAATGTAACAGTTTAATAATGATAATGAAATCAATATGACTACAAAGCATTGCTGCGGAAATAAAATCAGTTCCTAAGATGTTAGATTTAATACTACGCAAATATTTATTTATTTCTCTGATTGTTAAATAAGTGAAATTCAATTTTTCGTTGGAAATCAGGTTAGGTGAGACTCCGTTATTATAAAAGTGCAACAAATGTTCATCAATTTCATCGTTAACAAAAACACAACAAAAGTATTTATTTATTTATTTCATTACAATTTTGCGAGAGTTCTGGAGTAGGGGTTTCAGTCTACTTACCTTGAAATTAATTTAAGCCACGCCAAGGCTCTTTAGAGTTACGTGAATTGAAGAGATTGGTAAAGTATGCTTTCTTTTCCCGACCTATAGAAGACAAATTAAAATTTCTTAATTCTTTGTATCTAATCCAATCCTTAATTTTGAAATTTTAAACTTATCTAGTGTCGTATCCATTTCTTTCGGTTTTTTGTTCATTTTTGCACGCTCACAAAAGTAATAGGAATTATCCGAGCAGTTTGCTTTTTGGGCACCAGAGTTAACAATAGTCTTTATGTTAGTTACATAAATAGAATAGAGGTCATTATTGTATTCTGGTGGGTTCATTTATTAATTGAAAAATTGAAATCTGGAGTAGTAATAATGTCAGTGCTTATATTATAAGACAGCCAAGTTTCGATAACAGCTAAGTCAAAATCATAAAATATTTCTAAAAAATCATTAAAATGAACTGAAAGAGAGGATATATTAAAATTTGAATATTTAAAGTTATCCATTATCGTAATTAGTATTAGATTTTAGGTGATTTATATGGTTTCAATAAATTTGGCATACTCTATCACTGACACAGTCTCGATATGACCAAAAGCTTTACAATTATGACAACGAATAACTCTAACGTGGTCAGATAGAAAACATTTTTTCCATCTCACAAGTAAATAGCCTCTAGATAATAGTTTATTTCTAATATCTGGAGAAACCTCAATTATTAGGTTATAATAATTTTTAACTTTACGCTTTTTAATTACTCTGAAAGCAGTGAGACTTACATCATCTGAATCATTAAGCATAAGTACATCTAAGAGTAGTAAATATGAAAAAGAAAAATTTTACTTATCTGTGTTTCCACAGGATTCCAACGCTTTAATAGTTGTATTAAAATGACCACGGTTTCGCTATTTTCCTATATAGAATTTTCAAGTTTTAATAGAAAATGCTCCACTTTATAGCAAGAACCCACTTTATTCTTTACAGAGGACTCAAGAGTTTTGATCGTGTCTATAGTTCCACATGATATTATTACACCATCTTTTATTTTTCTAATACTATTAACGCATACTTTTAAAGTTTATATTTTTCTAAATATCCTTTATAGAATCAGTATTAGACATGGATTTGTTGCTCGACTTGATAATTAGACCAGATTTGGTTTTTACCGCATTACTATAAGAAGCAGATTTCGAACTTGACAATGACGAATCATTAACACCAAATTGTTTATTATTATATTCTAGAGAGTGAATTTTTCCCTGTAATAATGTATTCGAACACTTAAGTTCCGAGTTCAGTTCATTTAATACCTCCAATTCACGCTCTAGGTAGGGAATCTCATTTAAATTCATTTTTCAATTCTCTAAAACCTTTATGATCAATCATAAAAAACTTTAAGTTTTTAGTAGAACGATTAAAGAAACCATTATTCTCTACGACCATTAGCGAATGTTTTAATTCCGAAATTATGTTTATAATAATAGAATGTAAAAGTTCTCACTCTTGAATTAGAATATTTAATCTATTAAGTCTGCCTATACAAATCAACCTGTTTTGAAAAATATTACTGAAAATATGTCGAAAGCACCAGTTTTTAATTTTATTAATTGTACCAAAACTAAATATAAATATTAATAGAATATAATACAAATGTTTCAATGAATAACTTGTTTTGTTCAGGTTTAATTTAAACATTTGTGATTCATACTTTCTGGTCGTGAAGAAAATATAGTCTGTTGCTCCGTTAAAATGGAAAAATTCGATACGAGTGGAAAATTCCGAAAGCGACCGTTTTTATTCTACATCCAATTTTACCACAGTCACTTAAGGAATAAAAAAATATGTCATTCATAAACTAATCTACTTTGAACCGCATATTTTACATATTTTTGAAATCAGTTGAACAAAAATAAAAAAAATGATGGAATGATAGCAAGGGTGAGAAAAGTGACTTTCAAAATATTAATTAATATTTTTTGTAAAAATCAGCCTTTAAAAATTACTTAACGTGGAAAATTCCTCTAGATTTTCCTTACATAAGGTATTGGTCCTTTACAGGTAGTATTGATTATTTAAAAAACATCTCTATTTATATGTAACTAGTCTTTCTAAGAGATGGATGAAATAATAACAATAGTGATTATTTACACTGAAATGTAACTGATATAAAGTCAATAAAAATAAACGTGAAAACAATTTTGGTTTGTTTCTATTCTAATGCCGATATCGTGAGGATGACGAGACTAGGCCACCCACACTAGAATTTGTTCAATGGATAAAATTATAGGTATACACAAGTAAATGTTACCTTCCTTGGCATCAAGCGGAATAGTAACTTTACTGATAAATCGATTATATAATTCATGTAAATAAAAAGGAATGGCATGAGAAAAATAAATATTTTTTACAAATGTTAAGAATTGGATGCTTGTTTTATAATATTTTTCGTATAATTTGAAAATAATACCTTAACGAATGCCCAAAAAGTGCCAGGTACTAAAACCTTAACGTTACTTTAAATTTAGGGAAACCCAAAATGAGCGTTTCTTCAGTTTATAATATAAATATCTTCCTTAAAAAAAAAACAACCGAATTTTATTATAAACAGATATTTTTATTTTTTACTTTTGATTTTAAAGAACCAAGCCCCCAAATATTTTGTGTATACATAAATGAAACTATCTTTTAAATTATTTAGGAAATGACATATTTCGAAGTTTGAATATTAACAACTTTTTAGTTTGTCATTGGATTAAAAAAAAACATTAAAAGTAATAAAATTTAATGAAGTTGCACACAAAACAATGGTTGAATATCAACTATCTTTAGCTCTAAAATTAGTTAACGATCTACTGTAATGGTTGTACGGGTTTAGGAAGATGATCACCTATAGGCTGGAATCCATTTTTGTCAGCAAGGTATTCCAGCAAAATGAATTTTCCATCAGGACCTCCAGGATATAAGTAACGTCCTCTAACTGAAAGAGATTCTTCCTTAGTTCCAGGATTTTCGAATACAGCTTGTTCTTCCTTTGCGATACCATCACTGGTCTCAAATCTATAAATATTTAAAGAGGTTTTGGAAATAGACATAAAATTAATGCATAAAAAATTATCGTATGTATCCCCATCTATAATTTCTTTAAAATTAAAGTTCCTGTGCCTTGCTCTCAGTACCACAATTTTTAAAGCTACTGAGTTACCCTTCGTTTAAAAGGTATTCTATTTAAATTTTATAATGGTTAAAAAAAATTTCTTACTGGTATTTGTATCCTTCATTTCCAAATCCTACTTGGTTATCGAAACGAACGATTTTAGCATTCCTAGAAGCTTCATTGTTGTGTCCATGTGATTCGTATTCAGATGAGTGTCTAGTTTCATAATGAGCTAGAGGAGGAGCCGCAACTGCGCAGGCAACAATAGCGAAGACTAGAATGATCTAAAAATGATATGTTATACTAAAAGAAGAAACTAATGAGGGATATATTTTTAGATTTCCGGTTTAACCGAAAGTGAAACCATTTTTTTAAAAGACGATACCACTTTTTTCAAGTCATTCTTAGAAATTACAATTTTATTTTATTTATATTTTGGAATTCAAAATCATCCATAGCTAAATTTAATTAAATTTTTATATTTTTTCACGAAAGGTTTGACATTTTATTCATATTTCTTTGTTTGCCAGTACAAAATGAAAAAATATTTTATATTCAAAATTGTAAGAAAAAAAGGTATCCAATACATAATTGACACCTGGTATAATATGAAATTCTATTTGGTTAAAACTAGTTAAGTTTAAAACAAAAATTATTTTTCTGCTGTGAATTTTGTAATTATTCTCTACTTAGAAATACTTAATATCAAATTAATATCAAAAAAGGTTATTTACTTACCACTTTCATTGTGTCGGTTTTAGGTGATGTTCTGCAATGTAAAGGAGAACCGGTCCTACTAAAATTTATATGAATTTTAAAAATTCAAATTTGATTCCCCCTCTCGATGAAATCCACAAAAAAAATTAAATTATGTCAAATTTTGGATCAGTGATGATAGTATTGACCTTACAAACTTGTTCTTTTTTTATCGTTTTTCAATATTTTATACTGTGTCATGCATGGTTACTTTAAGATTGCTGTATTTTTTAATTTCGTTACATAACAGCTTAATCCCCAAATGAATTTAAAGAAGTCACGTACTGGATGATTATTGAATATGGTTACTATTTTTTTTTCTTTATACAGAGCATTCAAATGAAAAATATCGCCTCTCTATAATTATACTACACAACTACATCTAGAATAGGAGGGCTTATCTAAGGTGGATGAATTCAACCGACTCTAAAATTATATGAAAATAAGATTAGAGGATTTACTGTAATCACTAAGATATTCATGTCTAACTTTTAGAAGACTATACAAAAATATTTTGGTGTTAGCAAATTGGATCCGGCAAATAGCAAATTAAATATGTATTTTCGAACCCTCTTATCAATAGTTAATTAGCTCCCAAACATTCCAGTCGGCTAAAAATATTATTTGTGCCACGATTACTTACGTCTCCTTTGGTGATTGGGGTGGTTAGGTTAAGTTAGGTTGGGTTTTTCTCGTTTAATAATGTATTTATTAGTAGTGTATAAGATGTAAACATTGAATATATGTCAGTTTAGTTAATGAGTTGTTTGTTTTTAAAATTTAAAATTATTTAATAAAATAATTTGACCATTCTTTTCTCGGACCGAATTTAAATATTTTCGTCATTTACATGAAACCCTCAATCTAATGTTGCGATCAAGTGGCTTTAACCTTAATAGTCTTTGGATTGGGGAAATGATTATTCCATTGATTTTACGAATATTGGTGAACATCCGACGACCGTTCAAGAATCCGTTGCCTTCGGCCGGAGCAGATGATTTTTGCTTTAAAAAAAACTGTAAGCATTAATAACTCACTGAATTTTGTAGTTCAATGCGGGTAATTTGGTATCAGGAACAATCCAAGGTACCAGTTTAAACCCAAAAGTAGTGATTTGTCACTTTTTTAACTTTAACTGTATCTATATCAAAATGTTCTCTTCGCTAATTTCTTTCATTTTCTATATCTTCTCTCTTGTCTTCTTCACCTTCCGCTTATCTGTTCTATTCATTTTGTCTATAGCATATCGTTAAAGTGTGCTTACCAGCATCCCATTTTGATATTTTGATCTTTAAGTGTTTTGTCATTTAAATAAGTACTTATTTTGTTTGTATTTTCTAAGTGTTTTTTGTACTCAATGAAATAGTTACCATAACTATAATTTTATTCATCTTTTTGAACCCATTACTTGACCTTTACTCTAAAAAGTGGTACTTGCCTAAATAAATATGCGAAATTTACAACAAATAATATTAATGAAAAGAAAAATAATTATGAGGGGCGTACGATTACTAACTTCGCGCTATTACGCGGGTATCTCATACTTAATTTAGAACATTATTTCGTGATTAAACTAATCAACTTATTATTCTGGTTGTTGTTTATTTAATAATAATCTTTATAGTATTACTCGCCATGTTAAGTCCTTGTCGCATAGTACAATCGATATATTATAAGATGAATACAACATTGATAATAAACGTAGGAATAGGAAACTTTCGCTGGTTAATGTCATTCTATCATTACCGCATCAAATTGCACAATTGTTAAATTAACATTATGTCATGATATTAATAATAAATCAATCCCTATTCATTATACACTAAACAAACATGACATTTAGTACGTCGTATAAAAGGGTTTTAATCGATAACTATTGAAATACGAAAAAAAATTAGTAGCAATTTTTTTTATTTAATTTCTATAGGGTGGCTACAAAATGTAGAAGTGGTTCTTTAATTCATAAACCGTCTGCAGCTACATTGTTTAAAAATGTTTAAAAATATGGGATAGGATAGAG
Source organism: Hermaeophaga mercurialis (assembly GCA_951812935.1). Lineage (NCBI taxonomy): Eukaryota > Metazoa > Arthropoda > Insecta > Coleoptera > Chrysomelidae > Hermaeophaga > Hermaeophaga mercurialis. Next base: position 11,943,418 of record OX638366.1, read on the forward strand.
GTGAACACAAACTTAGCTGAAATTTTAAAGTCCGAAAACGCTTGGTCTCCGAGATAAAAGTTACTTTTATTTGTAAAAATTTAAGATCCTATTTGATTTTAAATCACTCTGTATCAAATATTTTTTAATGCCGAAGCATAGAACTTGAAAAATTAGGATAGGGACATGCAAGCCGTTTTGGCTGCTACATACATCTAAATTCAAAAAAATGTGATTTTCAGGTGGCTGTAGATCCTTTATTAAACATAATAGATCAAGTATGATACATCGTTGAAATTAGCTCGGCAAGAGGTTTATAAAAATGTAAAAATATACGGGGCGTTCCATTTAAGAAAATAACATTTTTCTCTGGCACTGCGTTCCTGAACTCACTGTATATTTGGGACTAATTTTAAAATGTGAATCTCAAGACTGCCTACTTTACGGTTGGAACACAAATAATTATGTACACCCTTGGTCCCTAACTGTATCGATACTCTGTTGGTTTACAGCTAGGTTATTGTCTATTTTTTACTTATCACTAAGTATATATTAAAAAACAAAAAAGAAAAATAAAGCATTATGGTTTACTTCACTCAGTTAGTTAGCAAATAACTAATTCTAATTAAACCATTTAAATAAACAATCAAATCAGATAAAGCTTTAGTGAGTAATTTAAGAGATAATTAGTAAATTAGTAAATAAATATAAAGTAATTAAGTGAAAGGTTAGAATCAAATAAAGCATTTTGAGTATTTTAAGCGATAACTGTTAAATAAATAAGTCTAATTAAGTAATTAAGTAAAAGGTTCATATCAATTAAAGTTTTAGTGATTATTCTAAGTGATAACTAGTAAATAATTAATTCTAATTTTTGAAATAATAATTGTTATAGAAAATCTAACGAAGTGCCTCTAAGCAGTCGCTGAGCCACTGGCCTGATACCGGAATGCCTCTATGCTCGTTTCAGATAAACCACTGATCTGATACCAGAATACCTGAAGATAATGGACTCGAGGAGGTATATTTGGCCCCTCAGATCCTTCTGGAACTCAGGTTACGGAAAGATTTGGATCGCAGCCAAATGAAGGTATGATTGCAAGCAATCCTACTACAACTATAATGCAGAATGAAAAGCAGTAAAGTAACAAGGCCTACAAGCATGTACAAGGTAAACATTCTGAAGTTAAAGCGAAGCCGCATGCACTAATATACTCTCAGCAACTTACCGAGGATGTTGGGGGGGGCCTTTAAAATGAAATAAACGAAAACCAAATCCACAATGCTAGTGATCAGTATGTCCGCTGAGATAAATAAACGTTTTGAACACAATGCTTTCAAGAAAACTCGGAAAATCTGGACGAGCAACTACATGCTATAATCCGGTTTTCTGAGCAAAAATCAAAAGTCCCTTTTTTCCTTTACTTTTTCCCGCCAGCAGGAGAACAAGAATGGCGGTTAGTAAAAATTGTCTGACCTCTACAGCAAGACCCATCCCGCTAGGTTAATAAATAAAAGATGGCCCTAGACCTTCTGCAGTTTAAGGTTGCAGGGAAGAAGAAGAAGAGCACGGAAGAGACTCCATAATCAGCTGATTGTTGATTGTTTGTTTATAGTGTAAGTTCGTACTTCGATTAATATATATATAATAGAAATAGAAATAGAAATTACTTTGCAAACGTAACAAAGTGTGCAGGCCTCTTGGATATCTACAGCCACAGCAATATTTTCATCTGAACGGCTGCTCCAAGACACCAAGTCTGCTACGTTCCCATGATAAGCCAATCTCTTCGAGATAAGTATCTAAACGCCTCATTATTTGCCAAGCGACGCCATACAACCAGAAAAACAACTATAATATTCATTTATCGTCAAAATTATTAATAGATTATTAACAATATTGACATAGTTATTCCGCGTTCTTGATTAGTTAATCGATCCATGCTATATCTACGTGTAGTCTACTTCTGTTTACGACACAAATAGCAAAGCCGTGATTATATGAGACGTTTTTGCATAAACGAGAGCATCTTAAAATAAGAGACTATCTAGTATATATACCTTCTCAGCAATCTAGCAAAAAGAAAATTGCGGTGAGTTGTTGATTTCTTCAGATTTCTTTATTATGCTATTTCTCAGTTGTTCAAGATTATGAATTGGGATTGAATAAATAAACTTTTTGATGGGATTCCAGTGTTCCCGCTTATTATTCTGTCATTAAGAAATTCTTTAAAATATTGTTAAAGTGTTTCTTCTGGGTGTATGGGCTGCTGCGCAATTTTGTTGGAAATAACCATTTTTTAATTCATTATCATCTAGTTGATTTATTACTGGGCCGAGAATTTCGTTGTGATATCGTGCAGCAGTAAGTGTACATTAAAAAAATGACACCCACCAATCTTCTTCGAAATATTCCAGCTCAAATATGAAGTTTTTGAGGAGATAATGTTTTTCCTCATACTTTGTGAATTAGCATGTCCAAAAAGATTAAACCAGGCCTCATATGAGAATAAAACTGTCCTACTGACATGGCATGTGCCGTAAGACAAGTTGGTTTGTTCGGTCTCTACTGAATTGGATGTTTTTCGATTTTCATCAATAATACGCTGAACCGCTTTAATATTTTCATCTGTTTAGTCGGCCGCCACGTCCAGTCTCTCTGAATAACTGGATAGAATTTGTCAAAACTTCATAAAACCCATTTTAATCAAACACTAATTCAGGATGGTCTTCACGAAAATCAGCCATGCATTTTGGAAATCAATACTACCGTTAGTCATTTACTTTTACACCTGTACGAAAGTAACATTCAATAATTTTTGTTTTTTTTGTGCGTTGAATACGATTTTCTTAAAAAAACTTTAGAAAAATTTTACACAAACGTTCAGATTCCATTTAAAAGGTAAAAGATCATTTTTTCTACATGCAGGCAGCATCAACTTTACTCTAAATAAATTTTAAATGACCACCTTTTAAATTGGCCCATTTAATTTGAATCTCATTAATTTCTCTTAACTCTTTATAATTAGGTGTAATCTTATTTTTGATAGTTATCATAGATTTTGTTAATTTTAATGTCTGTCCATCATAGTACTTTTTTTTCAAGCAATTGTTCTTGTTTTCTTTCCTAATGAATTTGTTTCTAATTAAACTTCTGACTAAAAAAACCTTAAAACAACTCATATAATCAACATCCTTTTTTATGAATTATTCCACCATTTATTTTCATACTTTTTAAAGGGTTTTCTTGATTTATTCCCTTTTTCTTTTTTTACCTTTCGTTTTAATTTTATGTTATTTCCAATTTAAAATTCATTTCAATTCCTACATCTCGTTCAAAAATATCAATATTTTTTCGTGGCATCCAAAACTTTTAACCTTTCAAAAATTTTCATTCAAGGACTCTTCATTTGTTTTTTTGAATATTCGAATCATTTTATGCTAAAAATAATCTTAATTAATTTACTGTAATTTAAATTCTGTTCACATTTATTTTTCGGAAAAGGTTAAGTAGTAATAATAGAATGGATTTTGAAGTATCTTGAATTACATAATACAAAATTAATAAATATTTAACATGCATAATCTCTTATAGAAAGATCAGGCATATATTTCATTTATTTTCATTTAATTTGTTCCACGTAACCTCAATAAAATGGCATTCCATAGTCGTGGTATGACAAGTTTCTTTTATCTAAAAATACATTTACTGTCATCTATGAAATCTTTAAATACCAAGAGAGGTATTACAAGCAATTTTAGAAGGAACTGAATTCTAATTGACCCAATAAATGCATGGTCGAGGGTTACACAATGAAGTGGTTCAATGCCAATTTTTTTTTCTTTTATTTCTAGTTATCAATGTCATTATGGAACTACCATTGAGGATATAGATCAAAAGTATCTTGAATTTTATACTAATTATTTACAGGAGTTTAAAATACACAAAAACTACATAAAATAAAGATAAAAAAATGGTCTCACAGAATATGTATATTTTAGTTTTTTTAGTTGTAATTTAACCCCTATAGATGAAAGAGGTTTACAATACATTAAAAATTTATTAAAATGATTAATAGATTTTTATTCATAAAAATCCTGTTAGAATTTTAAAACTGTAACAAACGCGATGACAGAAAAATTTTGAAACCAACAATGACGAGACATCATCTCTTGACTTCAGTTAAATTTTATGAGCCCCGCCTGTGTCTGAAAAAGTAGGTACTAAAAGTGAAAATTTCACTAAACTAATATGGCATATCCAATGACAATAAATTTGGAGATTTTATATGCGAAATTACACTAATTTATGATAATTTCATACTGACCTTTTTTGTAATAGGTGAAACTTTTCTTAGTAAACCTGCTAATCACATATTGTGAAAAATGTCTTCAAATAATCACTAAATTAATTTTGAATCTTCTGAGTATGTAATTATAATGACAAGAGCAGAAAGAAATTGGTTCAGTATAGGAAGAAAATAATTGCGACATTATCACATTTTAATAAAATGTCATTCAACAAAAAAATTTGCTGTTTTATGTTATCGATATTTAATAAATTAATAAGTAAATAGAATTATTGAACCTTAGTGATTTAACACTTGTACGTGCAATACTTTAGTGAAAATAAATAAAAAAATAAAAAATCACCTTGCAATTACATTGAAGAAAATACCTTACTTATAGTACAAAAAGCAATTCGTAACGCTATAGTAAGTAGTCCGCCTAAATACTCTCTATTTTCATATACGTATTTTTTACATTAATTAACAAATATTTTATATTTGGTTGTTTTTATCGTGTGTGGTAAAGAATTAAAAAATTTTGGAGCCAAAATAGTAGCACCATATCTTCTAAACGGTATGATGATCATATGGTTTGTTTTATTTCTTGTTTAGTATTGATGATTTAAATAGCTTTTTTTTAAATAAAAGTTACAAATACTTAGGTAATATAAACATCTAATATTTAAAGTATTTTCATATAACAGGTTGGTTAAATAAAGTATATTTTTGAAGAGAATTTTACGGAGGATATAATTCTGTATCACTTTTAATTGGTTAGAACATTATCATAGAATGCACCCTACACCATATTACTATATATGAATGAAATACAATATTTTAAATTAAAACTACTCAAATATTGTATTATATACTTTAAATAATCAAAAATCATCAAAATAATTCATTATCATTACGAATTTATTAATAATTTTCTTTATTATTGTCGCCTATTTTTCTATCTTGCTATGTTAATATTTGGAATATTGTCTTTCTTTTTAAACGCATATATTTCCTCCCGATATCCTTACCCGATATTTTAGCTTTTCTTTCGAATATTCTTCCTAGGAATTTACCACGGTTTATTTACTTCCTAAAAATTTATCCCGATAAGTTTTTCCATTTTTGTTTTTAGTTCCTCACCGGCTTTCAATTATAAATTAATATTTTTCTATTCATTCCTACCTATCTTATAACTTTTTCTAGTACTATTTCTCACTAACGAGCAAAAAATAAGAAGTCAATTCTAAACTATGATATATTTGCATATTATACATACATACAGGGTGCGGCATTAGTGCGTCGAAGTAAAGGAGATATCAAAAAACATTATTTACAAAAAGTGTAGGCAGTCTTGAGATTCACATTTTAAAATTAGTCCCAAATATACAGTGTGTTCAGGAACGCAGTGACAGAGAAAAATTTTATTTTCTTAAATGGAACGCTTCGTATATTTTTACATTTTTATAAACTTCTTGCTCAGCTAATTTCAACGATGTATCATACTTGATGTCTATTATGTTTAATAATGGATCTACAGCCACCTGAAAATCACATTTTTTTGAATTTAGATGTCTGTAGCAGCCAAACCGTTGAAAATCAATAAAAACGGCTTACATGTACCTATCCTAACTTTTCAAGTTCTATGCTATGGTATTGAAAAATATTTGATACAGAGTGATTAAAAATCAGATGGGATTTCAAATTTTTGACACTGTATATGTATTTGTAGGAACTAGTTAATTACTACTTTTTAAAATTGGTGAAGTGAAGTTTGTTATCTCTTATTGTTGGTCACTATGAGATCTCTTTTCTTGCTATGGTTTGTTATGATTTGTTTTTGATTCTTTTGTTGATTTTTTTTCAATGGCATTAGTTACAAGATGTAGCATTTCATAATGCTTTTTAATCCTGTTAATATATCAAGAAATTTAGCATTAATGCCAGATAGGAACGGAAAGCGTGAAACAGCAAGAATTGTAGATAAGAGCCTTTGTGTCGTACAAAAAGTGTACCAATGTTATGAAACAGACTGGTTTTCTAGCCCGAAGACAAAGATTCGGGCGAAACAAAAGTACCAAAGATATGAACGTATTATAGTGTCTGTAAGTTTGCGGAATAGAACAGCTTTTGATTCAACTTTAAGAGGTGAGACATGTGAATGTACCGTTAGGAGAAGACTTTGTACTACATGATTATCTTATAGGAGAACAACTACAGATTCACCATTACAACGCCGATCGAGTTGAAAGGTTAGCTTCTGCTCTAATTCATAGGGCATGGAATTATGTGAATCAGAGAGATGCACTAAATCTAAGAAAATCTAATGTAAAAATGTTATCTACGAATCCTCTTTCACTTCCGAATCCGTATTAGTTTCCTTCTACTACTTCAACTTATTCTTTGTTTAGTCTGTTTTTTAACACATCATTAATATTTCATACATTACATTATTAGCGCTCTCTCAATAGTTGTTACATTCCACGATATCGCCTTTTTGATGGATAAGACATAAGAGAACTTATTTCCTGTTCCTAATTGCTTATAATTTTCAGTATATAACTTATATAACTAATGTTTTCTTTCATTTTATCTCGGCCATATTTTACCCTCTCTGTTACATTTTACCATCCTGAACTGTCATAGTATTTTGATTATATCTTTTTCCTGTTTTTTTTTATTCATTCATACATCTGCTTCGTATTTGGTTCGATAGTTTGTTAACTTCGTCTTTTTTAATATCTCTTCTTCATATATTAGCATTCTTGTTTTTATGTTATAAATATTGCTTTATATGATCCTAATTCCTTTGTTTTTAAAATTTTCCTTTATGCTTTTTAATCATTTTCTTTTTTTATTTCTAATTATTCATATTTACACACGTTTATTTGTCTAATAAATTTCGTAATTTTTCATTTTCTTTTCCACTATTTGTAACTACTTCACTTGAGGTTTTCCAGTTTTTCTTCTTTTTCTTCTTCTTCTTCCTAATTCGTTTTGCTGGTTTTTCATCTTTTAATCTCTACACGTAAAATATTAATAGAAGAGGTAAAAACAACAGTAGTCAACTACGCTTTGTAAATAAATAAGCCCAGTACATACAAATATTTTATTATGTACTTTAAAATATCAAATATTCAAAATAAATCATAAATGATTCACGTGATATACGAAATACAAAATACGAAAAAGTGAGAAAATCTAATGCCGGATCAAATATAACAAAGTGTATATACTAATAAGGCTAATTATAATCAATTATAAGCCATAATTTATGACAGAATATTACTTTATATTTTATATTAATGTTAATATATTCTATAGTGTTAAATAAATAATAGCCAAATTTGTTTACTAATGATGCAAAATTAATGTGTTTGCCTCTAATAATGACAGATAACGAAAATTTGAAATCGTTTTTCTTCGGAATTTTTAAAAGCAAAAACACATAAGCTAAACTTGCAGGCCTGAGATCATAATATTTTATTATTGATTCGGTCATTATTTCATTAATATTTAATATGAAATTACCTACAATGGTAATGTTACTGTCACCGCATGTAAATGATTTTTTAATGAATTTGAAATTTAATGCTTTTTATTGAACAGGATTTGCAACTGCAAATTATTGTTAATATATTGTAATAACAATTTTATTTTTATAAAATGAACAGTCTCTTTTTATTAGCTAAGCCCAAGATGGTGACGACAATCGAAATAAACATTAACGTCGATTTAATTTTGTTTTTGTTTTTAATTTTGTTCTTATTTATTGAGAATATGAGAAAACTTTTTAAATCTCAAGAAATATTCTCAAAACATCTCTTGCTAATAATTACTTATATCATAATTTGTGAATCAAAATTGGCAGGACCAATTTTAGGACTTTTTATTATTTAATTCCCTCTGTATCAAATTATATACAAATCTTCCTTTAATCCGAATTACCAAAAACCAATAAACTCTTACCCCAGACAAAAGACAATACTCAAATAATACTCGTATGATTAAAAGACAGAAAAACTAGTGTTGGTCACGAGCAAAATAAAATACAGGCAAAGCAAAAATCTTTACCATACGATTTTAAAACTAGTAGATCCAATAGAATTCTGGAGTCCTAACTGTAAAAGCTGTAAAAGCTGGAAAAGGGCAATCGATGAAGAATCAGATGCATTGAAAGAAAATAAGACTTGGAAATTGGTTGATAGTCATGCAGATGAAAATATTAAAACAAATAGATAGAACAACAGGTTAGGAAGAAGGTGAGGTAATTATAAAGCCTGTTTAGTAACCAGCGGGTTTGAACAAAATATTACATACATGAACCTGTGGCAAAAGAATTTTAGACTTTTATCAATCTCTCTTAAGTTTGACTTGTTACAATAGACAAAATTGACACAAAAATAAGGTTTTGTTTTTTGAATAAAACAATATTTGATTTAAAACAAGCTCCTAAGTTATAGAACGAAAATATCTATAACAAATTCGCTCGCTTCTCTGGCTCAGCTCATAATTTTACACTAGTTTGATAAAGAATCACTACACTGATTTGGTAGACAAGTGACTATTATATCTACAATTTAGGTACATAATGTTGCTTTAAAAACTGTATTGTGTGGTTATATATAATACACAGTCCCATTATGTTTGAAACGCCCTGTATAAATATAGAAACTGAGAGCCAATTCCCATAATTTACAATTGTCATAATATCAGTTCGTTCAATGGATAATCGTTTGATAATTCTGTCTCATTTTGTACCCACACGAAGTACGTTTTACGTTATTCCAATGAAGGCCGTATTTTAGACAGTGTTGGCTTTAAACCTTTATTTAAAAATTTAAATTAGATGGTATATATATTTCACAAAATAATATATGATATAAAAACCTTATATATATATAAATCTTCAAAATATCCAAACCAAATGATGACGAACACATCGTGTTTAATAAGTTCCAAAATTTAAGCTATCATCAGTGACGTATAGCAGAATATGGTTGGCTATTTTCACTTCTAATTTTCTACCTCTTTGGTTCAAATTAAATTACTGACTGACTAATTTTAACTTTGATGTGCAGTTTCTACTCGACCATTTAATTTTATATTTTTTTCAGTATACGTCTTCATTTAACTAAAATCTCACGTAGAGTGTTTTCAATAAATGGTTATTTTTAAATGCAAAGCATGTCTATTTTCCTAAAAATATGAGTAAATGTTAGAAATTAAATTAAAAAGTAAGAAACAACACTTATTTAAATTAAGTTTATTAATTATATTAAAGTAAATTCACAGCCTGTGACAAAACTAAAATTAGAGATTTACGGGAATATATGTCTCACCTAATTACTACTTTCAACGTCGATAATAAAATTAAAATTAAATGCATGAATAAATAAATAAAATTTGAATTATATAAATAATCTATATATACAAAAAATCCCGAAATAAGTAAATTTTAGCTCATGAAATGACATCCTGCAACTAAAAAATTTCATACGTCTTTGAATCTGCTTCGAGTGATTTTTGAATGGGAAGGCTTGTGATGCATCATTTGAAAGATCTCTTCATTGTCTATTCAAAAATATTATTGATTTCAAATTTATCTAAAAAATTAATATAAAAAAAAATTAAAAAAGCGATTGACGAAATTCGCCACAATATACTAAAAAATATATACAATATGTCCCCCTAAGTTGGAATCATATGGAACACTTTTTTATTATTAATTTTAGGAAAAAAAGTTATTCTTCATAAAAAGTTCTGCATTATCTAAAACTTAGAATACAGTCATCAAATATCAAATTTTTTCAGTGGTATACGAGGTTTGTCAAAAAATACGAGTTTTATTCAAGAGTAAAGTACCTTTAAATTTGACAATATCGAAAAATGTTACTAAAAAAAGTTGATCAGAATTAAAAATTACGTTTAAATATGCATGCTTTGTCCACTGACCCTTTTCTTGATTTTCTTCCCATCTCTGCTACCACTCTTGTATAGTGTTTTCCCTTATCCGTTTCTTCTCTTCTGTGTTACCTTCTGTGTATTCGTGTATCTGTTTCCTTTCTAAGATGAGGAGGTCAATTGGAGGGACCCCTGTTATCAGATTCAAAGCCTCTGTTGATACCGTTTTATACGTTGCTGCCACTCGTAGTAGTATTTTTCGTTGTAGAGTGCTCAGTGTCTTAGCTTGTTTCTTTTTTTCTAGGGCCTTATAACATATACCATATAAAATTATATTGTGTACCATCGAGCTCAGTACTTCCCTTTTGTCACTAGATGGACCATTTATGTGGGGAGTATCCTCGTTAGTAAGGCTGCTTTCTTTTTCACCTTTTTCACAATTTCTTATATGTAGTATGCAAAGTTCCCTCTATCTCCTACATATATCCCTAAATATCTTACCGCTTCCGTATTATAGGGCTTTGTTCTTTTTTGTACCTTTTAGAACTACCACTAAGGCCAAATCGTCAGCAAATGCTACCGTGGCAGAATCCTCCATTATCGGCACTCTTAGAACCCCATCATATAGGATATTCCAGAGTATTGGTCCCAATACCGATCCCTGTGGAACTCCAGCACTTATATCTAGTATTTCTGCCTTGTTACAAGTTCCGCTTTTTCAGATATCTAGAGACAATATTTATTAGATACTGGTTTATAGTTCTTTTACGTAATTCCTCTATTATTAAGCTGTGCCTCACGGTGTTAAAGGCGTTTTTAACATCTGACAGTATTAAATAAGATGGAAGCGTTGGAATCGCTAAAACTACCTAAAATCTAACCTAACATAAATTTAAGACTGACTTTCATTTTTTATATTATAACAAATGAACTTAATAAGTTTCCTAAAGAATGTATACATCAAACTGACGTCTTTAACCTTTTTAAGGACTTACAGAAACAAAAAAAAATGCACGAAATGCAAAACAAAGTCTTTTTTTATTGAGTTGCAGTTTCGACTACCTCGAGTTTGTTACTATTTACCTGTGCTACTTTAAGAGTGCTACTGTTAATTCATCTTTAGGAAGCGGGTACCGACTTTCTAACTTGTAGTCAAATTAGAAAATATATTTCTGTCTTGTAGTCAAATCAGAAAACACGTTATTCGAGACGTTGATCTCTCGACAGTCCGAGGCTCTACTGCTGAGCTAGCCACCCCTAAAACGAAGATTAATTGCTTTAAAACTTACCCTATTGGAACATACCGTATATCCATGTTTTCACATGTTTATTTCTAATTGACCAAATGTTTGAAACCTTGAATTTAATTTTTTTTTTGAGTAAAGTATTTTCTAATGAAACTCCGCTTCTGATAAATAAATATCGGATACTCGTTGACATTTAGTTGAAATACCAATAAATCATTATAATTTTTATGATTATTTGCAACGATAGAGAAATTTTCTCACGTTCATTCTATTCTGCTCATAATTAGATTCCAATGATTGATAATAGATTAAAAACGCATTTTTTTATAAATAAAAATAATTATTCATTCCAAAATAGTTTTAAGGTCAAAAATAACTTAATAATAAGTAATACTCAATTCTTAATAATGTAAAATATAAGAAAAAAGCATAAATGTTAATGTTTAAAATTCTCGCCTCAAACGTCTTCACAACATCTTAAATCTTTAATAAAAATGTTTTCTAACGTTATTTTGACATCTGAGTCGTGGTCAGCCTAATCACAAGCGTTATTCTTCTTCTAGGAATTATTATATACGTTTAATAATGTAAAATAGTAAAAAAGAAAAAAATCAAATCTCATCTGGACTATCATCTTCACTGATAGCGTCATTCGGATTTATAATGAAATAATGAACCGAAAATACTCTTTTATTTTTGACAACTTTTTTGGACATTTAAACTAAAAGTCTCAGATGTAATTATATTTGGTAACACTCTTATATAAATGAACTTCAAAATCTTAATATTCGTCCCTTCTGAAAATAACACGTTGCATTGTTGTATGTAATAATGTACTCCAAACTCTTGCTCATTTTAAACCATAGATACTTCTATTTATTTTGCATACCAATTAATGTTTTCTTCAATAAAGCGTTATTAAATTCTTTATTTAATAAAACAGTCAAAATGATGTATTATCAATTTTTCGTACCCTGCTATCCCTGCTATATGTGGTCGTGAATTAACACATAGATATAAAAGTTCCTCAATAATTTTTCTAAATAGTCTTGATTTTCACATAATTTTCTTCCGTTAATTTATAGTAAGTGAAATTTTTGCATCTTGCAGGTCATTATTTTTCCACAGCTTTTCAATGTACGTTGTTTAGCAAATTTTGTATTTATTTTCTGGAGTTTTTTCAACTTGACTACCTAAAAAATATTTTACTGACTCCAAACTATTGATTTGAAGCTTTTAATTTTCATTGCTTTGCATATTCTTTTATTGTATCTTCTTTTTTGCTTGCTATTAAAAAATCCTGGATATCAATTACTTCACTTTCTTCTTCCTTTGCATATAAACAAAAATCTGCTTCACCCTTTCTGAAACTAATACTTTGCAATCCTGTATCTAATGATGTATTAATCAATATATATATATATATATATATATATTTATATATATATATATGTATGTATATATTTTCATTAAATTCCCTGTTTAAAAAACAGTCAAAATGATGTATTATCAATTTTTCGTACCCTGCAATGGCAAGTAAATTTCTTATAGTTGCTTGTTTAATGACGAAAGCGAATATTTTTGTGAATATCCTTTAGCTACAATTCTAGATTTGTATCTCTGTACTTGTCCTTGATGATCTCTTTCTAATTTAAATAACCATTTGCAATCTATAACATTAAAAGTACACAGACTTCATGTTTCATTGGATTTCATTTTATTAAATTATTTTTCCATGACTTGTTCCCATTTATGTCAGTAATTTCTAGTTAAAATGTTTCCATCATTCTTTGGTTCTTCAGAGTGTTACTCTGCATTTGATATATTGGTTATACAGTTCCTTTCTCCATATCTTACTTTGCTTGTTCTTGTTGATCTTCGTAAGTATTGATTTCTTTGTTATTGCCAACTGTTTCAACTTCCTCAATTTCTGTATCAGATTCTTGAGTTTTTTCATCTGTTTTAATTTCAATTTCAACTTCTTCTTCTTCTGTAGTCTTGTTATATTTTACTCTTGTATTTTTCTCAAAAATTGTTTCTTCAGGTGGCTTTTCAATAAATTTTGGTTATCTGCAAATGGTGATTTTATTTGTTTATTTATTCAATAGCCTATATACTTTGTAATTTTTATAGTATCCTACAAATATGTACTTCTTCTCCTAACTTCGTTTTCATAAGCTAAGTATAAACTAAATAACCAAAAATTCTTTTTAAACCACAGTTCATAAGCAATTTTCACTTTGTTCAACAATATTTTCTTTGGCTTTATTTTGTATTATTTCTTACAAAAATAATTATTATTTTTAAACGACCTTCTTTTACTTCTTTTAATTTTCTTTTATAAAAGATTTTCACTTTCGTATCCTTTTTATTGTAACTAATTTCTTTCTATTTTTTGTCTATATTCATAAAAATGTTTATCCTTAACAACTTCTAATGTTATGTTCTCTTCTTTCCGATCTTAATCTTAATTTTTTTTTATTTAAAAAGAAAGTCGCACCCACATAATGGTTATTAGCCACATAATACATCGTGTAAGTACAATTAGTTGTTACCATATTTAAAAATATTTAGTAATATTTCGCTAAGTTTATCAAAAATGTCCATAGATTTTAACAAGGATATAAGTTTGTTAATAGGGTAGTTTTTTCCAAGCAGATCTTGTAAATTGTCTGGTAGACCATAAGTGATGCGCTCATTATTAAATTTTTTACATTCTACTAAAATATGTTTGATAGATAGAACCGTATTACAGCAATCACACCGAGGGAGGTTTTCACGGGAAAGTATTTAATTATGGGTGAGTTTGGCATGTCCTAAGCGTAGACGTGAGAGGGTTATTTGCTTTAGGCGACTCACAAGAATAGGACTCGGAGTCACTACACTGGGTTTAATTTCTTTCACTTTTGATTCGCATTATTGCCACTCTTGCCACAAGTTTGTGATTTTACTTTTGAAGAAGTACTATAAATCTGATAAAACCGATTTTTGTATGATTTCTGTATTAACACTATTCACTGCTGTTAGCGCACTCTTGTCTGCTTCTTCGTTTCCAGGGATATCGATATGGACTTATCTTCCATGTTCTTTGCTTTGTTATAATTCTTTCTTGATTAATTTTTCGAAAGGATGTCTTGGATACAAACGCTAGATAGATGAAATTGAACTTAGCGAATCAGTGATGATAACAGAGTAAGCACTTTTGGATTTATTAGTGTATTGAATGGCACGATAGAGAGCATACAATTCTGCAGAGAAAATACTGCTAGTAGAAGGAAGCTTAAACAAGAATTTGAGATTTGCAGTTACAAATGCACACCCTACTCCATCTTTACTCTTTGAAGCGTGAGTATAGAGTGTGATGCAGTTATCGAATTTCGTATTTAATATGAAGTAGAACTCTGATCTTATAAGAGAAGCGATCGTATTATTCTTATTGAAGGAAGTTAGTTGCATATTGCAGTTAGGTATTTTAATAGTCCACAGGGAGGGTAGGCATGGGGAGTCTAATATATCTTTCTGTGTTTGATAATATGGTTTCATAAATTTATTGGTTAAATTGAGTTAAAATCATCAAAACATTTATCTCGGTAACAATAGAAGTGAGACCAAAAATAATGAGCGAGTCTCTCACACCTTCATTAATGAAGGTGTTTACTCTGAAACACTCTATACATAAATTACGATTTTGATACTTATAACAATGAACACATTTTTTTAATTAGACGGTGTTAAGTGATAACAAATACCACACATAAATTATAGTTCTCTCAAGTTGTCGGGGACTGAAAAAACTGCCTGTTAAAAATAAAAAATATTTAGAAAGTAATTTATATTTTTCAAAAAGATAATAAACACAAATGATTTGTTTTTAACTGCATTAAAAGTCTATATCAAAATCCATAATTGAAATATGTAACCTTCCTTTAAGCAAAACCAATTGAACCATCATTAAACGTTTGCATTTTGAAATATCTTATTAACCCGTCGCGGATTGCAACATAATAGTGTGAGAAAATCGAAATACGATATTAGTTTTAACATTTAGATACTTATTTCTGATGAATCTCCATTTGATTATAATAGTGATAAGACTGTAAAGTGGTCTACCTTCAGGGTTTAAGGTGTGGCATCAGTGATTTTGGATACCATAGACATAAAGAACTATTTAAAATAACTGCATTGTCAATACACAGGGCACAAAACTTATACCACTAACTGATCTCATGAAATAATAATTATTATGCTAAAATGGGAGCTTTAAATGATAATTTTTTAATAAGGAAAAAAATTAAAAAAATTTAATTCTGTTTTTATTGTGTTGTTTCTGGCTAAGAACCTTTTACCATGTATATTACAGAGTGAAAAGTTATTTCAACGAGTTTTCTATCTTTGTGAAATAACATGAAACTTTTTATTTTTATATAGTCAAATACTTTTTACAATAATTAAATAAAAAAAAAAGAATGGAAAAATGGCAGCCAAAATTACTCTGACAGTACTAGAATTTTTTTTTTTATAAAACTTTGTGGTTTTTTAGACAGAAGCAGAGCCCAACTTCCAAGAAAAAATATTGTTCGTTTAATTGATAGAGTATAGAAAAAAAGAAATCTCTGCTTTCTTCACTATGTACTAAACAAGACTTTGACTTGTATCATCAAAGAATATCAAGTTTTAGAAAAATTATATTAACTGTCTAACTGCACCGCGTATGTGTCGTGCAATTAATATCTTTTTTTTAACATTTATTCTTATCTAGCTTTTAATATATTATTTTCGGATAACCAAATAACTCCTTATATTAGTACAGTCTATCTCAATGAAATTTTTGAATTGGATTGATTGAATGGTTTTCTAAACCCATTAGAATTGTTCTTTCTTAAGAAGAAAGGTTTATGTAAACCAACTTAATTTGAAAGAAAGGATTCACATATAACTCATTCGATCAAATATATTATCTAATATAAACTAAGAATTCGGTAAACGTGTTGGATATTTTCAATTAATTAAAACTGGTTTCTAAATATTCTAGCTCTACTCGTTACTGAGCTTTTTTTGTATATTAAATGAAACAGAATGAAAAAATACGAACAAATTTTGATTAACATTGTTAAAATGAAAGAGAACAATACAAATTTTATTTACAAAGGAAATGAATTGGCCAGTCTAAATGCAATACACTAAACTAAAAATCTTAAATTAAATTCAACAGTCAGTAAATCCCACTGTTCATTCATTATTTATACGATCTGGTAATACTGACCAGTACAAATTTAAATATTAATAGTTGCTCTTAACTTATCTGTGCTGACTGCGCTAAATGCTGACCCCCATTCCTATTTTACTTTGAACTTCGTCTTCAGTAGTCCTTGTACTTGTACTTGTACTTGTACCTACTGATTCTTATTCATTAGGTTTAACTACCTTTTCTTTACTTTAATATTCTTGGTGCTGAAATCCTGCTGGATTTTGTACCCAAAGGAGAGATTCGGTAAATAATTCAGACAACCACAATAATCTTAATATAAACCTTTTGAACTGTCTGAATTTAATAACTAATTTTGAGAGTTTTACAAACAACTGTAACTTATTATTTTTTATTAGACATTTTTGTTTTTTAGCTACCATTAAATAAATCTAGAAAATATTAGATACTTTATATATATACTGTTTAATAATATGTAGACTCTGTAGATACAAAAAGATAAAGAAATATTTAAAATATAAAGTCAGATCAGTATCCGCTTTGTCTTGTTTTTTACACCATTGTAAATCACGTATTCATTAGACAGATTGACCTTACAAGAACAATTATTAATTGACATGCTGCTATTATATCACATCCAAAGAAGCTCTTGCTTACAGGACATTAATTCATTGGCGTGCTGTTGTTTTTTTTTCCTATAAAAAAATATTACCAGTCACTTTGAACAATTTCGTTAAAGATAAGAAAAGTTATAGAGAATTTTCAGTAAAAACTACCAACCTCAACCTATTTTGAACTGGTAGATATTCAAAAAATTCGCAACAATATAAATCAATAAATTTACAGCAGGGGCATTATTCAGATTATTTATATTCAACATAAATTCAATGCACGCATCCCTCTTCATTTTTTTTTTCATTTATTTAAAGATTCTCCTTGAACAGTTGAATTGAATAATCTATAAAATTAAATCGTTTCAGGATTATAAATAATTTTAAAAATGCAGTTTGAAGAAACCAATAAAATAGTGGCTCAACATATTTAACCTCTATGGACTTTTTTTTTAAACCAAATTTTATGATTTATTTTTGGTCGACTAATTATTCAAGAATGAATTCAAAAATGTTATGTGTAATCTTTTAAAAGCAGTCGACGCTCGAATAGATCGTTGTATGAAGACCAATGGAAATCACTTAGAATACTTAATAAAATAAATGTATTATGAATAAAATGATATTTCGAAAAAATCAAAATTCAAAATCTTTACCACAAATTGTTTTTAGTGTTTAAGGTTATTTAAAAAAAAACGATTTTTGGTAAAAATTCTATTTATCTTCAACCACTAATATTCATTTTTGAAATCTATTAGTAGAGGAAAATTATAAAAATATAGGTCCCCTCATACAAAAAATGTAAGGGGTAACTATTGAGAATGGAGGGAGTGTGAAAGTTATACCTAACCAAAAAATATGTCCCCTTCCTTAAATTAAACATATTCAAAATAATTTAGGGTCGTTTTTTAATTTTCTAATTATTAACGAAATTTCAGCTTTTAACAATTCTAATCAATATACAGTACTACGTATGAAGATTTCAGGACAAAAGGAATGTTTTTTTTTCACAGAGGAAAACCCCACAAAATCCCTGACTTTTTGTCCAGTCTTCAATAATGCCTCAATCCTTTTATACAAATTAAAATCAGAAAACTAGTTTTGAATCTGTTGTTTCCAGTTAATTTCTATTAATACAATTTCTTTCGAAGTGGATTTTTGATGGTTTTTACCATAAGCTTTTTATCTACATCTTTGACAAATTTGGTTTTTAGGGTTTTTAATAAAATGTTAAAACGCCACTATGAGCAGCACTCTTTTTAATCATCGTGTGGGCTACCACTGCCGCTACGAAGAAGTCCACAACACGAAGAATGGACAACAGTTACAACGGTGCTAGATGAAAGTTGCTTCAAGGTTACATCCTATTTACCTTGATTCGTCTTCACTTTCGTTTTACAACTATCGTTAATAACGCTATTGGTTTTGTTCTATACACTCATTTTATATATTTTTTCCACGAAATATTTGTTTCAAAATCGATTTTTGAACTGTATTGCTTATTTATAAACCAAATTATCTATAAATAAATAAAATTAATAAAATAAAATAATTGCCCCGTCTAGTAATTTGTTACTAACTTTACTCACATTCTAAAAAAGTAAAGTTTGAAGCATATGGTTTTTTCTTTCGGTGGTTCTTTTATTAATTAATACTATGGTGAAATGCAGAAATAAACATGATATAAAAAAAACAGCACTATGAAAAAATACTTCGAAACAAATAAAAAGGAGGATTACAAAAAATATAAACTAAAAAGAACAGAAGTAAAACAAGCACTAGAGGAAGCTAAAATGCAAAGTGGGTATCATTTTGGACATATGTAGAATGGACATGCAAAGCAAAGGAATTTCGAAACTCCTACACGAAACATTAAAAACTCCAAAAAAAGAAAGAACTCAACCCAGTTGTTCATTAAAACTAAATACTGGATGTTACTTACATAAAAAAAAATTCTCTTTGAACTTTTAATTGTTACATGGAAAGAGAGGCAGAATCCTGAAGACTGAAAACTTGGTGTCAGAATGCCAATTTATTAAAAAGAAGACATTTAAACTGTAATAATTACAGAGACATTACTCTTATCTATAACTGGATAACTCTATGAAAGAATAATAGAAAGGATATTAGGAAACAAAATAGAAAATCCACTGCAAACAATCAAGATGGACATAGAACAAATAGAAGCACACAGAATTAAATTATTTATACAATATTGGCCTGAAAAATGTATTTGATTCATTATCTGGACAGAAATTTAATGCAAGCAATCTAAATCATATATGCTGAAATAAGTAAGATAGTTAGAGTGGGGACGGGCAATACAAAAAGTTTTAAAACGTGTAAAGGAATAAGATATGAAGGAATACTAAGCCCCATATTATTTATTTCAGTCATGGATGAAATATCACAATTATATGGAATAGATAGGAAATATTTTAATACAAAAATAAGGACAACTAAAACCAATAATTAAAGACCTGCTGTATGTTGATGACCTGCTACTAGTATGGGACAGCAAAAGATAATTGGATATAGTAATACATAGTCGGAACTGGCACCTCATGGATTACGATATAAGAATCAATTTTAATAAGACTCAAATATTATTGACATTTATGAGAACAAAAGAACACATATATATCAACATAGAAGAATACACATTGATGACTTCAGAAAGTTTCAAGTATTTGGGAATGATTTTGGAAAATAGAGACAACCTAGAAAAATATACAGTGAACGGCTAAATTATGGAATAAGATCATTATTTCGAAAACCGTTGCATTTTTAGGAAAATCCCGAAACAGGGCGATTTTTGTTGTAAAATACACATGTTATAATTTACATAGAGTAGGGATGATGTCACCGGTGTTGGTGTAGTGACGTAATCGTTAATTTTTTTAAATAGAAATCGATATCATTTGATACCTCATTTCAAAGGGATTTTAATTATCTATTTAATATTGGTACAAATAAAGATAATAACAATTCTTGTGAACTCCACAAACACATTTTTTTTAAACCACCAATCTATCTTTGTCTAGTAAACCTGGTTACTTCTTATTACCAACTTGGTAAAACTTTTTTCAGTTCTTTTCATATATTAATTTATTTGCATTTTATTAGTAAAGTAACAGTTAAGTGGCAAGATTTGTATTTTCTTTCTATTTACTAAGAAAACAAATATTAAATATTCTTTTGGTTATTGAAATAAATAACATATACTCGTATTCGTAGAATTTGGTAGTTGTATCATTTTGCAAATTTTTAGCCATATTTTTTACTTTCTAACTTATGTTGGTTTTATCCTCTTCTTATTATAAAGGTATGCATATGACGAGTGACGCAGCAGATAATTTGGATGCTTTATTTTTCAAACCTAACTCTGCAAAATATTACAATCAATACTAAGTAAAACTACATCAAAACTATTACAATTAGGCATAACCCTGACGCCTACTAAGTTGTAAATTCAAATGGCATATAGGGTCGAGTGATCCCTTGTTTTAAAGGAATTTATAATATAAAAAAGTGCATTAAAATAACAACATTACCCGTAACTTTGGTATTAATTATCCAGTTCAAAAAACAAAATATAGGTGTAAAGAGGTTGAAAAACAAGGTGTCACTCGACTCTATATGCTATTTGAAATTTATAACTTATTAGGCGTCCCGTCGCTATCGTAAAGACGTCGAAGTTAACCATTAAGTTAAAATGTAATATTTTTTATATAGTTTCATTCTGTCTTGGTAGCTTTTCGATAACTAACCCTGGTCAAAAATAAAGGGGGGTGACTTTATAAACGCACTATAAATCAAAAGAAGTTCTGTCACGTAATAGACACATTAATAGAGATATTATTTTTTTTTAATAACATAAAGTGCAACATTCTCTCACACCTTATACTAAAATATCAGCAAAATACAAAAATGTATAAAAATAAGTGTTTTATTTTATTAAGAGTTTAGCACTGGTTAATTTCTTTCACAAATTGCATTATGGCGCAATCTATGAACTCTTCCTTGAACAGATAGTACTATTTGGCGGCGATACAATGCTATTGTGGTTGTGGAATAATGCAGAGATAGTTATCGAGGACCGTAAAATTATGTTTAATGTTGCATTGGTAGTAGTATATTATCCTAATAGATGGAAGTATAAATCTGGTTAGCTAAAAATTCGATAAACGCGGTAGAGAAACGTTATATTGTCATCTTGACTACTAACTACAGATAATATAGAAAAATTTTTTCTTTCAAGGGACGATAAAAAATAAAGTAAAATCATGTTATTTCGTTTATTTCTGTAACTATCAATACAAAATTAATAATTGAAAAATTGAAATATTAATATTGTGAAACACTGGACAAATGATAAATAAAAACATCAAAATAATGAAAAAATAGAAACTGTAGAAGAATAGAAAACAAAAAAATTGATAAAGTTAAAGAAAGAACAACAGGAAAGATGAATCATTCAAAAATTCAAAAAATTGATATTGTGGGTAATTGCAAAATTTAAATAGTGGACAATACAAAAAACTGTACAAAAGATTGGACAATTGAAAATTTGCTAAAAAATGGAAAATAAAATAATAGAAAATAGGAAAAGTGAAAATCTTCAATATTTATATTTTGGAACATTGAAACAGCGAAGAAATGAAATAATAAATTTTGAAAGAAAGTTAAGTTGAAGATTTTAAAAATTCGAAGATCTAATAATTATAAAATTGAAAGATTTATTTATCTGTTATGGGAAAAAAATTTATTTGCAAAAATTGTGGGTGAAGTTAAGATTTCCATTTAGAAATTTTTATTCTCTATGCAACATAATTATTAAATAATTATATCAGTAAAATCACTCACGGAATAAGTCAACGGTTCACTACACACGTTATACCCAATGAAAACTTGTAGTGTAGTAGTAACAATGACAACAAGTTACAATTTTTTTTTGAAAAACAGGAAGCAAACTAATTGTGTAAGTTGTTTTAAGATATTTGTAGGGGTTTTAAGACCATTTATTTCATCAGGTTTATAATTTGTATAAAAAATTAGTAAGTGGTCAGCTTTGTTCCAACTTACAAGACCTTGTAACAAAGCTTTACGGTACTTTACTTTACGGTATTCTTCATGTATACTTTACGGTATTCTTCATGTACTCGGTACTCAATCCACGTATACAATACTTTTATTGTACTTGTACTTCTACTTTTTAGACATAAAACCAGTACAAAAGTACATTTCAGAGTATTTGTATACTCAGAAATGTACAGAAATGTACCGAGTGTTTCAAAATGAATATCGGGGTTTTAAGGTTTTGTAGCAGTTCTTATATTTAATGACAATTTTAAATAATACGTCAAATGAAAGAGGCACTCAAACAATTTTATCCCAGAAGCATCATCCATCACACGAGATAAATAACTTTAACTCAGAAATTCTTTTTTAAAAATTATTATTTTCAAAATTAATCTTTTATTTAAAAATTCACAAAATATTTATTAAGTTGTTACATGTACAAAAGTCAGAACAAGAATGCATAAAAAAATGAATTTACAAGATAAAGTGAAGAATGCAACGTCGGCTTTAACCTGAGCCGTTCTTAGTATTTTATGTAATGGTGAGCTTATTTCTTCATATAACTCCTCCCTCCTTAGGAGAAAACAATACCGATGAGGGGTTGTTTTCAAGTTGTACCCTTGGTGTTGTGTGATTTTCGTGTTTCTTGGATCTCTTCTTACAGGACCATATGCAAATGATGATTGTAATTATTACTATAGATGTTAGGCTTGGCATGTTCCATATTACAGGGTGGATCTCTTCTTCTTGTACTGGTTGGCTTGATTCTATTTCCTTTCTTAGTCCTTGAATCGATTTGAAGTCAATAGAATGTAATTTCAGAGGCATATTTTTATTTTTTATCGGATTGGCTGTCGGCTGGGTCCACTCTAATTTCGGTAATATCAGAGGATTTATACGAATTTTATCTTCCGTGTTTTCGTATAGATTGTTTTTTATTTCTACGCTGCAACCATTTGGGATTTTGAAAATTGTGTTGGCATTGATTACGATTATCCTTTTTCTTTCGCAATCTATACTGGCTTTAAGGGGATTCTCTGCTGGCAATACTAATAGAAATTGTGTGTTGATTTGTTCTATTATAGTATGATGCAAAACAGCGTTCTCTGCTTTACAAATTGGTTTTTCGGCTCGAATCAGAGGTATGATGCAAGTGTCGTTGGCAATCTCTTCACGTTGTTCGCACAGGTATGTATCTTCAAGTTTGGGACATGGGTTTTCTTGATATTGGTGGAGTGTCGTACTGAGTACAAGGAATTGGTTCGGTGGAATGAGAATGGAATTTTTGAATGGTAAGGCAATTATTTGGTAGGTCAGGAAGTCGCTATCAATCAGAATAGGAATATGAATAGCAAATATTATTTTTGAAAATTCGAATTTTACTTGGATTCCTGCTAATTCGTAATAATTATATGGATTCTTGAATTTAATGATTTTATTTTCGCCATGAATCGTTGAAACATGATTCACTAAATCTATTAATTGCTTTAGCGGTATAATTGAAGTATGTAAGTTACCTAGATGTGCAAACATAATAGCATTTTCTAAATTATCTACAAGGTTTATTAAGTTTTGGCAATTCAATATTATTTGATCGAGAGCATTCGGTAACCGTATATACATGAACATTTGGTCGGTGAAATTTTTTGACATATTGTAAATATCATTCAATCGTTTTTCTAACAATAGCTGATTTTGGTACAGGTTACTTATTGATTTGTTATAATGATCAATAAGCTGTATATTAAGAGAGGATTGCAATTTCAATTGGTGTGTAATTGAATTTTGATTTTCGATTAAATTTTGAATTTGCGAATTATACTTAATTTCGTCTTCATGATCTAAAGTTCCAAAAAGCCATTTACTTACAGTTCCAAACCCGTTAAATAATCCCCTTTTAGTTCTATTTGTATTTTTAACATTATAAAAGGCAAGATTATTTAGCTTTACCCTAGTGGTATTTAATAAATATTTTGCATGTTCAAACAGATTATATACTAATTCTACGTCTTCAAATTTTGTAAAATTTAGTGAAGTTTCTAACTTAATATAAAATTTTTCAGCATTTGCCAACTGGATGATTAATAAACTGGTGTCGACAAAATGTAGAAAAGTATGTTTAGTTTGTATTAATTTTGTTCTTCCTATTTCTAAGGGTAGTAAAGGAGAATCTAATTCTTGAATTTTTACATCGCTACTTTTGATTAGTGGTAGAAGTGGAAGGGCCAGGATCAAGGATATTATTGTCCAAGTGATTATCATTCTGTAAAGAAATTCGAACATTAGTGAGAGGGTTTTTGACTTTTGACTTATGAATCGTGCGATTTTTTGACGTTAAAATCTTTTTTAATGAATCTTTCTTTACTAATGATTTTATAAAACGAGGTTTTGATTTATTTCTGATTGCTTCTCTATTTTTTATAAATATTTCCTGTCCTTCTTTATATTGTATAGGGTTTTCTCTAGTTTGGTTACGTTTTTCTGTGATTTTGGTTTTTTGTTTTAAGGTTTTATTGTAAATAGTTTCGTATAGAGTTTGGAGTCGTAATTTTCGTTCGTTCAAGTATTCGTTTATTATATGTTCATCTGTCAAGTCGAAGGGGTCAAGAGCTTTCGTATTACCTAGAATTATATCGTAGGGTCGGTGTCCTGTAACACTATGAGTAGAGGAGTTATATCCGATAACAGCAAACTGTACAATCTGTTTTATATTCATGTTAGGATGCTGCATTTTTAATACTCTGCAGTTTTCTAAAAGAGATAAATGAAATCTTTCGACCGGGCTGTTGCTGTTTGAATTTTGAGGTGTTGTAAAATGTAATTTTATTCTATGCAATTTACAGAATTCCTTTAGTAATTCGCATTTAAACTCGGTTCCGCTATCACAAATTATCGAATGTGGTACGCCAAAGTGGGACACAAACATACTTAAACATTCTATAATTGTAGCCGAATTAAGAATAGGTTCTACAATGTAAGCCTGACCATATTTTGAAAATGAATCAAGTATCGTTAAAAATTTAGTTTTCATTATTTGGAAAACGTCTATATGAATAGTTTCGAAAGGTTTAGTAGGGGTGACAGTTAATGAAAATTTAACTTGTGGAGGATGTCTATCGTATTTTGCTTGATTACATATGTCGCAGAGGTTTGTAATGTCAGAATTCATGTCGGGCCAATAATACTTAATTTTAAGGGCATTTTGGGTTTCGTTAATACCGCGGTGACATGTCTTATTTTCATGATGGTACTTGATATAGTTTTCACGTTCTTCTATATCTTCTATATCTGTTACGAATTTTCTGGATATTACTAAGTTATAAGAATGATTTTTAAATGTATTTTGTAACGTCGTTATAAGTAGAGGCACGAGATCAATTTTCGAGTTGGGAATTGAGATATGAACACAATATAGTTTTTTCGGATCTACAAAGTCTTTGAAAAGGTCAATGATTTGTTTGTTGATTTGATTTTTATCGTCAGTTAGGTAGGCCGTAATGCGGGATTTATTTGTGAAATGTTTAGTAGTAATTACGTGAAAACGTGTTCCTTGTTTAATTATAATTTGTCTGTTGTATGAATTCGTAATATTTTCGGTCAAGGGAATCTCTAAGATAGGGTTCTCCGCTGCCGAATGTATTGTTTCTATATCGTCTTCTGAGGGAGTGTTACCTCGATTTACATCTTGTCGGGGAATCAGTTCTTCGTTATTGATGCCTAAATTTTCTCTTGCTACCGCTCTGTCTACGTCAGTCAAAGTTACAGTTTTAATTAAATCTTCGAGTTCGTCGTTTGGTTCTACTGGTTCGATCAAATCTTCTAGGTATCTATTGGTGACTTGGTTAATGTCTCCAGGTTCACCTAGTAAAGAGTCAATGTCATCGTCTAGGTTGTCGGATAAATTTGCGTTTTGTTGGTTCTCTAATACATTAATTTCGACTCTACTAAGAGCGTCTGCGTTTCGGTTTAAAATACCTGGTTTATAATGAATTTCATAATCAAATTCGGACAGTAATAAACGCCATCTTATGAATTTTGAGTTTGGTTCTTTCATATTAAAAAGATATTTGAGAGGTTTATGATCGGAAATTATATTTGTTTTCCGTCCGAATAAATAACATCTGAAGGTTTTTAAAGCAAAAACTATTGCCAGTAATTCTTTTTCAATCGTGCTATAGTTTATTTCGGCAGAGTTTAAAGTTCGTGACGCATAAGCTATGGGTAAATCACTACCAATTTTGCCTTGACTGAGGACCGCTCCAATAGCAAAGTTGGAAGCATCCGTAGTCACATTAAACGGTTTCGTAAAATCAGGATACTGGAGTACAGGAGAATTCGTTAGGATAGTTTTGCACATTTCAAAAGATTCTAAAAATTCCGAAGTATGTTCTATTTTCGCACCTTTCTTTAGACATTTTGTAAGTGGTTTGGTTAATTTTGCAAAATTTTTTATAAATCTTCTATAATAACCAACTAAACCTAGAAATGACTTGATTTCTTTGGTTGATTGAGGCAAGGGAAATTCTTTAATAGCTTGAATTTTCTTCGGATTCGGGTTTATGCCATTGGGTGTCACTACGTGTCCCAAAAACTCTACCTCTTTTCGTAAAAATTCACTTTTATCTAACTGAATTTTTAGTTTAGTTTCCCTGATACGTTTAAAAACTAATTTTAAATTTTGAATATGTTGTTCCAGAGAAGAACTGAATATAATAATATCGTCCATATATACTAAGCAAACTTTTCCTTGAAGGTTTTTGAGGACATTGTCCATGACTCTTTGGAAGGTTGCCGGAGCATTCCGGAGACCAAACGGCATGCGCGTATATTCGTAATGGCCATTCTCTACTGAGAACGCCGTTTTTGGTATAGAGGATGGTTCCATCTCTATTTGATGGAATCCAGAAGCTAAGTCTAGTGTAGTGAAGTATTGGCACCTTCCTAATTTATCCAGAATGTCTGTGATATTCGGAATAGGGTACCGATCTTCGATCGTTTTTTCGTTCACTTTTCGATAATCAATGACGACTCTGACTTTCTTACGATTACTGGCATCGGGCTTCTTTTCAACGACCCATATGGGACTTGACCACGGGCTTTGACTATGCCTAATGATACCGTCATCTAGCATTTTAGAAATTTGTCTCTGAACTTCGTCTTTGTATATAAATGGATAACGATATGACTTAACATAAACCGGTATTTCGTCCGTTGTTTTTATTTCATGTTTTACTTGATTGGTAAAGCTTAATTTTTCATTTTCTCTATAGAATATATCACTAAATTCATTACATAAACTAAATATTTCTCTTTTTTCCTCCGAATTTAAATGATTTACCCGAATTAAATTCTCGATATCTTGATCTAAAGGCTTATGATTAAAATTTTCTAAAATATTTTCCATGTGAAAAAATTCGAAATTATTTTTGTGCCACTCTGTAATAGGAAAAACTTTTATGGGTTGTGTTAACATAATTGTAATACGTTTATCAGTATTGTTTATTATTTCGGTCTTTGCGACGCCGTTATGTGATACAGTCAAAGTTTCTGGAAAGTAGAGTTCATTACATTTCATCTCTGGTACAATTATCTCACCATCCAGGTGACTGACCGGTACTTGTAATGCGAGTACTTCGTAGGCGTCGACCGATATATTATAGTTTGCTCTATTTATTTTATATAAAATGGGAATTTCTGTCGTTTTATTTTTTAATACATTATTACTTAAATCTACAGAAAATTTTAAATTGCGTAATTCATTTAAACCTAATAATCCATCAAAATGGTTGTGGAACTTAAATACTATGAAATTTAAAGTAACATTAGAATTAAATTCAGCGAAGGCGGGAATCTTAGCTTTATGTTGGGTGTGTTTTTTACCTATAGCAGTTATAATTAAAGTTGGGTCGTTGTAAATACTTTCTGGGAAATATTTTTCAACAATAGCTGGGCTTAACATACTGGACATGCTTCCTGTATCGATAAGAAGTTTTAAAGGCGGGTTTTGTATAGTAATATATGGCAGATCTGTTGAATATGAATTTGAGAAAATTTCGTTTATGTTTTGGGTTCCGGCAGGCCGGTTATCCAAAAATTTCTATCTTTGATGTATTCATTATTATTGGAATTTGGGGCAGCTTGATTATCTTCAAAGTATGATTGATTATCTGACACGTGATTTTCAAGCTCGTAGTTGCCTGAATTAAGTGGATTTTCGAATGGATTTTCGAAATCCAAATTGTTAGTTTGATACAATTCTTCCGATACAAAATTAGGTTGATTATTTTGTCTGGGTTTGAATGCGTTTTGGTACGAAGTTGACATGGGTTGTGAAAATTGTTGATATTGTCTGGGTCTAAAAGTATTTCTAGACGTAGTCGACATAGGTTCTGGATTTCCGGAAGGTTTTTGACCTGTTGGGGCAAATACATTTTTAGGGGGTCCAAATACTTGTCTGTTTGTCGGATAATGTCGGTTTATTATACGAGGTTGTATCGGAATCGGTTGACTGGGAAATGTATTGGGATTTCTTTGAAAATTTATAGGAATTTGATTGTCTGGAGCCTGATTTCTCCGAGAAATATTACTAAAAGGATTTCTATTATTCTGGAAAGAGGATTGATTGTTTGGAATTGTAACGGGAAAGTTTTGTCGAATATTATTAAAATTTTGATTACCATTTCTGTTTTTATTTAGGTTAAAATTAAGTTTTGCCTGGGTAGGCTCATAAAATTTTAGATTAGTTTGTGAGTATCGGAAGTTTTCTTCTTCGGTAATAAATGCAATGGCTTGTTCAATGTTAATTGGATTCTTAAGTCTAATAATAGTTTGTAAAGTGCCTGATAGATTTCTTAATAAAGTACGAAGGGTCATTTGATCATATTGTCTTCTATATGATTCTTTTAAAGCAAGTGGTAATTCTGTCTCTGTAGAATTATTTACTCTGCAAACCAAATGGCTTCTTAAAACTTGTAATCTTCTAGCAAAATCTATTGGTTGTTCATTTCTTTGTGGATGTGCCATTAAAAGATCTTGCTCAAGACATTCGAGAGATCGTCGATCTCCGAAACATTGTTGCAGAGCTCCCTTAATAGCATTCCACGAATCTAATTCATTTCGTGAACCGACCAGTAGATTTGCTTTGTCTATTAATTTTGACTGAATAACTTTGATAATATAATTTTGAATTGTTTGATCATTTACTGCCGCGTATGTATTTACTACAAAGTCGCAACTACTAATAAATTTAGTTAAATTACTTTCATCTCCATCGTAAGAAGGTATCATATCAATATGAAGCTTTAACAATGAAACATTTACAGGATTAGTTTCCATTTCTCTTAAATTTACTACTCTATTAAAGTTTTCAACTAATTTTACTATATCTTCAGTACTCATATATATAAGTACTTTTTCTAATAAGCTAAAAATCTATTATTATTTAAATATTTGCTTTCACCTTAACCTATTCTAAAAAATGCGTGTACGATATAAGTATAGATATAAAAGGATATTTAAAGGAGTACCCAGCACTTACCTCGGGACTTCTTCTTCTTCCAGTGATTCTAGTTCAATAGACCTCTAGCCAGGAGTAGATTCCAAAAGGGAGGTTCTCGACGTCAAAGAGTTGAAACTCACGTAAATTTCGGAAAATCGGACTCGGTGCCGTGGCTTTTCGCGAAATTTCTACGCCAAATCCTACTGACTGCGCCAGATAAATAACTTTAACTCAGAAATTCTTTTTTAAAAATTATTATTTTCAAAATTAATCTTTTATTTAAAAATTCACAAAATATTTATTAAGTTGTTACATGTACAAGTCAGAACAAGAATGCATAAAAAAATGAATTTACAAGATAAAGTGAAGAATGCAACGTCGGCTTTAACCTGAGCCGTTCTTAGTATTTTATGTAATGGTGAGCTTATTTCTTCATATAACTCACGGCACATCGAGTCGATAGACAAGAAAATTTAATCAGTGTGTCTGGAGTAATTTTTACAAAAACTGCTTCAATCCTGTTTCTTAAGCCGGTTAAGTCAGCTGCTAGCGGAAGCAAATACACATGATGCTTTATGAACACCTAAAAATAATAGTCAGATTGAGTGAACGTGGTGACCATGCTAAACAAGCTCTGTCGTCCACCCCTTGTAACCAATCCAGCGGTCGGATTCAAAGTGGTTCAACCAGGAAAGATCTAGGAAATGGTCAATGTTGTGCAAAACTGGAACGTAAACCGTAATCTGTAGGCTTTAGAGTTTGTAACAACTGCAAATGATAAGTACGTAGTTGTTAGTGTTTCCTCAAAGCATAGACGTGACTGGAATTACTATTTCACGACAAGCCTTCCGCTCCGACTTCTTGGGCTTTCTGTTCATTAGTCGCAATCTTCGCTACTAGCGCTTTCTAATGCAAGAGAGAGGAAACAGTGTATTCGTACCTGTATACAAAAAAAAACTGTATGAGTTGCTCTTTCATTTGTAATATTTATAAATGTAAGTTAAATCTAATAAATACTACAAAGCCTTAAAACCCTCATATTCATTTTGAAACACCCTATATAATTAATAAAGTATGATATTGAGTATAAGCGAATAGGTTTGTGAGAATCAGAATAAAGTAAAAGAAAATTGAAAACTCGTTCCTAGGCTACAATATACACGGTTATGAGGAACTTTACATACTTCTACAATATATAGTTTCTTAGGGAAATTTAATTTAACCATTAAAAATTGTCAACTCCTTTATTTATTAATATACAGGGTAAGTTGTGAATTTGGAAGGAAATTTCATTTGACTGTAGAAGTTATCTAGACGCAATATTTGATTCGTCTATTTTTTTGGTAAAACTATACACTATTCGCAAACATTCAATTGGCGTTTTCAAAAGTTAGAAATTCCAGAACTTGCTTCAGAAAAATGAATTGGAACGGATCATAATAAAAAGTCCACCATGTATGCAAATTTTTTGCATACAGTGCATAACCAGACGATAAAATAAAGCTGTGTATCTAATATTTTTGTCACATTTTTATTGAATTTTTAATTAAAAAACAATTTTATCTAAAACTAAAAACCACCATCACATATCACACAATATTGTATTAATTTAAACAAACATAAGTGAGTGACCAAGTTTATACCACCTTTGAATAATTTATTCACGTCGGCAATTTTGAATGTCGTATTTTTTGCCACTACATGATGCTTAATTTGCGCCCATACCATTTCGATCGGATTTAATTCGCAATGGTAAGGCGGTAACAGTTTTCATCCTGTTTGTTCTATCATCTTATCAATTGTATAACTGTTCGAGAGTGAATGGACAATAACTCTACCTTCAATACGTGTCTATAAATATCAATTCCTTTTTCTTGTAGCCATTCCGATATTTGTTGTTTTCACCAGGACGTTGTTGGTGTTTTTTCATCTTTAACGGAATTGTAGGGTGCATTGTCCATAACGATTATAGCGTTTGGCTCCAATTTGGACAAAACACTTTCCATCCATCGTTTAAATCTTTCATGGTCCATTTCTTCATGATAATCCCCAGTTTTTTTCGATGTGTACAATAATAATTCCCCTTCCACGAATCCATTTTTGTTTCCAATATGGGCGATTGTAAAACGGCCTCCTTTAAATGAGGTATCCTTGAGGCCGACCGAAAGCTTCATTAAAGACTTGCCTAGCTGTTAAGATGGTCTTATCCATCCTACTTTTGTAACAGTATGACCTGCGTTTAGCCATGTTTCGTCCAGGTTGTAAATAGGCCTGCCTGCTACATAAACATTAATGTACATTCTGTTGGAGGAACAATGTGGAATATCGGATTAGTGCGCGCTTACGGATCCGTTCCAGCAGAAAAATGCTTATCCCTTGTAGAAGAAAAATTGAAAGATTTTAATTTAGATATATCTAAAGACATAGTTGGAGTAACTACTGACGGTGCGTCGGTTATGGTAAAATTAGGAAAAATTATAGAGGCTGAACATCAACAATGTATGGCACATTGCATAAATTTAACAATTACTGATGTTTTGTATAAGTCAACTTTGAACCCGATTGTGGATATTGATGTTGTGGAGCAAAATTATAATCATGACGATGTTAATGATGTTGACGATGATGATGATAACAATGACGACGATATCGACGAAGAAGATGGTAATGGAATTATTATAGAGTTAGATGCTAGTATTACTACAATGACGACGATATCGACGAAGAAGATGGTAATGGAATTATTATAGAGTTAGATGCTAGTATTACTACAAGTAATATAAATATTAGACGTACTGGTATATCATCTCTAGTTTCAAAAATTCGGAAAGTAGTGAAAACATTTAAAAATTCACCTTCTAAAAATGATAAATATTTATAAAAGTACGTGAGAGAACAATTAGGTAAAGAAACAGCGCTAAAATTAGATTGTCAAACAAGATGGAACAGTATGTTATTTATGTTAGAAAAATTTGAAGAAACTAAATTTTGTATTCAAAAAGCGCTTATTGACATTAGTTCCTATATTCATTTTTCTGACGAATAATTTAATTTATTATCTTCAATTATTGCTGCTCTTACTCCTGTAAAATTAACAGTAGATGCATTATGCCGAAAAGATGCAAATCTTTTGACGGCTGACGCTTCTTTAATATTTATGTTAGATACTCTTTCCCAGCAAAAATCTGCAATTGCATTAGAATTATTGGAAGCATTAAAATCTGGAATTTTACTGCGACGAACTGAATTATCACAAATACTTCAGTATCTGCAAAAGGGCTCACAAGATGTTGGAGAAGCATTTAAACGCATATCCAAATTTACAATCATTAAAAAAATTGATACAGAAGATATGGAAGTTGTACAAGAAACATCCCTTCCAATATCTTCCCAAATTAGTAATGAAACAGTATTAGAATCTGACAAGGTAAACGTAAACGCATTAAAGAAAAAACTACAGGCAGCAATAGACGAAACACTAAATACTTCACCCGTGCCTGCGTTTAAAAAAATTCCAGGTCTGGAACAAAAAATAAAAGATGAAATTACTTTTTTTGAAAAAACAGGAACAAAAGGAACGTATTTACAAAATGTGTATGATTTCTTAATGACAATAGTGCCGACAAGTGTAGAATCAGAAAGAGCTTTTTCGGCGGCTGGTTATATTTGTACGAAAATTCGGTCCTCGCTTGATGATGAAACGATAGATTGTTTACGTTTTTTAAGAACATACTTTAATAAACAAAACGCAAGTTATTAATATTATTTCATAAATACTTTCAATTTAATTATATTTTTTGCTTCTTTAATTATATAATGCCATACGAGAGTTAAATTATGTAGGAATGTTAAGTGATTTTTAAAAAACAAACTTTTATTTGGAAAAATGAATTTCTAGATATACTTCTACACAGTACAAAAGCAATCTAGAGACTGGCTTTATTAGATTAAAATAAAACTACATTGGCAATGGCTATTGATAAACAATGACAATGGCTATTGATAAATAATAGAATAACAAAGAGAAGCAGTAATATGCAAGCTTGCGTAATACAATAATTTTTACATTAAAACATATATATTGCAAAGATATAACTCCTCCGCCCTTATAGAGAAATCCTATAGGGTTAAAAAATAGGATTTCTAAGTTCCACGTCTCTAGGGTCTATCATGTCTTCTCCACTTGGGGTTGACTGATGAAGTTTTTTCTTATATATCTTGAAAGCAATTGCAAAAATAATTACAATAAGACAAAAATACAATATTACAGTCCAAATACTAATTTCATGGATTTTAAAGTTTTTTCCAATATTTTTCAGATTTTCACTTTGAATTTGTAATGAGTCTTTCACTGTCTTAATTTCATCAAGATTTATACTGTCTAGTTTTATAGGTTTCACTTGTATAACCGGGTTTTTCACAGTAGGGATGTTAAAGTCTATTTTGGGTAATTCAATAATTTTGAATTTATTTTTCGAAGTTTGATATGTACGAAGTTTAAAGTTATTTATTTTTACAATACACATTGGATTTATTTGTAACACAAAAGTTCCTACTAAAAGAACACTGTCAGTAGTTTTACCGCACTGAATTATTCCAGTTTGAGGTTTGGGAAGTATTACGATCCATTTGTTGTCTTCTATTTTTTGGAATTTGTTTTCAAGGATCTCTGCAGGAACGGCTTTGCACATGGTGAGGTTTGGAAGATAGTTGATCATTTGAACTTCGCATGGTGTGTTTTCTGGATTAACTTTCATTGGAGATTCTTCATGACATATAAATTCTTCAGTGAAAATTTCTTTACATTTTGAGTTTGAAGTCATATAATTTTGCTCATTAAGGAGTAGAAATTTGGAAATAGGTATTATTACTTTAAAGGAGTCTTTTTCAGGAGTTGGTAAAGGATACAAATGATAATAATTGTAATTTTCGATTTCTACAATGGGTACGTCAATAATAAAAATAATTTGATTGCCTTTACTATAACTTTTTATGTTCATGATTTTTTCAAAATATAAAATGTTGTCTAAGTTTGGTTCAAAAGGTAGTTTATTTTGATTAAGATTAAGATGTTTATTAATAGAATTTATCTCGTCAAGCAAGTCGTCAGGTTCAACAATTGAATTATGAAATGTATTAAGTTTCGAAAACGTTATGGCTATTTCAATTTTTTTCTAGTATATCGTATATAATTTGTAATGCTAAGGTGATTTCAGGAATTATTGATTCGGAATAAATATATTTAATCGTTGATTGGTAATTATCGTTTTCGATGTTGATAGCGTCTTTTATTTCATTAATTCGTGACTCTATTAAAAGTTGGTTATTTGTTAAGGTAGAAATACTTACGTTGAAGGTTTCTATAGAACCTTTTAAAATTGTAATTTGATCACTGACTAGAGTTTTAATTTTTTCTTGATTATTTGATAATATTTCTATGGCTTGATCATATTTTTCCGCGTCATTTTGATCCAGATTTCCTGTCAAACATTTTATTATGCTGCCAAAAGCATTTACGAGACCTCTTTTATTTCTAGTAGTTTTATTATAGATTACAGGGTTTAATCTTTTAATTTGTATTTGTACTTTATTTTCAAGTGTACGGGCAAGTCCATGAG
Organism: Hermaeophaga mercurialis; assembly: GCA_951812935.1. Taxonomy (NCBI): domain Eukaryota; kingdom Metazoa; phylum Arthropoda; class Insecta; order Coleoptera; family Chrysomelidae; genus Hermaeophaga; species Hermaeophaga mercurialis. The sequence goes on from OX638366.1 coordinate 11,978,849, forward strand.
AACTTGAAATTTCGTTTTTAAACAGGTTACCAACTGAACTGTTCGATGGTTGTTTGAAAAAATAATTTTCTACTTCTTTGAGTTTTATTGAAAGGGTTTTTTCCTCTGAAATTAAATTCGTAATATCAAAAATTTGAATAAATGACCAATAGTTTATTATATTTTGGGCAGATCCTAGTTTTAAGGGAAGGATTCCAGGATTGTTCGTTAGGTTATGGAAGACTGGTTGCTCGAGTCCATAGGTGTAGGTAAGGGACCTGAAATAATATTAGGTTTCCTTAGTTCTTTTATATGGATAATTTCAGATTTTTTATTTTTTCTATTTACAATTTCTACACGATTTCTATCTATTAGTTTTACTATTTGATATGGGCCTAAAAATTTATTACATTTTTTATTTCTGTCTTGTCCGGGGTTCTTTTTATATACAGTTTGTCCTATGATAAATTCAGTATTGTCATCTCCTTGTATATTTCTTTTGGAAATAATTTTTTGTTTTTCTTTGTCTAAATTTTGACTTACTTCTTTATATACGTGTTCTAGTTTATTTTTATGATTTTCCGCATAGTCTGTAAAGAAGGTATTTGGTAAAAATATTTCATTAGGGTTTCTACTATGGGAATGACCGAATGTTAATTCGAATGGAGTATAGTTTGTGGAAGAGTGAATTGAACTATTATAACCTATTATAGCATAGTCCATTATATTGGTTGATTCATCGGGATACATTTCTTTAAGTATTCTTAAATGTTCCAAAATTGTAGAATGGAACCGTTCTATGACTCCATTAGATTCATGATGACCTGAGGTCGTGAAATGAATTTTTATTTTATGTAAATTTAAGATTTCTTTTACTGTTTCATTATTGAATTCCGTGCCTTGGTCTATAATTAATTTTTCGGGGATACCAAATGATGAAAAATATTTAATTAGGGCATTACTTATGTGAATAGCTGTTTTACCAGCAATTTCGTGTGATTGTGCAAATTTTGTAAAAGAATCTATAAGCATTAAATATATTTTGTTGTCAAAGAAATATACGTCTAAATGGACTATTTGAAAGGGTTTTGATGCAGTTTCAGTAAGCATGAGGGGTGAATAAGGGTTTTTTCTGGCGTATTTTGTACGTTGGCAAATGTCGCATGAATTTATATAATCCGTAATAGATTTTTTTAGTCCTATCCAATAATAATTTTGTTTAATTCTTTCTAAAGTTTCTTGTATACCTCTATGGTTGATTTTACTTTCGTGGTAATTTTTTACTAACATAATTAGTTCTTCTTTATCTTTTATTGTATTAATACGTTTAGTGCATTTAATTAATTTGGGGCCTTTCTCAGAAAAATGTTTTAAAAATATTTTATTAAATGAATTATAAAGTTTGTCGTTATGAAACCACATACAATATGTCTTTTTTGATATTGTATAATCTCTTAAAAATTCTAGAATAAGATTTTCATTGTTTTGTTCCGGGATTTCTACTGTTATTATTTTATGATGTTCGTATGTTTCGTTATTAACTTTTAAGTTTGAATATATTTGTGGGAAAACCAAAATTTGATTAACTTTGTTATTTTCGTCCAAAATTTTTATTCCATCGTTTGTTGTTTCGGTTGCTGTTGTGTGTTGGGTATATGATGTTTGTGAATTTTCGTCATGTAAATCTTGTACATTTTGTTCTGTATGGTCAGATGTATGTTCTACAGGTGTTGTTAATTGTTCGTTTTCAGGGTTTTCAGGGTTTTCGGGATTTTGGTATAAATTTTGATTTGAATTTTCATTTTCTCTATCAAACATTGATTCGGCTATTCGTCTTAAATATTCTACAGATTCTTGGTTAATGTCACCGGGGTTGTTAACCACTGACTCATTTTCTAGAGCATTTAAAGTTATTCTTGAAAGTGCATCAGCCGCACAGTTTAATTTGCGTTTTTTATAAATAATTTCATAATCGAGTTCTTCCAATTTTCTAATAAAATTTATTTCTTGGATGTCTAATTTTTCAATAATAAATGGTTTATTAATGTCAATTTTTATTGATTCTTCTCGTGCATTAGTAATAATAGTTGTTGCAAAGAAATTATCTATATTTACAACTGCACAGGGTGATTCTACTTGGTTACCGAATTTAATATAATTCAAAAGTCCTGTACCATTTTCTATGTCAACTGGTAATTTTATAATTTGAGATGTTCTAGGTGGAATATTAATAGAAAAATTTTTTATTTTCAATTTTCTTTTAAATTGTGTTAATTCTTCTGATTCATATATTACTGGTATTTGTGTATTACAAGTTGTTAACAATTTCTTTTCCAGGTTTAAAGTAGCTTTCAGTTGTTTTAATAAATCAACTCCAATTAAACCGTCATATTTTTGACTAAAATTAAATAGATAAAATTTATGAAATTCATTGACTTTAAAAATATTAAAAACCGGTATATTTATAACTTCATTGTGATAAGAAATATTATGAGCTGTCTGAATGTTAAAGTCTTCATTAAAAATGAAATTACTATAGTATTTATAGGCTAATTCAGGGTTTATTAGACTTCGTGTACTTCCTGTATCAATAAGAAAGTTTGCTTTTAAGGATGGTATATATATGTATGGTAGATTAGCTTTTACCAAATTTATATCAATTAAGTTTGATCGATTAAGAGGCTCTGCATATGAAAATTTTCATTAGATTTATCGGAGCTATTTTGTTGGGCAATACATTGATCTTCATAAAGGCTAATTTGATTGTTATCATGGTTTTGGAAATTTGGAGGGTCATAGTCATAATAGTCGTTATAGTCGATTTCTGGATTCTCTGTAGAATAGTCTTGTTCAAAATTCTGTGAATATTGATCACAATTATTAAAATTTAATTCCTCAAAAGGATTTTCGAATTCTTGAATATTTTGATTATAAAGTTCTTGGGAAGTGAACTTTGGTTGTGTTTTTATAGGACTATTAACTGATGTTGTGTCCATTGGTTCTGGTTTAAATGTGCGCTTCGATACATTTGTATTTTGATTAAATCTTTGATTTTGATTCATAAAAGGTCTTTGAAAATTTTGATTTTGATTAACAAAAGGTTGTCTTTGAAAATTTTGATTTTGATTAACAAAAGGTTGTCTTTGAAAATGTTGATTTATAGGTGGTCTAAAACCAAAATTGTTTTGTATAGGAGGTCTGACAGAATTATTTTGAAAATTTGGCATGGGCCTGTTATTTTGAAAATTAAAATTTCTAAAGTTTTGATTTTGGTTTATATTAGCAAAATGTGGTTTTTGAAAATTTTTTGATGGTACTATTCTTTGAGCAGGTTTAAAATTACTTTGTGAATTAAGAGTATTATTGCGATTTTGACTGTATAAAAAGTTTTCTTCCTCAACAACCAAAGACATTGCTTTTTCTAGGCTGTCAGGATTTCTTAGTCTTACATTATTTTGTAAGGTACTTGGCAAACCACGAATAAATGTTTTTAAAGACAAATCATCGTAACTTTTAAGTCTGACTATTTTTTCTGCCGCTTCAATGGTGTTCATTGAATTTAATTTTGAAACTATCAAACTACGAGCGTCCTGACATCTCATTCCGAAATTGTAAGGTGCTTCGTTTTTAAACGGTTGAAGAATTATTAAGTCTTGTATTAAGCAATCTAAATTCCTTTGATCACCAAAACATAATTCTAAAGCAGTTTTTATTTGATTCCATGTTGTTAATTCAATTCTAGAACCTATAAGTGTTAAGGCTCTACCTGTTAATTTACCGATAATGGCTCTTAAAATAAAATTATTTAAATTTTGATCATTTACACTAAAAAAATTTATAACTAAGCTCTCACAGCTATCAAGAAATATTCCTAAAGTATGAGGATTACCTTCATAATGTGGAATAATGTTTAAATTTAATTTTAATAATTCGTAATTAGTAGGGGTAGTCATATCTTCTTCTAAATCAGAATCGTTTCCTAATAAAATATTATTTATGCTATCAGCTAAATCAGCTAAATTAAAATCACTCATAAAAATTTAGTTTTTAATTATAACACTATGTCGTTAAGGATAAAATATTTATCATTTGTAAAATAAAATGGGAAATATGTAAAAAGGATGCAAAATTAATAATGTAAAATGACTTACAATAATAGTCCCAAAAATATTCTATTTTTCATTTCTTGAAATCTTCTTATTTTCTATTTTCTTATTCCTAAACGGATTCCAGCGATGTAGTCTTTCTTCCGTCGAACTGCAGAGTTCCAGTTCCAATTTCGGCGATTTTGGTCCAAAATGGTACTTGGAAAGGTGATTTGTGTCCTTTTCTACAGTTGTGTGTCTTGTATTGGCGATGTGTGTCCTATACTGACACTGTTTCCAAAAAGTCCGTTTTATTTTCACTTTACTGCTGCATAAACGATTAAAATCGACCGAAAAACACGATTTTTGTTGCTTTTCGTTGTAGCAATCCTACTGACTGCGCCAGTTAAATTATGTAGGAATGTTAAGTGATTTTTAAAAACAAACTTTTATTTGGGAAAATGAATTTCTAGATATACTTCTACACAGTACAAAAGCAATCTAGAGACTGGCTTTATTAGATTAAAATAAAACTACATTGGCAATGGCTATTGATAAACAATGACAATGGCTATTGATAAATAATAGAATAACAAAGAGAAGCAGTAATATGCAAGCTTGCGTAATACAATAATTTTTACATTAAAACATATATATTGCAAAGATATAACTCGAGCCTATTATATGTAAAATGTAACATAGAATTTAATATGTACTTTTTTTTTAATTGCACGTTTTTTTGTATCTATCTACTCCTACTCTCTATGTAATAAAATAAATAATATCTACCCATTTCAGAACAATATTTATTGGATTTCATATATTATTTGTTAACAAGTCAATATAACAACTGAGGTAAGTAAAAATATAACTAGTAAATTTTTTATTAATAATACCGGTTTTAATACCGGTATCCCGATATTTCAAATTTCAAATATCAAATACCGGTATTCAGATTTTAGTTCGGTATTGTAAGCCCTAGCAGGAACAAATATATGCAATATGTTGTTTGGTAGCGAGATATTATTTCTTTTGGCAGGAATAAGTTATTCCTCTTGGCAGAAATACTGTTGTTCCTTGTGGCAAGAACAAATATACGCAATATATTTTTTACTAGCAAGATATTATTCCTTTTGGAAGGAATACTATTGTTCCTTTAGGGAGAAACAAATATAACATTTTTGATACTAGGAAATATTCCTTCATCAAAAATAAATTTGTAAATGGTATAAGGGCGATTCGGCCTGAAGCTAACATATTCTAGTTCTTTTGATTCAGATAATATGGAATCCAACTAAAACTTAACAAATATTCTGCCTGAACAGGTCTCTGATATAAATGAGGAAATAAAGGAAGAATTAGAGCTTGATTTAGTGCAAATGTTGGGAGCGGAACCAATTCCCCAATCAATTGCAGCTATTGTGCCGTGGACTGATGTCTTACAAAATATCATAAATTGGGAAACCAAGCTAGAATTATTGCAAAAAAATTGCAGCCATCGAAAATTCCCTCACTAAAAATTCCAGAACTTAATCCGAAGATTAAAGCAGCATTACCATCGCAAATTAAATGCAGAGACGAGCGTATAGTGAATAAGCAGCAGATATTAACCACCAGCATAGCTATTATTGCAGACACTTTGTCCTTATTATTGTGGGAAAAAGAAGGAGGCAATCGCCATGAGATTCAATCACTTAGTGATACGGAACGTTCGCTTCGTCACTTACATCAGACTGAGACGGCGGTTTGTAGAGAGCTTATTTCCAACAATTTAAATAAGGATTTTAAAGATACTCTTTCAAATGCCCCTATTGACAATTGGCTATTCGGGCAAGCTCTAGAGGAGCAAGTTAAAGAAGCCAAAATTCTCGAGAAATCTGGTGAAGAACAGAGAAACATAAGATGGTTAAGAAATCGAAAAATGGACGAGAGGCGAACATGAAAATTTCTACTGGTAGACCGGATTCTCACATTTCGCTCTACTTCGAACTCATCGTTTTCGAGCAGGGGGTAAAATGCTCCACTAGACAAGAGATGTATTGTTGTTTTTTGATTAAACGTTTTGTAAGGGATTCACTCAGAATAAAAGAAGGAAAAAGGAAACCAGCTTGACGGACAAGACATAGTACATCAGGAAAACTCAGGAATCAGGAAGAGCTCAGAAACAAGTGGGAAAACAAGGAAACAAATACTAGTGCAAGCGATAGTGCACCAAGAAAAGGGAAAAGAAATGGGGAAATGGGGTAAAGAAAAACAACTTAGGCAACGGTACATGGAAAACATATCTCTAAAAAGTTGAAGTCACGAAAGGGGGGAAATTCCCCAAAGAAGGAACTGGAGGAGTTTCGAAGAAATAAGAAGATGAAAAAGACCACTGCAGGCTTAGGTGAAATAATGAAAGCGTAAGGTACTTTCTCAGATAAAGTACTTTTGAAATTTCAAAAAAATAAGAAGGTGGAAAAGACCACTGCGGACTTACATAAGAAAATGGGAAAGATACAGTACGGATATTATCCTAAAGGACGATAATTCTAGGACGGACGGAGGTCTATACAGTAGAGGTATGTAAGCAGAAATTAAAAGGAAATACAATAGCATGTAAAACACAAGAACACGGTCAACAAGGAATAAGACTTGCAAATAGTATTTCGGAAAATTGAAAAGTGTTACCAATAAGGATAGTCAAAATAGTCAAAGAGAGAGAGAGAGGGGGTTATTAGGAAATTCGACATCTCAACGATAAGTGGATGCACGAAGAATTTCAGCTAGATCATATAGACAAAGAAACGAAGGAAGCGTTAATACAACTACTGAATAATATCATCATTTGTTTATCGATGAAGATTAAATACTAAATAGCACAACTAAAGTAAAACGTAGCTTGAACCTTTACAACCTGGATCACCATCCATTAACAAAGCAGCATACAGGTCACCATATCAACAGACAGAAACATTACATTAAGAAATAGATTGCTAGCAGCGAAAGTTAGACCATCATCCAGTCCATGGTCAGCACCAGTAGTTTTAGTAGTAAAAAAGACGCAGAAGGAATTGAAAAAGTAAGAATGTATGTAGACTACAGAGGATTGAACGCAGTTACCAAAAAGGAATACTACCCTCTGCCGAATATATCGGATTTGTTACAAGGCTATGAAGCGTGAGGTCAAACAATTTTTACAGTAGTAGATATGAAGGAAGAAGATATCCCATTGACTGATTTAGCACTTATCAAGTACACTTTGAATATACTAAAATGCCATTTGGACTTGTTAAAGTTAAAAAATTGGCCCAATCAACCTTCAAAGAATTACGTGGATGGTTTTCCGATATAGGAATTGGATTAATTGGATTTTACTGTATTTTCAAAATAATACAATACGCATGCGGCATAATACTAAATGGCTTACGCATCTATCAGACATTGGGATGTGGAATAGTCATACTAGCAAGTGTATGGAACTCCATAACGTCTTGGGTAATACACAATAATCAGACGCTAAAGAGTGATAACTCCGAAGAAACTAAACTAATAGAAGTAACAACGGACAATACGGGAGTGTCCGCACGAACGCAAGACAATGTAATTACAAATCAGCTCCATTGGACTGAGAAAAGCGCGAGTGTCGCAGGTAGTTTAGACTGACATGACTCTAACGCGCAAATCGCGAGTTAAAAGTTCGGTGACAACCCAAAATGCCTCAGAACAGTGCAAAAGACTTCTAACTGTGAACACGTGTCTAGTGATCAAAGGAAAGATCATGCCAAACCATACCTAAACGATCACACCTGAGGGTAGTTATGGATATCGAGGGGTTACAAGACGCTATGGTTAAAAATAAGAGTATGTGCAATTCGTGTGTGAACACAACCATCGAAGGTTGGCACCCTTTATAGCAGCCAACCGGGAGGCGCTCAAACTTTATAATTTAGGTAAGAATATTTTTTAAAAGGGAGATCTATGTACTACCCAGGGATTATTTGAGAAACACCCTGTACAAAAAAAATAATATCGAGGTTCACATAAATTTTATTTTCAAAATTTCATAACTGCTCTAGTTCGTGCGAAATAAAAAACATACCACTGCTGACTATTTAAAAAATATGTTTACAATACCTCGATTAGTAAAATAAGTCGCTGATGTCCAAGCACGTGTACATTGCATTTTTGGGCATTCAACTATGGGGCTGTGCTAGTAAATGCAACACTTTAAAGATTCAAAGATTCCAGAATAAAGTGCTGAGAAACATCGTCGATGCACCTTGCTACTTTCGTAACTGTGACCTTCATCGGGACCTAGAAATAGACACAGTTAACCAGACCATCTCTAAAATTGCCAGAAGTCATGAGCAAAGACTTCTCCAGCATGTGAACACCGAGGTAATCCAGCTCCTCGATAACGCCAATTTGATAAGAAGACTCAAGAGGACCAAGCCGTTTGAGTTGCTGTAGTGATAGTGAAAAGCAGAGCGTAGTGCGTAGTTACATGTTAGTTTATTAGTGTAGTTAAGTTATTAGAACCTAAGGTACACACTAGTGAGTAAAACCTTAGTTAAGTTTGAACTGTATCATTTTAGGCTAAAAAAAAATTATTCATTGATCGAACTACTGATGAGATTATAATATACCGTAAGGGATATTTAAAAAAAAACTAAACCAATTTTGTTTGAGGAAAAATCCTGAGACAAGTCGGTTTTTTATTTTAATTTAATGTATTTTTACATAACAATGAAATATACAGGGTAAACCATTTGTGAGTAACAATGTCATCGACAATTTTTTTAAATGGCACACCCTGTATATTTGATTTTTTTTAGATTGCAAATTTCAAGACGATTCCAAAAATATATCATACTTGTGTTCGATAATTAATAGTTTTGAAAATACGATAATTTTAAAATTAATACCGACATACCCTTGGTTCTCATTATTGTAAAAACTGTCAGATGTAAAAAGTTGTGATAATAACTCAGTAGGCTACTCTTTAATACTCTCTAATGACAGTGACACTTGTGAAGTGTAGTACCAGTTTTGTTATTCTAAATGTGCTTGTTGACACTTTAAAAATGCATTTATCTATAAAACAAAGGATTGAAGTTCTTATGTTAATTGGTTGTGGCGATAAGATGCGAACTCAAGAAGAGGTATAGTCTATGTTTAATAATAAATATCCAGAACAACCTATAAATCAGTCACCAGAGAGCAAAATTTAAAGAAAATTTAGGAAGTTTGGTACCGTAGAAGATCTACCTAAATCCGTCCAGCACTTGCCGTGGATACTAAATTAAACGTTTTATTGGTTTCAAAATAATAACTTTCGGGACAACCGGTATATGGAATAAAGAGATTCGAGTCCTAGCACTCGAAGCGAGTAGACGTGTCGAGAGAACAGAGCAAAGGTAGCGTGCGAGCGAGAGTGCGCAGTGAATGTGCGCAGCGAAAGTGCGCAGTGAACAGTGAGTGCCGTGCCGTCGGCAGACGACCACGCGCACCTAAGCTCCGGCCGAAAAATCCAAGATCGCCCAGTCGTCAGTCCGACCGGCTGGAACTGGGTATTAGAACTGTCAGAAAAGCTGACGTTAGGGCTTTCGCGAGCACATATTTGTAGCTCTAAAAATATTTCATTTTGCAGCTGTGTTCGTCCTAACAGTCTTAGGAGCGAAATAAGTTGCAAAAACATCGCGTATGTCATTTAATAAATCATACCAAAAGCTAAAACTATATTAGTTTTTGGTAAAAGGCTTCAGAAGGCTTTTTCATATAAAAAGCTTATCAAAAGTGAGTGACGCAATACTTATTAAAATGTAGTACCCGTTTTAATAAGGCGAACCACTAAAATAATCATTTGAATAAATTAATAATGCATAACATTATACGCGAACACCTTTGGACGCGACACACAGTCAACCCTTCTTCATAATTTTCCATCGCATATCTTCAATTGATGCGATTTACAACTCCCAAAAAAAATTCCTGCAATTTTTACAATTGCAACTATCATATTATAAAAATACGCTTCATGTATTTTTATTTTATTTCTCAAAATATTTCTGTGTTAAATATTTTTCAATTCCCTTCCATTTAAAACTCGATTTTGCTTCGAGTTTAGCCCGAGGCAGGTAGCTCAGCCGACCCTCCGGCCGACCCTTCGGCAAAGCGCCACTTGTGGGCAGATATCGATTATTTTGAGAGAAAGTGTTTATTTTCGTTTCACTTGACGATTTTATATTTTTATATAGCGGTTTAAATCCCTATTGAAGAAAAAAAAAAATAATATAATTCTTATACTTGGATTACGCAATATTAACATTTCTTCAGTGCCTGAAGGCATCGAAACTTTTGAAATGTTAACTAATTATTAATCCAAGCGCTAAACCCATTAATCCGTCGCATTACCGGCATATCGTTTATCGGCAAAAGTTATGCAAATTTCTCATTTCTTTAGGTTCAAATTAAAAGAAAATAACACCTCATCGCTGCAGACATACCACAGCCCTTGAGATGTTATTTGTCGGATAATTTAAACCATGATTCAATGTTTCATAAATTATTTCCTTACCTTTATACTGAAAGGTAAAGCATTTGCATTTTTAAGCGTAAATTAAAAGAGGACGACACTTCTCTGCTGTTTGCATCGCAAAAAGCTTTTGCATTGTTTACCGTCGGATAATTTACTCTGCTGTTCATTCAGGTGCTTCGCAATTGTTGCATTCCTTTTAAAGATAATTTCTCGGCGTACTTAAATTAAAAGAAATTAACATTTTACTGCCGGCCAATTGTGCATAGGCATCGAGGAGGTTAATTATTGGATAATTTAAGTATGATCTTTCTACTCATAACCGTTACTTTCATTGCATATCTTTTATAGATGAGGTAACTCTTTTTCGTGCCTAATTAAATAATGTTAACGTTCCTTCGCTGTCTAGCAACAAGCCATTCGTCGAAACGTTGAATGTTAATTAATTTAAGTAAATTCATATTCTTCTAGAATAATTTCCGATAGTGTTGAGAGATTGTTTTTCCAGCATCTCTCTGAACCAATTGACTCGTTTCTAGGTCAAATTTCTTTTATAGTCCGCGGGTACTGAAAGTACGCCTACGTATTGGTTGGAACCCTCGCGGAGGGCTGGGCCCTAGAAAGTCTATAAAAGAAAGGCGAATTTTGAAACAAGGAGAGTCCGACTCAAGAAGTCTAACAAAAGAAGTCTCACTCACGAATCGTTGTTACTTTCGCTTTCTAAAACAGTGCGTTTTTGTGTTTTACGAAGCCGATTTAATCCGAGAAATTCGTTTTTCGTGTTAAAATCACTCACCTTCCAAGCCAAGTAATTTTTACTGGGCTTTTTCGAGAAGTCATTCTCTTCTACGCCGTGCAGCCTAGTTTCTCACTTTTTATTTAGTGTTAATAAGTGCATTGCGTAAATTCATTTTGCTTTTGACCTTTACGTTCGCTATCTGAGATTTCTCTGTCGGCGTGTTCGCTGAAGTTTTAGATAACTCGTAAAGAAAAAGTGATTTTTCGGCCCGCTTTCGCCCGCTTTGTGTCCCACACTGTGTGTCGTCTGTAAAGGCCCCTTCGTAGACGTTTTTGGAAGCCACGACGTTCATAAACGATCTACCCTAATCTACACGGATTTGGTGAGTCCTATCTGATTACGCAAAAAGATTTGGTACATCTTTTTGTCTAAGGTTCAACGACTTCGGTATAAAAACCTCCATCACTCGACCTTAAACTCTTTTCTTTCTTCTTTCCTGTAGTAGTTGTGCTTATCTTGTGTTTGCTTACAGGTACACTAATTACAAATTTTCTTACAGCAATAAAATAATAGAATTTTCATCAAACAAGGAAATAAATAAATTCAGGTCTAGCGTTTCGATTTAGTTAGTTAGTACCTATCCTCTCTTCTCTTTGTTTGACTATTAGTTCTCTAGTACCAATTAAGTTCATTATGGAAAACTTTTTCCATAATACGTCGAGTGGAGGACGCCGAGGGGCAAGGCGCCAATCCCTATCCCCTCAGGCACTAGGTCTCCTAGAGCAAAGCCCCCTAAGGATAGTTCCGGGGGCACACGCAAATTCTTATACCAATGTAATTATGTCCCCCCATCTTCCCCCATTGTACGACTCTCTTTCAGAGCGAAATACGCAGTATCTGACGCTGTCAGAGTGTACCTCGCCGGAAGACATCTGCACCGTCGTTCCACGACATGTCCCCAGTCACGGAGGACAAGAACCGCACCCCCTGAGAGCACGCCGACCGCCATCATACGAGCCGGCCTTCCGCGAACCCGCGGAAGTGATGGCAAGGGAGTCCGTTGACACGCACCGCCTCCAAGAGGAGAACATGAACCTCCGGGGTACCATTAATACCCTGATGGAGCGGTTAGAGACCCTAACCGCCGCGTTGACGAGGTTCACGGCGGGCAGCGATCCCGCAGGCGCTCTGGGGCGGCTACCGCCCCCAGGAACGCCGCCCGCGGAGGAAACTGCCGCCTACGACGGCGTCGCGGCGCCCCAGGACGTCGTTGCAGGACACGACGCCCGTCGCGACGCCGACCCACCACAACGGAACAGTCCATTTGCCGGACAGAACTGTCAGAAAAGCTGACGTTAGGGCTTTCGCGAGCACATATTTGTAGCTCTAAAAATATTTCATTTTGCAGCTGTGTTCGTCCTAACAGTCTTAGGAGCGAAATGAGTTGCAAAAACATCGCGTATGTCATTTAATAAATCATACCAAAAGCTAAAACTATATTAGTTTTTGGTAAAAGGCTTCAAAAGGCTTTTTCATATAAAAAGCTTATCAAAAGTAGGTGACGCAATACTTATTAAAATGTAGTACCCGTTTTGATAAGGCGAACCACTAAAATAATAATTTTAATAATTTAATAATGCATAACATTATACGCGAACACCTTTGGACGCGACACACAGTCAACCCTTATTCATTCCGAAAGCAGTTCGAATCAGCCAGCGCACAGTGGCCCCCAAGCGACGGCAAACAGGTCCGCCGCTTATAAAAAAATTCAGTCTTTCTAATTTTCCATCACATATCTTCAATTGATGCGATTTACAAATCCCCAAAAATTCATCCAATTTTTACAATTGCAATTATCATATTATAAAAATACGTTTCATGTATTTTTATTTTATTTCTCAAAATATTTCTGTGTTAAATATTTTTCAATTCTCTTCTAAGCGCTAATCCCGTTAATCCGTCGCATTACCGGCATATCGTTTTATCGGTAAAAGTTATGCAAATTTCTCATTTTTTTTTGGTACAAATTAAAAGAAAATAACACCTCATCGCTGCGGACATACCACAGCCCTTGAGATGTTATTTATCGGATAATTTAAACCGTTATTCAATGTTTAATAAATTATTTCATTACCTTTATTCTGAAAGGTAAAGCATTTGCATTTTTAAGCGTAAATTAAATTTAATTTACTCTGCTGTTCATTCTTTTGTTTCGCAATTGTTGCATTTCTTTTAAAGATAATTTCTCTGCGTACTTAAATTAAAAGAAATTAACATTTTTCTGCCGGCCAATTGTGCATAGGCATCGAGGGGGTTAATTATTGGATAATTTAAGTATGATTTTTCTACTCATAACCGTTATTTTCATTGCATATCTTTTATAGATGATGTAACTCTTTTTCGTGCTTAATTAAATAATATTAGCGTTCCTTCGCTGTCTAGAGACAAGCCATTCGTCGAAACGTTGAATGTTAATTAATTTAAGTAAATTCATATTCTTCTAGAAGAATTTCCTATCATTTTGAGATATTATTTTTCCAGCATCTCTCCGAACCAATTGACTCGTTTCTAGGTCAAATTTCTTTTATAGTCCGCGGGTACTGAAAGTACGCCTACGTATTGGTTGGAACCGTCGCGGAGGGCTGGGCCCTAGAAAGTCTATAAAAGAAAGGCGAATTTTGAAACAGAAGAGAGACTCACTCAGTAACTCAAGACTCAAACTCAGTCAGATACATATCAAGTCGTTGACAAATCGCTGTCAGAGCTTTGAATCCGAATCGTTGTTGGCTTCGCTTTCTAAAACAGTGCGTTTTTGTGTTTTACGAAGCCGATTTAATCCGAGAAATTCGTTTTTCGTGTTAAAATCACTCACCTTCCAAGCCAAGTAATTTTTACTGTGCATATTTTCGAGAAGTCATTCTCTTCTACGCCGTGCAGCCTAGTTTCTCACTTTTTAGTGTTGTTAATAAGTGCATTGCGTAAATTCATTTTGCTTTTGACCTTTACGTTCGTTATCTGAGATTGCTCTTTCGGCGTGTTCGCTGAAGTTTCAGATAACTTGTAAAGAAAAAGTGATTTTTCGGCCCGCTTTCGCCCGCTTTGTGTCCCACACTGTGTGTCGTCTGTAAAGGCCCCTCCGTAGACGTTTTGGAAGCCACGACGTTCATAAACGATCTACCCTAATTTGCAAGGATTTGGTGAGTCCTTTCTGATTACGCAAAAAGATTTGGTACATCTTTTTTTCTAAGGTTCAGGCACTAGGTCTCCTAGATCAAAGTCCCCTAAGGGTAATTCCGGGGGCACACGCCAATTTTAACTCACACATAAATTTGTCTCCTCATGTCCCCCCGTTTCACGAATCTCTTTCAGAGCCAAACACCCAGTATCTGACGCTGTCAGAATGTACCTCGCCTGAGGACGGCTACCCCGTCCCACGAAACGTCCCCGGTCATGGAGGACAAGGACCTCACCCCCTGAGAACTAGCCGACCGCCATCCTACGAGCCGGCCTTCCGCGAACCCGCGGAAGTGATGGCACGGGAGTCCGTCGACGCGCGCCGCCTCCAAGAGGAGAATGCGAGCCTCCGGGGTACCATAAGTACTCTAATGGAGCGGTTAGAGGCACTAACCGCCGCCTTGACGAGGTTCACGGCCGGCAGCGACCCCGCAGGCGCTCTGGGACGGCTACCGCCCCCAGGAACGCCGCCCGCGGAGGAAACTGCCGCCTACGGGCCTGCCACGACGTCCTGGGGCGCCGCGACGCCGATCCACCACATCAGGACTACCATTTAGCCGAACATGGCGCCCAACGTGGGGCTAATACATATGCCCCATGTGTAGTGGACAACCTTTCAGCCGGACATGGTGCCCAACGTGGTGCTAATACATATGCCCCATGTGTAGTGGACTTCCTGAATGCCGGACAGAACCAAGTGAGGATAGACCGCAGTCCGCGGTCAGAGAGCGAGCGAGAAGGGTCCAGACATAGGACAGGTGAGTAAAAATTAATAATTTTATTTTCAGCATTTAATTTTCAGGAATTAGTGTTGTAAGTAAGGGAGAAAGGACTCCAAAGTGAAAGTGTGAATAAAGTAAAAATAATAATTATTAAAAATGGGAAAAACCAGTGAAGAAGCAAAAGGCCGGGAAACCAAAATCCCGATCCAGAATAAAGAAATAGCCAGAAGCTCTTCCAAATCAAGAGAAATGGCGATGCTCCGGATAGAAAATGAAAAACAAAAAAGGGAAATTGCAGAACTAAAAGCCCTCAACGTCGAGCTGTTGAGGAAATTATATGAACAAACAGCGCAAAATCACAAAGAACTGATGGAAATGATAAAAACCACGAACAAATCCAAGAAAAAGAAAGCTAAACTCAGTACGGGAAACGAAGAAGAAATAGAAACAGAATCAGTAGTCCAGGAAAGCAACAAACAAGAAGAAAAAGAAAAGCAAGATGAACAAATGGATTTCGAGCAAATCCAAAAAGGCCAACAAGAAGAAAGAAGAAAAAGAAGCGCAGAATCAAACGAAGACAACACAGGCTTCACTGAAGTCCAAGGTAGGAAGAAAAAAAACCAAGAAAAAACAAAGGACACTGAAATAATAGAAACAGATACAAACAGAAAACAAACTCTACCGATACTAATAAAATCAGCAAAAAAATGGAGAAAAATCCAAAGCGGATTAACCTCCAGGGTAATAAAATATGCGTCAGCGACACTTAACAATCGCGGAGACTCACTCAAAGTGATCCCAGAAACCCCAGAGAACTACTGAAGGATGACAACATACCTAGAAGAACTGAAAGTAACAGATAACGGAATAAACTGGATCTGTTTTGAATAACCGGAAAATAGACCCTTTAAAGCGGTCATTAAAGGAATCCCGGCCGAAACTCCCCTAGAAGAAATAGAAGAAGATCTTAAGGAACAAGATCTAAGCCCAATCAAAATACAAGCAATGACGTCTAGATACGACGGAAAACGCTTGCCACTTTACCTAGTGGACTACCCCAAAGACAAAAAGGATCAAATCCTCAAACTTAAACACTGCGTCGGCCTAATAGTCCGGGTAGAAGAGCAACGAAAAAGGCAAGGAGCCACTCAATGCTACCAGTGCCAAGGCTTTCATCACGTACAGCATAACTGTCACGTAAACCCACGCTGCGTAAGATGCGGAGGTGGCCACAGAGCAGGAGACTGTAAAAGGGATAAAGAATCCACCCCACCAATATGTGCAAATTGTAAAGGAGATCACCCAGCTAACTACAGTGGATGCCCAAGAAGGCCAAAACCCCCACAGAGAAACGCACAAAGAGGTCCAGTCCCTCAACCAAACACAAACGCAGGAGTATCATACTCCAATGCAGTAAAGAACAACAAGAGTTCAGAAGTCACGGCATTCGATCCAATCATGATACAAAATTTTATGAGCCAAATGCAGCAAATGCTGCAATTCATGAGCGTATGGCAAAGGAATAGCAATGAATAATAATAATAAAACTGCCCGGTCAATTGAAGATACTATCCTGGAATCCTGGAGGACTTAGACAATACGTTCAAATCCTAAACGAGATGATGGAACGCGAAGAAATAGATATAACAGCCTTACAGGAAACCAAAATTACGGCCAATTTTAGGTTGAAAGTATCAGGATACGAAATCTATAGAACAGATCACCTAAACAACTCCGGCGGCACAGCAATACTGATCAGAAAAGGTCTAAACCATTACCACCTACCCAACCCCGACGGGTTAAGAACAATGGAAACCACCAACGTATTGGTCAGAACGAAGCTAGGGAACATCAAGATAGCTTCGGCATACGTAAGACCAAACGACAACCTCCACTAAGAAGATTTAGAAGCAGTATTAAATAACAACGACGATCCTACAGTGCTAATAGGTGATCTAAATGCGAAATCCACCTCATGGAACAGCAAAACAACAAATGCTGAAGGAAGAATCCTCCAGGAATTCGCCGAGAATAATGACTATGTGGTAGAAGGCCCAGAAGAACCAACACACTTCCCACAAGGAGGGCAAAGACCAGACGTCCTAGATATAACAGTGATGTCAAAACCAAGCTTCGTCTATGAGTTACTCTCCATCCACGAGGGAGCAACCTCCCATAACCCTATAGTCTTAACTATAGGAGACGGGAAAGCAGTGGATGCAACGAAGAGAGCAATACTTTAGGCGAATTGCTGGAGAAGAAATAGGACAAATCCCCACAATAACGAACGTAGAAGATCTAGAGAACGCAGTGAACTCCTTCACGAGTTCACTCAAACGATCAATAGAGCGAAGCTCAGAAGAAACAGATTCCAAGACCGGGCATATACAGAGACATCAGCGAAGACTTGAAGTCTCTGATAAAGGCAAAGAACAACGCTAGGCGCAGAGCCAACCGGAGTAGACAGCCGGACCACAGGAGAATGGCGAATCAACTAACTCAGCAAGTAAAAGAAGAGCTACAGAAGTTCAGAAGCAACCAATGGGATAAATTTATCAACAACTTTTACCCACAAAAACCTGGAAACTCTGGAAACTCCAAAAATGTCTAAGACAAGACCGAAAACCCATACCTACACTCCTTGGGGAAAACGGACTGGTAAGCTCTCCAGAAGACAAAGCAGAAGCGCTAAGAAGAACATTGGAGAGGGAGTTCCAACTAAACTACCACGAAGATGAAGACATAGACTTTGCTGAGGAAGTTGAAGAAACCATTCTCGATATGGACCAGGAAACTGACGAAGACTATGGCATATTGGATCCAACCTCCCCAGAAGAGGTGAAATCCATTATAAAATTCCTAAAGGCCAAAAAGGCAGCTGGCTACGATGAGATCGCAAATAAAGCACTAAAGAACCTACCAGTGCGAGCGATAGTATACTTAACAACCATAGTTAATGCTATGCTACGCTTAAGACACTTCCCAGAGAGCTAGAAGAAGGCGGACGTAGTCATGCTGTCGAAACCAGGAAAAGACCCAAAGTTCCCACAGAACTATAGGCCGATAAGCTTATTGCCAGCTATGAGCAAGGTAGCCAAATACCTGGGAATCATCCTCGATGAAAGATTAACGTTTGGAGAACACGTGAAAGCAACAGTAGGCAAAGCGAAGATGGCAAGAAGCAGACTGAGCGGTCTGATCGGAAGACGCTGGTCCACACGAAAGTAAGAATTATAAACGCAGTAGTGCTGCCAATGCTAACCTACGCCTCACCTGCGTGGGGCCAAGTATGCGCGACAGCACGGAAAAAACTGCAAACACAGCAGAACCTAGCTTTGAGACAAGCCGTCGACACACCCTGGTACGTCAGTAATCGACAGATCTACCGAGATCTCCAACAGATAACGGTACTGACTACAATGAGGGAAAGAGCAGAGCGAGCCTTTGAAGATTATAAAGAGCATCCCAACTTAGAACTTATGGAACTGCTAAACTACCTCCCAGACGACCACGGGAAGCATCCGCGTCCCAAGAAGCAGGTAACGCTCCAACCGAATTAGACATATACCGATTATGACACGGAGTAGGAAGGAAGCCGGGAGGCATTACTGAATGTCACCGACCTCCGAAAAACTGCAAGTTCACACCGTGAACAAACAGAAACACCTACCCACAAAAACCAAAAAACCCAAAATGTGGGAGACCAGGACCTCGGATACGAGGACACTGGTGACCCACAAGACGGACGACAAAAAAAAAAGGAGCCCAGAGAAATCTGGAGGAGACCTATCGGAAATCATCCTAAGACTTACACGAAACATATTAGTGGCGAACAGAACAACTAATATTTCAACATTATATCATGTCCGACGATGAAAATACCGCCGTACAACAAATTGTAGTTGTATCATCATTAGCCAAAGGCACCTTGGATGCATTTGATAACTCAGTAGAAACCTTTTCGTCGTGGTTCGAACGTTTTGAACTTTTTTGCGAATTAAACCCTATAGAGAACGCAAATGATACGAAAAAAAAGATATTTCTAACCTATATGGGAAGTAAAAATTACAGTTTAATACAAAAGTCCTGTTTGCCAGAAAAACCGATCAATAAAAGCATCGAAGAATTGAAACTCATCCTAACAAATAAATACAAGCCGGAAGGCTTAGTGACAACAAACAGATATTTATTTAGTCGAAGAAACCAAGAGGTAAATGAGTTAGTTAAAGACTATATTTTAACATTACAAGAATTGGCATGGAAATGTAAATTTACTCATAATTATAACGAACAATGTAGAGACAGGCTAGTTTGTGGCATAAGAAACGATAAAGTAAGAAGAAAATTATTGTCAGAGCCCAATCTTACATACGAACGTGCAATGAATTCTCAGAAACCGTAGTCAGTCACATAATAGAAGTCGTGATCAACCATATAATAGAAGACAAAACCAGTCATATAACAGAAGTCGATGTCACAAAATTCATGTTATCGATGTGGAAGAATACACAATCCACAAACATGTCCAGCACGTCATTGGACCTGCAACGCTTGTAATCGAAAAGGTCACACTGTTCCTAACTGTAGAGGCAAAGTGAGACATGTACAGGAGGAAGAAGAATAAGAGAATGGTAGTATGGTAAATAGAAGAGAAGAAGACACATTATTATAAATGTTCTTCATTTTTGATTTTACTATACAAGGCACTTTTTGATGGTAAACAAGTGTGCCCTAATATTTCCCAACAATTAAGATATTCATAAAGAAAAATACCTTTTTTGTAACTAATTTAAATTTAAGATCATCATTTAAATTACTTTTTGTATATTGCTTTTGATTATCTTCCAAATAAGATGATACTTTACTTAACGTACTTAACGTACGCATAAATATAAACGAATCCAAAAAACGAAAACTAATGTTGGTTCCTGCACCATATTTTGTAAATGAAACGTACCTTTCTTTATTTAAAGTAAATAAAGAAATATATCCGTTCATCTTTGTGCTAAGAGATTCAGTTATAAAATTACTGCCGTATTCTGATAAATTATGAAATACAATAGGTACATTATATGAATTTTGATACAAAACATTACAAGATTAATATCACAGCTCAAATACGACCAGCTATTACACTCTAGTTAGCGGATCGTCGCGCAACGTCGCCTTTCGGTGTAAAACTTATCAAATCAGTGGCTTGGCTTACACCAAAATTTTAAAATATTTATTATTTGCATAGGCCTAGTTCGAGATCGAGTTAGTAGGTGATCTTTGAAGATAGTTACCATTTTGTAGTTTGTGGTGATTGTGCTTTGAGGAATTTTTGTTACGTGGTGATTTAAAAATGGGCTTTTCAGGTGCGGCAAAATTTTGCAAAAAAAATTATTTTTGCAAGAGTTTTTTAGATTTCCTAAAGATTGTAATAGGTAAGTTACATTTTCATTTATAATAAAGAATTATGCTGGTTAGGTTAGGTTAGGTTAGGATAATCAAAAATTTTCCAAAGACTTTTTTGTAGAGCGTCAAATTTCCTATAAGAATAATTTTTGGTTTGACAATCCATTAAGCCGCTTCAGAGTTACGAAATCCCAATATTAAAAAAAAAATTTCCGTGTTATTTAAATGGGAAATAGAAATCTGCGGTGCGCGACCTCTTAATATTAATATTAAGGGCTCTCGTTTTCACAGGTGTCTTTTTACACCTTCTCGAAAGATTTTACGTGAGGATTTCGAAAAAAAAAATTAAGTATTTTTTTTGAATCAGCCTAATGTCGAACATGTATTACGGTCTAACGAAATTGCAGTATTGAAAAATATGTTATGATTAGATGTAAAGTTTGATATCGTAGAGGTTTAATGAAGCCAATAAAATTACTGATAAAGATTAGCTGTACGGATTTTTGTAGCGACATCCCGATCTTAGTATTAGAAAACCAGAAGCAACAAGTATGAATAGAATACTGGGATTTAATATAGTAGAAATAAACCGCTTCTTTGAAAACTTGGAGGCAGTTATGTCAAAATATAAATTTCAAGCAGAAAATATCTACAATGCAGATAACACAAGCGTAACAATCGTCTAAGAGACGCAAAAAATTATAGCTCCTAAAAGACAGAAATGTGTTGAAGCAGTGACATCGTGGGAGAGGGGAAACAATGTTACGGTAATATATGCCATGAGTGCCACTCGCCTCAGCTGGAAAAAATGGACCATAAGGAGCTATCTACAACTGCTCACATAATGGTTGGACAAACCAACCATTTTCATTTTGTCGTTGAGGCATTTTATCAAACACACGAAGCCTACTGCCGAAAGACCAGTTTTGCTTGAAAAGGATAATCACAACAGCTATTCTACGTTATAAACTTTGGAACTAGCAAAAAGTAATCATGTCATAATATTGATTATTCCATCACATTCACCCCACGCCTACAATGACTAGATGTTTTTGGGCCGTTGCAAAAAACTTATAACAAAGAGTGACATGTACATTAAATAAAAAAATACGATCAAAATTACACTGTATGAAATCGCAGGGTTGTTCAATAAAGCTTATAGTAAGGTTGCTAATTTAGAAAAGGGAATTTCGGGCTTTAAAGCAACGGGAATATTTCCCATGAATCCAGAAGTATTTGATGATGATTTCATTGATACTGATATCGACAACCAGCTTTGGCTAACATTGCTCAGTCAAATAAATACAACAGCCACCAGCCATACCCCAGCTAACTATTACTAATTTAAAACTGACAACTCCACAACAAATGACATATAACAGCAGTTGCACAGTAGATCATCAGCCACTATAGGACAATCCATCGTCTAATTTTGCATTTGACCTAACCTCTCATCTGTCTGATATTGTACCAGGAAGGAGAATAATTGAAGTTACTCATTTAGGGAAACAATTAAAATGTGTGCAGTGTAAGGCATTACTGGATTTAGAAAATATTAAAAGAGAAGAACGACGTGGCTTGGGTTCGATTTGGCATGTATTATGTCCAGCTTGCAATATTTTAAATGAAGTTTCTACTGACAAGCAACATTTAGATGCAAAAACTAAAAGACAACGGTTCGACATAAATTCCAAAATTGCAATAGGTTTGTAGATAAAAAATTATTAAATTAATAAGATTCAAGTGTATTTATGTATGACATTTTTTCAGGCGCACTTCACTCAGGGATTGGAGCAACTCACGTCAATAAAATTTTAGCCTCTGTGAATATACCATCAATTAATCCTAAAACTTTCACGACATATGAAAATGAGATGGGAACAGCTGTTGAGAAAGTGGCCAAAGAAAGTTAGTAGTAGGGCAAAGCGGGTTCTACCCCGAAGTTCCAGAAACTGCCACCAGGGGCGTTGGTGGCGCTAGTGTCGCTGTTGCGCGGCAAATTCAAATTTCGAGAGCGGCCATTTTTAGTCCAATTATGTCAAAGTTCCACAAAGTGTTAGTAGATGGCGTTGGTGGTGCCAAAGTTCCACAAAGTGTTAGTAGATGGCGTTGGAGAGCGGCGGCGGCCATTTTTAGTCCAATTATGCTGAAGTTCCAGAAACTGCCACCACTACTAGATGGCGCAATGAACGTTGCCGAAAGGGCATTAGTGCCTAACTTCGTTATTATTGGTCCAATTGAATCGCGGAAAAAACGGCCATTATCTATAAGTGACGTATATGTCAAATTTAAAGAAAAAACATGCGCAATGATGGTTGCCGAAAGGGCACAAAGCGCTTAACTTTGCTGCTATTGGTCCAATTGAATCGCGGAAAAGACAGGCATTATCTATGAGTGGCGTAGATGTCAAATTTAAAGAAAAACATGCGCAATGAACGTTGCCGAAAGGGCACAAAGCGCTTAACTTCGCTGTTATTGGTCCAATTGAATCGCGGAAAAAACAGGCATTATCTATAAGTGGCGTAGATGTCAAATTTAAAGAAAAGCATGCGCAATGAACGTTGCCGAAAGGGCATTAGTGCCTAACTTCGTTGTTATTGGCCCAATTGAATCGTGGAAAAAACAGGCATTATCTATAAGTAACATAGATGTCAAATTTAAAGAAAAGCATGCGCAATGAACGTTGCCGAAAGGGCACAAAGCGCTTAACTTCGCTGTTATTGGTCCAATTGAATCGCGGAAAAAACAGGCATTATCTATAAGTGGCGTAGATGTCAAATTTAAAGAAAAACATGCGCAATGAACGCGGCCAAAAGGGCACAAAGCGCTTAACTTCGCTGTTATTGGTCCAATTGAATCGCAGAAAAAACAGGCATTATCTATAAGCGGTGTAGATGTCAAATTTACAGGAAAAATTGCTTGATCATGATTGGATAATTATATAATATTTTACATTTTATATAATTTTTGTCAATAGTGATTTTTAAATGTTATAATATTCCTCCGAAAATTGAGCTTACTTAAGTTAAGTAAATTTCAAAATCTAAACATCAAAGTGTTAAATAACTCATAGAAATAAAATGTATAATACTTTACAAAATAAAACTGTTATAATATTCCTCCGAAAATTGAGCTTACTTAAGTTAAGTAAATTTCAAAATCTAAACTTCAAAGTGTTAAATAACACACAAAATTCTATTACTCCAAATTCAAGATCATTTAAAATTGTTTTTTTGAACTAAAAATTTTATAAATACGGCCCTGCAATCTACATTTTCTAAAAAAATTTAAAAACATACTTTAACTGTCATACCGGATGAAGCCTCCCAGATAAAAATTAGATAAGACTGTAACGAGCAAAAATAAAACCACATTTACAGAAAACAAATTCTAGTACAAACATCTACATCCGTTCACACAGGATGTAGCTTCCTGGATAAAAATTTGATAAGACTGATAACGGTGAAAAATACAACCACATTTCCACGAAACGAATTTAGTTATCTTCCCACAGATAATGTAGTTGTTTTTCTCGAGTGCTATAAAAGCCGAAGCCGAATCAATCGACAATTCAGTCGCAAACGTCTCTTCACCAGTGCTGCTGCTGCCCGTTAATATTCAGTGAGCCGTTTCCAGTTGTTTTTTACATTGTGCTGTCAGTTAGTGTTCAGTGAACAGTTTTCAGTTGGAGTTATTGTAAGTACATTTAATGCTAATTTTTTAAAACTTTTTTGTACCAGTGCTGTAGTAAATTTCAAAATCTAAACTTCAAAGTGTTAAATAAGTTCATTTTTTTTAAAAACTTTTTTTGTAATTTTAACAGTACAAATTTTTGATTTTTTCAGTAATTTGTACCAGTGCTCCACATTTTTTTGCTGTTAAGCTTCAATCCGGCTAAGACTATTTTTGCCATCCACATCTTTAAGCTTTTAAAGTAAGTGTTTTTTTCGGTGGTTTTTTCATGCTAGTATTCCATTTTTTTATTATTATTTTAGATGAGTTTTCTCGAAAAATTAAACGAATTTACCTCATCTACAGATACCGAAAACAAGCCCATAATTAAGCTAAAGGACCTGCAACCCGACGTTCCAAAGAAAATTTATCGTGTTCAACTCGCCAAATCCAAATTTGGAGGGGAATCCATCCTAGTGGAATTGGAGGAGAACGTCGTCACATTTCTGCCCAAAAGGTCTACCGAAATTTACAAGAACCACATCGACGATCTAAACAAAGGGGGCTTCAGTTTAGTTTTTATTGGCCTGCACGAGATATCCAAGAGCTGTGCTCCTAGGACCTTATTTAAAATACAAAAAAATTAGGTGAGTTCAATCATGAATTTCGCACACGTTTTTAAAAAAATCGAAGACCTACTTAAAACTGAGCACAATATTTCGACATATTCAGATCAAAATAAATGGCTAGCACTAATCAGTACTCACCTCAGAAAATGCAATTTAGCGATAAAAAAATGTAATTTCACGGTAGGGGAAAAAAGAAAAATTTACGCCAAAATGGGACAGTTAAAAAGGTTGCGGTGTATCATTAAATTAGCGTCTTCCCATGTAGTAGGGGAGGGCATTAGACAGGGGCGCGGTACTAAAGGGGGCGTTAAATGGGAAGACGTCAACGCGATTTTTAACAATCGGATTAGAACGGGGGTCATTATAAATTTAAAGTATAAAGAAATTAAAGATTTTTTGAAGGCTTCATTCAATTTATTCAAGTCAAAAATTTCACAAATTTTAAAAAATGATACACCGTCACTAAAAGTAAATGTCACATTTTGCGGCGATTTTTTAAAAAATGATAGTGATGGTGGGGAAGTAATTGACATTAAATACTTTGGATCCCCAAATTTCGTCGTTGATTTGGGGACGGATTTAGCACAGGAGTATAAAAGTATTGTAGATTTTATTTTAAATAAACTTTCGGAATTTCAAGAAAAAGACAGTGGGTGGGCGTTGTCAAAAATAAATTTATTAGAAGTAGCTATTAACAAATTTGAAATTGGGAACGGTTCATCCTTCATTCAGCTGCCAAAAGAAATATTAGCGAAAAAGGCATGCATAAACGTCAAAAATGCAGACCTGGCGTGTTTTTACTGGGCCGTAACAAGTTTTTTGTTTCCCGCTAAAAAACACCCCGAATATACATTTAATTACCCTCATTATAGTACAGTTTTGAATACAGACGGTTTAGAATTGCCTATGAAACTAACACAAATTTCAAAATTTGAAAAGTTAAATGAAATCTCTGTAAACGTTTACGCTTTAGAACTAAATCAAACTAATAAAAAGTCATTTTACGTAGTGGTACCTGCACGTTTAACTAAAAATAAACAGCCGCGTCATGTAAATTTACTTTTAATACAAGATGAATATTTTCCAAAATTAAACGACTACGAGGCTCCTCCCGTCAACAACGAGGACACTACTACCACCACAATTAAATATCATTATTGTTGGATTAAAAATATGTCTAGACTAGTTTCAAACCAACTTAACAAAAGTAAAAATAAAAAATTTATTTGTGATCGGTGCCTAAACTATTTTCAAAACGAAAAAAAACTAACGGACCACGAAATTTTATGCATAAACAGCAATGATTGCAAAATTTCTTTTCCCCCATATGATAACGTCGAATTTAAAAATCATGTATACAAGCAGAAATGTCCTTTTGTCGTTTATGCCGATTTCGAGTCAATTTTAGAAAAGTGTGATAAAAAGCTATCCCATACAACCACCAAGTATCAGCATCATAAAACATTTAGTGCAGGCTTCTACTTAAAATGCAGCTACGATAATCAGATTTCATACTACAATAGTTATAAACGGGAAGATTGCATGGACTGGTTTGCGAATCAAATGTTAGAAGTCGCGAAATTTATTGAATCTAAATTATTAAATATTCTTCCTATTTGTATGCCTACTGTCGTCGCAAACGGTGTCTGCTGTCACATTTGCGACAATAAGTTTAAAGAAAAAGATGTTATCGTTAAAGACCACGATCATTTTACGGGATTATTTAGAGGGTTCGCACATCAATCGTGCAATCTGAACTTCAAAAAACTATTTGTAGTGCCCATAGTTTTCCATAATCTTAGCGGATACGACAGTCATTTTATTATTAGAGATCTTGCTAAACGTGGACCCTTGAGTGTACTACCTGTGAACATGGAAAAATACATTTCTTTTACGCAGTATGAACCAGAAACTAAAATTAAATTTCGCTATATAGACTCCTTTAGATTTTTGGGTATCAGTCTCGATGAGTTGGTGTCTACACTAAAAATAGAGGAGTTGATTACATTAAAAGGAGAATTTGGTAACTTGACTAATGAAACGTTCAAACTGTTGACGAGGAAAGGTGTTTTTCCATACGATTACATTGATAGTATTAATAAGCTAAATGATACCACTAGTCTTCCAGCAATTGAGAGTTTTTACAACAAATTAAATGATTGTCATATTTCCGCGGATGATTACACTCATGCGCAAAACGTTTGGCAAGCTTTCCAAATTCAAAATTTAGGCGAATATGCAGATTTGTATATGCGAACCGACATTCTCCTTCTTTGTGACGTTATGTAAAACTTTCGAACAACTGCTCTGGAAACTTACCAACTAGATCCGGCATGGTACTATACTATGCCCGGATATACTTGGGATTGCATGCTCAAGTACACGAAATGTAAATTACAAATTTTAAAAGATGTCGACATGTTGTTGTTTGTCGAGTCATCAATACGTGGAGGAATATCTGTTTGTTCAAACAGATATTCTGAAGCCAACAATAAATACATGCCTGAATACGATTCTTCTAAGCCGTCCAAGTACCTTATGTACTTTGACGTAAACAATTTATATGGGTGGGCAATGTCACAGTTCCTCCCCTACGGGGGGTTTGAATGGGAGCCCAATACAAACATTGACATTACTCAGATTCCCGACGATTCACCCGTCGGATATATTTTACAAGTTGATTTAGAGTATCCCGAAAGTTTACATGACGAGCACAAAGATTTCCCATTTTGTCCAGAACACCGTAAACCTCCCGGTTCCAAATTGTCCAAATTAATGACCACCCTTTACCCGAAAAAACAATACACTCTGCATTATCGTAATTTAAAACAAGCCCTCGAACACGGGTTAAAATTAACGAAAATTCACAAAGTACTAAAATTCAAACAATCGGCTTGGCTGCAGTCCTATATCGAGCTGAATACTCGCTTAAGGACTGTAGCCACAAGCAATTTTAAAAAAACCCAGTTCAAACTCGCTAATAATGCCGTATTCGGTAAGACGATGGAAAACATCAGACTCCATAGGGTAGTGAAATTACTTACTTCTTACGAGGGTCGTTACGGTGCAAAAAATTTGATAGCCAGCCCCCGATTTCATAATAGAAGAGTTTTTGACGACAAACTCATGGCTATCGAATTAAAGAAGGCTGAACTACTCTTCAACAAACCCCTGTATATCGGCATGGCTATCCTGGACATTTCTAAAACCTGTATGTATGATTTTCACTATAATTTCATGTTACCAACTATGGGGGTGGAAAATTTAAAATTAATGTACACTGACACCGATAGTTTTATTTACGAATTAAATTGCGATGACGTTTACAAAAGTCTTATTGAAGATCATTTAGAAAAATTTGACACTTCAGATTACCCCTCAAATAACGCCTATAAGATTCCTTTAGTAAATAAAAAAATTCCCGGTTTAATGAAGGATGAAGCTAATGGTAAAATTATGACACATTTTGTGGGATTACGATCAAAAATGTATAGTTATAAAGTGCAAGGTGGCAAAGTAGTGAAAAAATCAAAGGGGGTTAAGTCCAATGTCGTAAAAAATAAAATCATATTCGAGGATTACCTAAATTGTTTGCAAAATAATAATAAAAAATATAATACACAACACACTATTCGATCTTATTTGCATGATGTATATAGCATAAGTCAGACTAAAATTGGACTTAGCCCCTATGATGATAAGCGTCAACTACTTCCCCACTCACATGACACCCTTCCGTGGGGATATAAAAGTTAATTTTTTCTTTTTTTTTGCTCTACCGTGGAGTTTAACGGGGAAAGTTTTTCAAAATTTTAATAAATTAATATGTGATTACTGATTATTAGCTTGCCATAATTTTGAAATATTTATTGAATATGCAGAAATATTGTGCTTGGTTTCGATATGATTTACATGAAAATAAACGAGTGCGATTTTCAGACTGAACTATGTGTACCTAATAAATTATTTATAGTTTTTATGTATTAGTTATATATGTTTGCTTACTGTATTATTTGTAGGACAATAAAAAAATAAATATAAAAAAGAAGTGTTTTATTTCAAAAAACTTGGTACATTTTTTTTAATTTGAACAATGATTTAATATATCATTAATTACATCATCTTTATAGTAATACATGTACTCTTGTAGAGCATTTTTTTCTAAACAATTTGGCATAACAGCACAAATTAAAATTAAAGTATTAAATCTACTAGTGGCGTCATCGTCGTCGACACAAATACTATTGAAATTAACAGCAAAATAAGCTCGTGTAGAGTCTATTAAATTACAGTAGAATGTATTAAAGTTCAAGTCTTCTAGCAACGAAATGTAGTTCTTCACCAAATTGCAATTTGCTTCAAGGATGTCGGAAACATCATCCTCGTCCAGATAGAACTCGACTCCATGTTTGTTTGCAAGTAGAAACTTGGTATCGTCGTACACTAATTGAGTAACTTTACAAAAGTCTCCACAAGGGAAAACTACAGGATCGTATTCGTCAGGAGGTGACGGTAGATTCTCGTGAAAAAAGTCATCATATCTCTGGCGCAGCAATTCAATAAAAGTAGTCCACTCAAATGT
This sequence comes from Hermaeophaga mercurialis, assembly GCA_951812935.1. NCBI lineage: Eukaryota > Metazoa > Arthropoda > Insecta > Coleoptera > Chrysomelidae > Hermaeophaga > Hermaeophaga mercurialis. The sequence goes on from OX638366.1 coordinate 12,008,408, forward strand.
ACCAAACGAAATTCTTCCGGGTCGAAGTAAAGGTGTTAGCGTTATTGCAGGATTAAAGGTTCTGGTCGGACTTATTCCGCACAAAAGTGCATAACTTCTTAGGGAAAAATTCGTTTCCAGTAGATGGTATCGCTCCAATTTAGCAGCATACTCGTATGAAATTAAAGCTTGGTCGATTTCCTCAACACAATCATTAAGCGTCACTGCATAAGGTGAAGGAGGTGTTGGCGACGGTGACGGCGACGATGCCGAGTCACTTTCAAAAAAGAACTATAACCACTATCTTGACTACTCATGTTGTTGTTGGTTGATTTAAATTGTAGGTGCACACGACTGAATAAAATGTAGGTTCGCACCCACTTGTATTTATATACCCCCACTATGAGGGACAACGATAAGTTTGAAGGTTATTAAAAAAAGGCCCCTTGAATTGCTAAATTTGTTCGTATTTTCCATAAGATTCTATACAAAATCAGTCTTGGATAGACAAAAATTCTATTGTTTAAATGTTTTATTTTGTAAAGTATTATACATTTTATTTCTATGAGTTATATTTAAAACGGGATTAATAATTTTAGCAGCTTCTTCTATTCGGCGTTTAAAACGTAGTTGATTAAGATATCTTGATTCCCAATCACTTGTTTCAACATCTAATGATTCCCATATGTGAACGTGATTGTAATCTTCATTAAAAGTTACTTTCTTCATATCTTTTCTTTAAGAACATCGGGGTATTTGAATATAAGTTCTAGTAATAAACTATATGTAATCGGATGCGCTTGTTTTATAGGCTCCATTGTAGTAAGAGCTGTGTTGATGATATCTTCCTTGTTTTTAACCCCCATTTTTACAAACTGTTGGCTGTTTAATACTTCAATGTTGTGCTTAATTAAGGGTAAGCATCTCCAGAGCTCGGAAAGGGAAATTGATCCTAACCAGACAGTAGCATGTCCAGTTAATACGTTCAAAACAGTAATGTTTTCAAAATTTTCAAACTGTAACAAAAACCGGTTAAAATCTAGTGATTCCTTCTTTCCCGCTACTATAAAATCTTCAATAGTTTCTTTGAAGGATAAAAACTCCTTCCACTTTTTTTCACTAAACACGATACAGTTTCCTTTGTTTGCAGATATTTTCACACACGGAGCAAAATTTAAATCATGCGATAGACTCACTGCGACATATTTCGTATTCGATTTATTCAGGTAGAACCTTTGTTCACCCAAATAGATATTTTTCACTTTTGATTCTTCTGTAAACTGCATGATGACTGACTGACTAACTTCACCGGAGAAAGTCTTAATATTTATTAGTATGAAAAAAATGGGTGGGGATTCTATATTTCTTAACTCCATAGCACATTCAGTGTGTTAGGCCTGAATGGTATTTAGCTTTCCCATTCTATGGTACAATCACATTTAACGGATTTTTCTATAAATAAAAAAGAATATTTCTTACCAACATTTTTCAATCCAGTTTGACTATTTGTTTAATTTTCATTCAACAACCTTTTTTACTCATAAATTAAAAACCTTTTTTTGTTTTAATATGATTTATTAAGGATATCTAAACATTATTGAATAATTATTTTCACCGTAATTGGTACAGTTGCATTTTGTAAAGACTCCTTCTGACCACGGATTGCTGCAAAATGTTGTAAACTGATTCCCTGTTTTCATTAGATGTTGAACTATTTTCCATGCGTAACCTTTTCTTCTGTGTTTGCCAAATGTATATATATAATTTAATATGCTGGGAACATCATGTTGTCCTAATGGATCGAAATCACATCTTGATAATAAGGCGAACGCTGCAACTTCATCACCGATGTAGAGGATGTAACAAGATATTCTAGTTTCTTGACTCCATTGTTCAATTAAAAGATCTTTTACAGGTAAACGCAATATTTTATTTACAGCTCTTTTACCTATAAGAAATTCAATTTTTTCCATCTCGATTGTTTAGGACCGAACGACTTGTGTTAATTGTACTCTCTGTTTTATTTCGTTACCACATATACAAATGGAAAGATAAAAAAGTGAGTGGGGGTCTAATAATCACGGTATGTTCACGTGAAAAGGGGCTTTTTCGCGATGTTTTAAGAAATACTCGTTCTCAATAAAATACGTGTTTCTAGGTTATCACTTCATTCGCGGTTTTGATAATTTCGTATTGTTTTTAAGTTTTCAAAATTCAACATGGCTGCGCTCGTGGGCGAGTTCATTATTACAAGAGGGGGTGACACGTGTAACAGCACGTCTGTGAAAAGTCTTATGCAATAATTTTATAAGTTGCACAAATTAGGTACCCATTTGCATAACTGTGGCGCTAGATAATCCGGTTTTACAAAGGAGCATCTCACATAAAATTTTATTTACACTTTATTTAACTATATTACATTGGTAATAATAACTTGTAGTGTATCTCTAAAAAATAGGTTAAACATTTGACGTTCACGTGGCGTAAAACGTGAGGTGCGTGACGTAAAACGTGAGGTGCGTGACGTAAAACGTGAGATGCGTGACGTAAAACGTGAGGTGCGTGACGTAAAACGTGAGGTGCGTGACGTAAATCGTGAGGTGCGTGACGTAAATCGTGAGGTGCGTGACGTAAAACGTGAGGTGCGTGACGTAAAACGTGAGGTGCGTGACGTAAAACGTGAGGTGCGTGACGTAAAACGTGAGGTGCGTGACGTAAAACGTGAGGTGCGTGACGTAAAACGTGAGGTGCGTGACGTAAAACGTGACGTGTGTGACGTTTACGTGACGTGTGTGACGTTTTTGATGTTTTACGTGGCGTTTACGTGACCTTTTTGACTTCATCCTGTATGGTAATTAAAAGTCTCTCTCTCTCTCTCTCTCTTTTTAAAAAATTTATAATAATAAATGCAAAATATATATACGTACACATTTCTTACATTTTCATTTATATTCAACATGTGTGTTGGTAAAGTACTTGTACTGCTTCTCTTAACAGCCCACGCAAATTCTGCGAACGTTACTCTAGAATATTTTGTATCATTTTTGCAACGGTTTGGCTACATTAATCAAAATGAAATCGTAGGTGATAGCCTTAAAAATGTGTTAGCAAATTTTCAAGAAAAATATAATCTACCTGTGGATGGAACTCTGAACGCTGCCACTATTCAATTAATTAATAAACCTAGATGTACTGTTGGTGAAAATTCATTTACAACGATATCAAGATGGAAAAATAAAACGAGTTTCCGATGGTATTTTCCTCAAGCCCGTTCGGAACATCTTTTAACAGCTCAAAGGGCTTTTGCAATATGGGAACGTGATTCCAATTTCAATTTTCAACTAGTTCAATTTCCAACACCGAAACCCGATATTACTATAACCGTCGTACCCAAAAAACATGATTTTCGAGAAAGCTGCACAGGTCACCATCGATGTCCACAAAACTTTGATGGGCCTGGGAAAATATTGGCTCACGCACATTTTCCTAGTGCTAATGGATGTATTGAAATTCATATGGATGCTGGCGAGCAATGGTATTTTGGGGATGATGATGATAATGTTCCTGATGGTCAAGTAAGCTTTCTTATGGTGTTGGTACATGAAATCGGTCACACCCTTGGGTTAGGGCATAGTGAAGTAGAGTCTGCAATTATGTTTCCATGGTATCAGCAAAAGTTAACTCCTCTAGATGAAGATGATAAAAATGCATTAGAATTCTTGTATGGTCCACGACGACGACGAACGCCGACAACAACGACAACAACAACGAGTACAATTTATCCTCCAACCACTCGAAAACACATTTCTTCTTCTTCTTCTTCTTCTGTTAAGGCGCCGATGACTGTTTCGCTTCAATACAAAAATTTATGTAATATTAAATCACCTGATTTCATGTTTCTTGCAATAGCTCCAACGTTTCCTAATTATCGATTGTACGTCGGATTTAATACATCTTTGTGGAAATTTGATTTAAATAGTATGCTCATACCTTCAAGTCCTGAGCCGTTAATTAATTATCTACCCAATGAACTTAAGACTTCCTCGACCCCATTTTCTCACATTTTTCAAAATTCAGCGGGGGATTTAATAACGTTTGGTAATCGAAAATGTTATGTAGCCTCATTTCCAAATTTAAATATTCAAAATGATTATTATTTACCTGTGCCCTCAGATGCTTATATTAATGCGTTATTTCAATCAAATAGTGGTAGAACTTTTGTTTTCTATAATAACGTTTCCTATGTAGAATACAATAATGATCCTGGAGAAATAATTAGTCGTGGACGTATAACCGATCAATTTCCCGGTATACCGATGGACTTGACATCAGCGTTTAGATATATAGATGGTTTCATTTACTTTTTCAACAAAAACTTAAACGTATATTACAAATATAGTGAATATACGAAAAAAGTTGTTGAAGCTGGACAATTTAGTTGGAATCTATTTAACATACCCTGTCCCAGCGTAGGGTTAAAAGAACAATTGAAAACCTTATTGACAAAAATTATATCTTTTTATGAATAAAATGTACCTACCAAGTAAATTGAATATAATAAAAAAATAATTAAACGGTTCGTTCTTTATTATATACTCTTTCAGCACAATTTTTTTGTTTTTCTTCGAAAAATATTACACATGGTGAAATGAAATTTTTTTTTTATTTTTAATAAATGATATGAAAAATTTTTGAGTTTTAGTGAAACACCTTTTGCATATTTTTAGTTGTTTATTGCAACATTACATGAGGATCGAAACCTTCTTTGAATACATTTATAAAGAAATTTTAGTAACAAAATACATATAGCAGATAACGTGAGGCACGATATTGTAAATGTCTTGCTAATTTCACCATTTAATTGTCCATCCATAGCGCCACCGGCACCTGAAGAACTGGTGTTGGTTGAATTCGTCTTAAGGGGTAACAGCAACATAGTACTTTTTTCGGTATTCTTGTATTGTCCAAATTTAAATCGTCCAACTGCTTTATAACGTTTTCTTTGTCTTCGTACAGTTTAATATCTTTACGAAGTTGCTTTAGTCTTTCTTCAAATTTAAGGACTTTTTCCCAAATATGTTTGTCTTGACGACGCATGTCTTAAAGCAATAATCCCTCCAAGCGTTATTAATAAATATTATATAATAACCCCCTCTAGATCACGTGACATAATTATCCAATCATGATCAAGCAATTTTTTCGTAAAATTAGCATCTACGTTGCTTGTGGATAATGCCTGTTTTTTCCTCAATTCAATTGGATTAATAACAACGAAGATAAACGCTTTGTGTCCTTATGGCCACGTTCATTGCGCATGTTTTTCTTTAAATTTGACATCTACGGCACTTATAGATAATACCTACCTTTTTCATAATTAAATTGGACCAATAATAATGAAGTTAAACGCTAATGCCTTTATGGCAACGTTTATTGCGCATGCTTTTCTTTAAATTTAGCGTCTATGTCCCCTTTACATGATATCTGTCTTTTTCGTCATTCAATTGGACCAATAATAATGAAGTTAAGCGCTTTGTGCCCTTATGGCAACGTTCATTGCGCATGTTTTTTCTTTAAATTTGACATCTATGTTACTTATAGATAATGCCTGTTTTTTCCACGATTCAATTGGGCCAATAACAACGAAGTTAGGCACTAATGCCCTTTCGGCAACGTTCATTGCGCATGCTTTTCTTTAAATTTGACATCTACGCCACTTATAGATAATGCCTGTTTTTTCCGCGATTCAATTGGACCAATAACAGCGAAGTTAAGCGCTTTGTGCCCTTTCGGCAACGTTCATTGCGCATGCTTTTCTTTAAATTTGACATCTACGCCACTTATAGATAATGCCTGTTTTTTCCGCGATTCAATTGGACCAATAGCAGCAAAGTTAAGCGCTTTGTGCCCTTTCGGCAACCATCATTGCGCATGTTTTTTCTTTAAATTTGACATATACGTCACTTATAGATAATGGCCGTTTTTTCCGCGATTCAATTGGACCAATAATAACGAAGTTAGGCACTAATGCCCTTTCGGCAACGTTCATTGCGCCATCTAGTAGTGGTGGCAGTTTCTGGAACTTCAGCATAATTGGACTAAAAATGGCCGCCGCCGCTCTCCAACGCCATCTACTAACACTTTGTGGAACTTTGGCACCACCAACGCCATCTACTAACACTTTGTGGAACTTTGACATAATTGGACTAAAAATGGCCGCTCTCGAAATTTGAATTTGCCGCGCAACAGCGACACTAGCGCCACCAACGCCCCTGGTGGCAGTTTCTGGAACTTCGGGGTAGAACCCGCTTTGCCCTTTGCAATTGAACGTAAAATGACGATTGAAAATTCAGATAGGATTCAACAGTCATTGTAAGCATTGTCAGTTTTAATGTTTTAAAAAATTAGTAATCGATTGTACAATCAATACTTAAAATATCTAGGATTTTTAAATATTGTCATTTTGTAAAATTATAATTTATTAACAGGAAGTAAAATTGTTTTTTTTACTTAATGTTATTAAATTGATTTAATTAAATTCATCATTGAAATAGTGGTCACTTACTTTGATAATAATTTTACAGATTTTACATAATTTGAATATATTCATAATTTTTCCATCTATTGAATAAAGAATCAATTACCTTCAACAAATTTTTTGTCTAAGAAAATTTATTTAATTCAACTTTTTCCTATTTCCATCCCCTAACTTTGTTTTTCTTACCACTCTTATTACAGACCAGAAAGTGCACCATCAAATTTTATATTACCAGAATGGAGTAAAGGCTTGTCAGAGACTGCGATAACACCACTAACTGATACATCGACCGAGCTTAAGACAACGATGGCGATAATTGAGCCAGAGGTTATTAATCAAGATACAAGAATTGATCATTCTGAGCCAACTAATACTTCTAATTCTACAGAAACTTTTGATGGTATTGTACGTGTTGCTGCGTCGTATGATATGGGTTATAGCACAAGAAGAAGTGGAAGAACTTATGATAGTATGAATGGATATGCAGCATTCTTAGGACGAGAAACTGGTAAAGCCATTGACTATTTTACAACTAATCGTGGTTGTAGAATGTGTGCCCTTGGTCATCCCAAATCTGATCATGACTGTAGACTCAATTTCATTGGAAGTGCGAAAGCGAGAGAAACTTTTGCTGCTAGTAATGGTGGCAGTTTCTGGAACTTTGACATAATTGGACTAAACATGGCCGCCGCCGCCGCTCTCCAACGCCATCTACTAACACTTTGTGGAACTCTAACATAATTGGACTAAACAGGGCCGCCGCCGCCGCCGCTCTCCAACGCCATCTACTAAAACTTTGTGGAACTTTGGCGCCACCAACGCCATCTACTAACACTTTGCGGAACTTTGACATAATTGGACTAAACATGGACGCCTGGACTAAAAATGGCCGCTCTCGAAATTTGAATTTGCCGCGCAACAGCGACACTAGCGCCACCAACGCCCCTGGTGGCAGTTTCTGGAACTTCGGCGTAGAACCCGCTTTGTATTACTACTGCTAGTATGACTTCCAATAGTACAGTTTTTAAAGATAATAATATTGAAGTAGGAATTTTAATTGGAGATGATGACAGCTCAACAATTGCTGCTGTCCGTGCTGCAAGCCAATCAGAAGTGATAAAGCTCTCTGATAAAAATCACACTAGTCGAGGTGTATCAAATACACTTTACAAATATGCTAAAGTCCATAAAGAATTAAAAAGTCACGCAATATCATACCTGCATCGTTGTTTTACTTATGCAATATCTCAAAATGCTAGAAACAGTAACGAAGTAGCTGATGCATTGAGAAATATTCCTGACCATGCTTTCAACAATCATAATAACTGTGGTCATTGGTGTAGATATGTTAAGAATCCCTCAACTTATGAGCACCGAGTTATAAAAGGAGGTTTTCAGAGTCCTGATTTATATAAAGACTTAAAAAAAATATTTTGTAACTTAGCAGATAATCCGGATCGGTTTGCTGCTGGTGCATCTAGCCAAGCAAACGAAAGCCTGAATGCTACTATGACAAGTCATTACCCTAAATCTCGATGCTACTCTCAAACGGCTTCTGGAAGTTTTCGATTTGGCTGCGCTATTGGTGAGAAAAATCTCGGAGAAGGATACATTCAGAAAGCTGCAGCAAAAAGACTTTTTTTATCTCCAGGCTATCACACAACTAAATATGTTTAAAGAAGAACAAAAGTAGCAAAACAACGATATTTAAATGCGATGCGACCAGAGTTCAAAAAAAGACGATTGTTTCTGAAAGGACAGCGTACTAATCTGCGGAAGAAGAAAGAAGATATGGAAGGTACCCAGTATGAATCTAATATGGGATTACTGTCAACAAATGTACCTCATGACTCAATTCTTAATACAGAGGATATAAATGAAAAGATTATTGAAGATGATGATGATTATGGATCACAAAGTTCAGAATCTATTGCAGTATTTTTTGATTTGGAAACATCAAGCTTTTCCAAGCAATCTGATATTCTCCAAATCGCGGCACAATACAATAAATCTACATTTTCAGTTTATGTAAACCCTATACATAAAATAGCAGCACAAGCATCTGAAGCAAATGGTTTAACAAATGTCAGAGGGGAATTGATGCTCAATGGTACTAGAGTACCATCAATTCCACTAAGTAATTTTCTTACGAAACTGAAGCATCCAGTGGTCTTAGTTGCTCACAACTGTAAATTTGATGCTACTATTCTTATTAATTCTGTGAAAAAAATGGCTATGACTGATGACTTTGGGATTGTGGTTGTAGGTTTTGCAGATACACTGCCTCTAATTAAGTCAGTAACGAATCGTAAAGGAAAAGGAGAGTGCACTTTAACAGGTCTGGCTTCGTGGTTAAAAATTTCTGCGAATGGTGCGCACAATGCTGTATATGATGTTATAATGCTAGTAAAAATTACTGAGAATCTTCAGATTACAACAAAGCAATTAATAGATCGTGCTATAACTTGGAAGGATACAATTGCGAGTGTTCTTAATGCTGAGAAATCAGCTACACAGTTAAAAACACTCAACAAGTTGCTGCTGGTATTAAAAAAAAATTGCTGATGCTGATATTAGCTATAATGAGTTAATTAAAACTTTTCGTGAAGATGCTACATTTGGTGCTTCCTAACAATCAAACAGATTGTAGTAGTCTGAATGTTAATATATGTAAATATTTTTAAACCTCCATATTTTATTTATTGGGCTGTAACCACTACGATTCTAGACATAAATTTGAAATAATCACCAGCCGGTAGTTCCGAATAATATATAATAACGCCTGACTTCCCTGTTAGAAGTCTTTCTACATTTTGACCTCTGGAATTACTGTATCTCCATTTGTTGCTACCCAGGTCCTTTTGACGTTGAATTCGAAAGGAAGTGGTGACAACCACTTAAATAAACTGGCGCCCAAGGCAAATCACATGTACTTACCGCATCGGGCCACTACACACGGCATATGACGGGACTCCTCAATGCGTATCTTGACCAAAGGACTTTCCGGGTCAAGGTGGGACCAGTCCTATCCGAGTACGGAAACCTAGAGGCCGGAGTATCACAGGGGGCAGACCTGTCGTCGCTCCTGTACCTCATATACACCTTCGACATCCCGAGATCGCCGAGCACAAACCTAAGCCTCTACGCAGATGACACCGCCATTGTAGCTAGAAGTCTGGAGCCCGGGCTAATAACTCGTTATCTCCAGGCAGCTCTAGACGACATGGACCAATTCCACCTAGAACTTGGCAAGAAAATTCAGGGGTCAACCATTTCTATAGGCGGTGAAACCAAGAAGATGAAGATTAAATCAACTCTTACAGGTGCCTCCCTTAACAGCACATCAGATCCACGCATTCTACAAGGAACTGAAGACGCAACGAAATGGAATGAATGTCTCTCTCCAGCTCTTTTTGCCCTGATGCACAAAACATTCTTTGACCCAGAAACTAGAGCAGGACTAGATTTTCCTCCACCTTCAGAAAATTAGAGTTCCCAACTCTAGTAATTCTATTGCTGCCTCTGTAATACCTACTATGACTCTAATGAAAACTAAGTTGAACCTGACACCAAATGAGGAAGAGGAATGGCTTAACGCTGTAAACAGGCTGAACGGTGTTCAACCAATTGAGGACTTTCTCTCTGATGGTGAGGTCTCGGATGACGATTTTCAATTAAGAATATAGACGCTATTTTATAATACAGTACACACAGTGAGACTGCTGTGTGCTTATAAACACAAGTGAGCTGTGACAAGTTCCAAAAAAGCGAGAGATAGCCGTAGAAAAATTCCAAACCGGAGCCCTGGAGGGCTCCACTGGGCCAACAACAAGCGATTCAGGTAAGAACATTTTTCATTCTTTAGTTAGTAATTTAAATAGTCCGACAAACGAGACAGTTAGTATGACTTCTATTGAGTAACTATGACTCTCTTAAGGGCCATAGCGAACGAAGGGGCAGTGATGCGAATATATAGCCTATCCTGACCAAGGCAACCCCACCTATTAGTGGTACCGCTGTATAAGCAAACGGGGCTCTGTCGTAGGACCTGTGGCAGCGGGGACCTCTCGGAAGAGAGGTACCACAGGACTGTTATCGCAAACATTAGCGAACGGATGGGAGATGCTTCCCAGAATGTAGTCGCTCTCACAGCTAACTGAGTCCGGGCCGAAAAAGTCCTTCGGGATGGTACACTCGAGAGTCGAACAACTTTGGTTTGCCGCCGTGTTGTTTTTAACTGCACTGCGGAAAGCTAAAGGCGAAACGTTAGCTCAGCAAGATAGGTATGGAAACCAGACAAACAAAACGTACCGGGCAGGAGGTTTCGGACCTTCCAGCCCCCGTCGAGAACTTGATGCCTGGAGCGGGTCAATCTCGACGGTCACCAGGCGACCGCACCAATGATGACAACGGGGCCCAACCAGGACCCAGTCGCCGAACCACAAGGAAGATGACGATCACCATCAGCTTCCAACGCCGCCCAGCACCTCCCGCGGCCCCCAGGGAGGACGAACAGGACCAGGAGACCAGTCAATTGATGAGGAACCTCCACGGGATCCAACCTGCAGAACCGGATCCTACGAGAGGCCAGCCCCCCCCTGCCACCCTTGGGAAGAAGAAGAGGACGATGACCCATACTCAGCGCCGCCTACCATCCAAGACGGCTTCAGTAGGGGACGAAGAGGACCAACCTTCCACGTCGGCATCCAGTCAAAATTCGGACCGCCGGCCTTCGCCCCCACCCGCGTCGAAACAGTGTGTGACTGTGGTCGCTCATACCAGACCAAGAGCGGCCTTGCAAAACACCGACTGACTTGTGGCACTAGGAGATGGACACAGTGCCAGTTCTGCGAGAGAGTATTCGAGAGCTTCGCAGGCGTCAGAGCTCATGAGACCAAGAGCCACAGAGAGCTGAATGAAGAACAGAAGCGAGCGAGACACGGCAGATCAGAAGTCGAGATCCTCCAACTAATGGCCAAGATAGAAGCAGAGGTTGAAGCCAAAGCAGAGAAGGGTTTCCACATCAGGAAGATCCTTGTCGAAGCCACTGGCCTGACTGTCGATCAAATTAGGCATCGAAGAACAAAAGATGAATACCAAGAGCTCCTACAAGTGGAAAGAACAAGTATTCAGACGCTCGCAGCCCGCCCGAACGCTCCTCCCCAACCCCCAGACGACCCAGGTGACTCGGATGACTCCGACGATGCAAGCGATCAAGATGAAGGTATCCAACAGCCAACCTCCAAACAGGACGCCCCCTGCCAGCCCCACGAGACCTACTGTTACGGGAAGACCAAACCCAACACCCGTGCCAGAGACCCTCAACAACCACCTGCTGGCCATCGAGGCGGACCTACTGTCCAAGAACGATCCAGATCAACATGTATTAGACTTAATACAAGCTGGACGTTCACCCATGGATAGGGGCACTCACGACGTTTATCGACGAGTGGATGTCAAAAAGCGATGAAAAGTACCAATGGTGCCAACTTCAAAGACGAGGCAAGCAGAGGAAGAAAAACCCACCGAAGCAGAAAGCCTACGATCAACATCACACAGGGTCCAACGCGCGTGCCGCAAACTTTAAGCAAGTACAGGACATGTACCATAAGAACAGATCATCGCTCATCGAAAAGATCATCACAGACACCCCTCTCACCGTACCAGACGACCACCCTACATCTGCGGACGTCGAACCATTCTACGGAGGGATAATGGGGTCCGAGTCACCACCAGACGACCAGCCAATTGCCGACGCCAACACGTGTGAAGAGATGTTCCTGCCTGTAACTACCGCTGACATCAAAGAGGCCAAAACGACCTGGGCCAACTCCGCCCCCGGATCGTACGGAGTTCAAATCAGTGGACTGAAGAGGACGCCAGACCAAACCCTTTCAGCGCTCCTCTCCATCATCCTGATGCGGAACATCCATGATGATGCAGTTCATGAGCACAATGCAAGTAAACCAAAACGGACAGAAAGCCCCAAAGGCCCGGTCGTTTGAGGATAATGTCGTAGAACTCGGGCGGAATTCGACAATACGCAAATATTCTATATAGTGGAAATAGTGGAACGGGAAGAAATAGACGTCGTAGCGCTGCAGGAAACGCGATTAACGGCCAACCATCGACTGACTGTACCAGGCTACGACGTCTATCGAACGGACCACAGGCAAAAAGCCGCGAGCCTGTATAATATTTAAAGAAAAAGATTTGGATGTTATGTCGAATAAATTTATTGAAACTTTACAACATTATATAAACAACAACACTAAAACCGTAAAAGTTAAATATAAAATTCGTTTTCTAAAATGTTGGATGACACCAGGTTTAGCAAAGTCAATAAAAGAAAAAAATAATCTTTACCAACTTACTTTAAAAAACCCGACCAATGATGACATAAAAAACAGATATAAAAATTATAAAAATATTTTACAAAAACTAATAAATAAAACTAAAAGAGATTATCTCACTAAACAAATAAACAAAAACAAAAATTCATCAAAATATTTATGGGAATGTGTTAATACCTTATGTGGAAAAAGAAAACATCAAACAAACATAAATGTTATTAATTTATCTGATGAAGATCAGCTGGACAGAAAATCAAGAAATCGCGGATGCATTTAATGAATATTATGCCAACATAGGCAAAAAACTAGCTGAAAAAATTCCAGACGTTGACAATTTTACCGAAAATACTTATCCCTTACAAAATACCATATTCTTAAAACCTACAGATACGACAGAGGTAATATCTGTAATAAAAAACTTGAAAAATAAAAAATCGCCAGGATTTGACAATACTCGTTCTGAAACATTACAGGAAATAGCTTCTGAAGTTGCACCTATATTAACCAGAATAATAAATAAATCCTTTTCTCTTGGACATTTTCCGAAATGTTTCAAACCGGGTATAATTAAACCTCTTTTTAAAACTGGAGATAAATCTAAAATAGAAAATTATAGACCAATCTCGATATTGTCAAATATTTCTAAAATTATAGAAAGGGTAATGAAGAACAGGTTCCAAAGATTTTTAAATAAATACAACATTTTATCAGATTATCAGTATGGCTTTAGAGAGTGTAGATCAACTGAAGATGCGATCTTAAATTTAACATCCTCTATTTATGATCATATAGATAAAAAAACTCCCGCGGTAATTATTTTTCTAGACCTTTCTAAAGCCTTTGACACGGTATGTCATAAAAGGTTATTAGATAAATTAGAAACGTATGGTTTCAGAGGTTTAATTTACGATTTATTAAAAAGCTATCTCTCAGACCGAGAGCAAAGTGTTCAACGGTACTTTCAGTACTCGAAAAAAGGTAATCGGTAAAATAATCTAAGGAAAGAAATCTTTGGTGTCGAACAGATGAAAGCCGAAGATCTATAAGCAGTGGTGTATTTCAGAAACGGAACGTCGTTCCGGTACTTTTTTTAGGAGTCATTTTTTTAATTTCAAATGAAAATTATATTTTAAATTGGCGAATTTGCAAAAACATTTCAAAAAATATGTTAATTAATAGAGAATGTATCTTGCTTTTTGTGTCTTGTTTCTTTTTCCCTTGTAAATCAAATAAACATCATTTGTTCTGTGTTGGCTATTCTACATACCATACTACTAAACTATAAACTTCAACAATAGTGCGAATGCGCAAGTCTGTGGAAGTTCGAATCCCGTCAATGAATTTAACAAGTAACAAGTTAGACTGCGCCAGTAACGTTGTTGTTTAGATTGTGTTATTGTGTATGATGCCAACTAAACATACATAAATAATACATAAAAACTATAAATAATTCATTAGGTACATAGTTCAGTCTGAAAATCGCACTCGTTTATTTTCATGTAAATCATATCGAAACCAAGCACAATATTTCTGCATATTCAGTAAATATTTCAAAATTATGGCAAGCTAATAATCAGTAATCACATCTTAATTTATTAAAATTTTGAAAAACTTTCCCCGTTAAACTCGACGGTAGGGCAAAAAAGAAAAAATTAACTTTTATACCCCCACGGAAGGGTATCATGTGACTGGGGAAGTAATTGACGCTTATCATCATAGGGGCTAAGTCCAATTTTAGTCTGACCGATGCTGTAAACATCGTGTAAATAAGACCGAATGGTATGCTGAGTAATATATTTTTTGGTAATATTTTTCAAACAGCTGACATAATCGTCAAATGTAATTTTATTTTTGACTACATTGAATTTAACCCCCTTTGATTTTTTCACAACTTTACCGCCTTGAACTTTATAACTGTACATTTTCGAGCGCAAGCCTACAAAATGTGTCATAATTTTACCATTACATTCATCCTTCATTAGACCAGGTATTTTTTTATTAACTAAAGGAATCGTATACACGTTATTGGAGGGGTAATCGAAAGTGTCAAATTTTTCAAAATGATGTCCAACAAGACTTTTGTAAACGTCATCACAATTTAATTCATAAATAAAACTATCGGTGTCCGTATACATTAATTTTAAATTTTCCACCCCCATAGTTGGTAACATGAAATTATAGTGAAAGTCATACATACAGGTTTTAGAAATGTCCAGGATAGCCATGCCGATATACAGGGGTTTGTTGAAGAGTAGTTCAGCTTTTTTTAATTCGATAGCCATAAGTTTGTCGTCAAAATCTCTTCGATTATGAAATCGGGGGCTGGCTATCAAATTTTTTGCGCCGTAACGACCCTCGTAAGAAGTAAGTAATTTCACTACCCTATGAAGCCTAATATTTTCCATAGTCTTACCGAAGACAGCATTATTGGCAAGTTTAAATTGATTTTTCTTAAAATTACTTGTAGCCACAGTCCTTAAACGAGTATTCAGCTCGATATAGGACTTTAGCCAAGCCGATTGTTTAAATTTTAATATTTTATGAATTTTGGTTAATTTTAAGCCATGTTCGAGAGCTTGTTTCAAATTGCGATAATGCAGAGTGTATTCTTTTTTTGGGTAAAGGGTGGTCATTAATTTGGACAATTTGGAACCATCACCGGGAGGTTTGCGGTGTTCTGGACAAAATCGGAAATCCTTGTGCTGGTCATGCAAACTTTCGGGATACTCCAAATCAACTTGTAAAATATATCCGACGGGTGAATCGTCGGGAATCTGAGTAATGTCGATGTTTGTATTGGGCTCCCATTCAAACCCCCCATAGGGGAGGAACTGTGACATAGCCCACCCATATAAATTGTTTACGTCAAAGTACATAAGGTACTTGGACGGTTTAGAAGAATCATATTCGGGTATGTAATTATTGTTAGCTTCAGAATATCTGTTTGAACAAACAGATATTCCTCCACGTATTGATGCCTCAACAAACAACAACATGTCAACATCTTTTAAAATTTGTAATTTACATTTCGTGTACTTGAGCATACAATCCTAAGTATATCCGGGCATAGTATAGTACCATGCCGGATCTAGCTGGTAAGTTTCCAGAGCAGTTGATCGAAAGTTTTCCATAACGTCACAAAGAAGGAGAATGTCCGTTCGCATATACAAATCTGCATATTCGCCTAAATTTTGAATTTGGAAAGCTTGCCAAACGTTTTGCGCATGAGTGTAATCATCTGTAGAAATATGACAATCATTTAATTTGTTGTAAAAACTCTCAATTGCCGGAGGACTAGTGGTATCATTTAGCTTATCAATACTATCAATGTAATCGTATGGAAAAACACCTTTCCTCGTCGACAGTTTGAACATTTCATTATTCAAGTTGCCAAATTCCCCTTTTAATGTAACCAACTCCTCCATTTTTAGTGTAGACACCAACTCATCGAGACTGGTATCATTTTTTAAAATTTGTAAAATTTTTGACTTGAATAAATTGTAAGCAGCCTGCAAAAAATCTTTAATTTCTTTATGTTTTAAATTGATAATGACCCCAGTTCTAATTCTATTATTAAAAATCGCGTTTACGTCTTCCCATTTAACGCCCCCTTTAGTACCGCGCCCCCGTCTAATGCCCTCCCCTACTACATGGGAAGACGCTAATTTTATGATACACCGCAACCTTTTTAACTGCCCCATTTTGGTGTAAATTTTTCTTTTTTGTCCTACCGTGAAATTAAATTTTTTTATAGCTAAATTACATTTTCTGAGGTGAGTACTAATTAGTGCTAGCCATTTATTTTGATCTGAATATGCAATATTGTGCCGAGTTTTAAGTAGGTCTTCAATTTTTTTAAGAACGAGTGCGAAATTCATGCTTGAACTCACCTAATTTTTTTCTATTCTGAATAAGGTCCTCGGAGCACAGCTCTTGGATATCTCGTGCAGGCCAATAAAAATTAAACTGAAGTCCCCTTTGTTTAGATCGTCGATGTGGTTCTTGTAAATTTCGGTAGATCTTTTGGGCAGAAAGGTGACGTTCTCCTCCAATTCCACTAGGATAGATTCCCCTCCAAATTTGGATTTGGCGAGTTGAACGCGATAAATTTTATTTAGGGTGTTGGGTTGCAGGTCCTTTAGCTTAATTATAGGTTTGTTTTCGGTATCTGTAGATGAGGTAAATTCGTTTAATTTTTCAAGAAAACTCATCTAAAATAATAATAAAAAAATGGAATACTAGCATGAAAAAACCTCGAAAAAACACTTACTTTAAAAGCTTAAAGATGACGATAGCAAAAAAAAGTCTTAGATGGATTGAAGCTTAACAGCAAAAAAATGCAGATCACTGGTACAAATTACTGAAAAAATCAAAAATTTGTATTGTTAAAATTACAAAAAAAAGTTTTTAAAAAATTAACTTATTTAACACTTTGAAGTTTAGATTTTGAAATTTACTACAAAAAATGTAGAGCACTGGTACAAAAAAAGTTTTAAAAAAATTAACATTAAATGTACTTAATAACCCCAACTGGAAACTGTTCACTGAACACTAACTGGTAGCACAATAAAAAACAACTGGAAACAGCTCACTGAATACTAACTGGTAGCAGCACTGGTGGAGAGACTTTTTACGACTGAATTGACGATTGATATGCTTCGACTTTTATAGCCCCTCGAGAAAAACAACACATTTTCTGTGGGAAGATAACTAAATTCGTTTCGTGAAAATGTGGTTTTATATTTGCACGTTATCAGTCTTATCTAATTTTTATCAAGGAAGCTACATCCTGTGGGAACGGATGTAGATGTCTGTACTAGAATTCGTTTCGTGGAAATGTGGTTTTATTTTTCCTGTTATCAGACTTATCTCATTTTTATCTGGGAGGCTTCATCCGGTATGACAGTTAAAAGTATCTCTATTTTAAATTATTAAAAGTACATGTTTTTAAATTTTTTTCAGAAAATGCAGGGCCGTATTTAAGAAAATTTTTAGTTTGAAAAGAATTTTTTTAAATCTCGAATTTGGAGTAATAGAATTTTGCGTGTTATTAAAAATATTTATTTAACACTTTGCAGTTTAGATTTCGATAATAACCCCCTCTAGATATAGATCACGTGACATAATTATCCAATCATGATCAAGCAATTAAGTTAAGCAGTTAAGCGCTTTGTGCCCTTATGGCAACGTTCATTGCGCATGCTTTTCTTTAAATTTGACATCTACGTCACTTATAGATAATGCCTGTTTTTTCGCGATTCAATTGGACCAATAACAGCGAAGTTAAGAGCTTTTTGCCCTTTTGGCAACGTTCATTGCGCATGCTTTTCTATAAATTTGACATCTACGTCACTTATAGATAATGCCTGTTTTTTCCGCGATTCAATTGGACCAATAACAACGGAGTTAAGCGCTTTGTGCCCTTATGGCAACGGGCCACATCAACACCATCTGGTGGCAGTTTGTGGAACTTTGACATAATTGGACTAAAAATGGCCTCCGCCGCCGCTCTCCTACGTCATCTAGTGACAGTTTCTGGAACTTTGGCATAATTGGACTAAAAATGGCCTCCGCCGCCGCTCTCCAACGTCATCTAGTGACAGTTTCTGGAACTTTGGCATAATTGGACTAAAAATGGCCGCCTGGACTAAAAATGGCCGCTCTCGAAATTTGAATTTACCGCGCAACACGTCCGCGACACCAGCGCCTCTGGTGGCAGTTTCTGCAAGTTGTCCAGAACGAACTTTGCTTCACTACTTACGCGAGTATTAATATTTTCTGATATATGGGGTACAATTTAGAATAATAAACTGAAAAGGGGTACTCAAGCCAAATAAGGTTGAGAAGCGCTGGTCTAAACCATAGGCTCGAATTGTCGGTAGGAGATGCTATTTCCGAGGTTAATGGGGTTAATCATTTTCAAATATTTATGGACAAGTTATACTCCTTATATAGTCAATTTCCGAAAAATCAAAGAGAAATTGAAACATACGTATTGGACGTATATTTAACGTCAGATGGGTGGCTAGCTCCTTTAGGACTGTATCAGCAGTTTGGCAGAATGGGTCATCTTTATGTCATCATTTCGAAAATGCGAGTAAAGGCGACAACCGCACTAAAACGGAACGATGTATGTTCAATGGATTATATAGTAATGTCACCAACGGATGTACCAGAAATGCAAAGTTGCAGTTCCCAGGAATAGGAGACGACAGCCGAGCCATTAAATAGCAGGACAAACACTTCTACGAGGCTTTTTACTTTTAACCTTTCCTAGAGTTAGTTATTTTTTGAATTTGTATCCAAAAATAATATTCTTTGTCAAATAATTGTTATTGAAAATAAATAAAGTTTTTTTTTTGGAAGATTTGAAAGTGAGTTAACATTTCTGGCGCTGCGAACAGGATTCTTCGTACAGAAACTCGTGTTTCCTGGTCAACTTCAGTTGTTTGACGAAAAATCCAACCGAACTTGAGAGAAGAAAGAATAGTATTCAGAGTACATCTCAAATGATCATTCTCCTGTAAGTCTAATTTCCTTTTTCTCATATGAGCAATTTTGATAATATTTCTGAAGAAAATTTACATTTATAATTAGCCAATATTAGTCTAGAGACTGACACTTCCAATAATACGAATAGTTCTCGACAATCTCAAATTACTCGAAACGTTAATCGTAGGACAATGTCTCTTTCTAATAGCGATATTTCTAGCCTCTGTGCTACGTTACCCGAATTTAATACGGGAGATAATCTCTCGACTTTTATTAAATCAGTTGATAATTTACTTGATTTCTTTACTAATCAGAATCTTACTCCGGCACAACAGTTTATTTTAAATGCAAATATTGTATCTCGTATAAAAGGTGAACCTAGAGATTTTTTAAATTATTCAAACAAAACACTTTGGACTGATATAAGACCTCTACTCTTAACAAAATACGGAGACAGGCGATCTGAAGACATATTAGTGACTCAATTATCTACAACTATACAAAAACCTTACGAAACTTACGACCAATATCACCAAAGAATTTTAAACAATTTAAACGACCTATTACAACACATATCACTACATAATAATCCAGAAACAGCAAATTTTAAAAACCCCTATTTTAAAAACATTGCTCTCAAGACATTTTGTACTGGTATGAATGACCCTTATTGCCAATATTTATCTCATTTTCAATTAAATTCTCTTGATGAATTTTTAATAATACGCCGCAATCGAATAATTTTGTAAATAATTCAAATTTTAACAGACAATCTTCATTTCCCAACAGAAACAACGATTTTCAAAACATTAATAGAACTACCCAATATAAAAACCCCCAAACTCAATCTACCAACCCTACTCCTATGAGTGGCGTACAGACAATTTCTTCAAGAAATCAACCCATGAGCATTTCAACGAGACGAACTCATCGTTTTAACGTGCAAACGTCTAATGAAGAAAACCCTGATTTTCAAACGATTCGTATGAAATAAACGAACAAGAAAATTTTCGAGAACAAAATTTTCAGGAGGTTCTACCAGAACAACCACCCCCTCTATAAATTTGAACAATATTCGTAGCCATCCTCAATTACCTTACTTTATTTTACTCAAATCGGGATTAAAAGTTTTGATAGATTCTGGAGGATCATATACGATAATTTCACCTAATGCCGCAAAATTTTTTAACCCAATTCATATCTATAAAAAACCCTTCAAATTAACTTCTATGAACATTTTTCTTCCAACATTTATACACCTTTATTTAAAGAAATTAACATTTTTGAACCCATAGACGCGAGAATCGCTGACTGGAGTAAATATTTTGATATCTTGCTAGGGAACTTTGACCTAGAACGACTACATGCGTTAATAAACTACGAAAGTAAAACGCTGACATTAAAACGTTTTAATATTACAATTCCATTTAAAACACTTTATAATAAAATTCCTGTAAATGTATCAAATGGAGATGTACTTTTACCAGGAATTGAAATAAATAACATAAAAATACCAGAGTCTATTCACACCGTTACAGATGGTTATATTACCATATAATATTTAATAGTCCGGTACAAATAGACCCAATATGTGTGGAAAATTTTGACAATTACGAAATTTCGAAAGGACCAACAAATTTTAATCCTTCAATTATTCGAACGCAACATTTGAACGACGAAGAAAAAGATAAAATTTTAAAACTTTGTAAAAAGTATAGACATATTTAACGACGAAAAATTACCCTTGACCTTTACTTCTGCAATAAAACACGAAATTAGAACACTAGACGAAAACCCTGTTTATGTTAGAGGATTTCGACATCCAAAAGCTATGCAGGAAGAAATTACTAGGCAAATCAATAAACTTCTCGACAACAAAATTATTAGACCTTCTATATCCCCTTACGCCGCCCCTGTTTGGATAGTACCCAAAAAGGCAGACGCATCCGGTAAGAAAAAATTTCGAATGGTAATAGACTATCGTAAATTAAATGAAAATACAGTAGAAGACAAATACCCTATACCCAAAATTGATGAAAAATTAGACAATTTAGGTAAAGCTACTTATTTTACAACCCTCGATTTGGCTCAGGGATTTCACCAAATCGAACTTCATCCTAATTCAATTGAGAAAACTGCCTTTACAGTTCCTCACGGTCATTTTGAATTCTTGAGACTTCCTTTTGGACTAAAAAATGCCCCGGCCACTTTTGAAAGATTAATGGACAATGTTCTTCGTCCTTTTCTACACAAATTTTGTTTTGTCTATATGGACGACGTAATAATCTTTTCAAAATCCCTACAGGAACATCTTGCTCACATCGCTACTATATTTGATACTTTCAGAAAAAATAACCTTAAAGTCCAGTTAGATAAATCGGAATTTCTGACAAAAGAAGTTGCTTTTCTTGGCCACATCGTCACTCCACAAGATATAAAACCCAATCCTTATAAATTAGAAGCTATCCAAAAATATCCTCTCCCAAAAACCGTGAAAGAAATAAAATCGTTTTTAGGACTTATCGGTTACTATAGGAGATTTATTCCGAACTTTGCAAAAATCACGTCCCCATTTTCTCGATGTACTCGTAAAGGAGCAATTATTGACCCTACTAATCCTCAATACTTAGAATGTTTCGAAAAATGTAAGCAACTATTATCTAATTCTCCAGTTCTTCAGTACCCAGATTTTACAAAACCCTTTGTACTAACTTCCGATGCTTCAAACGTAGCCATTGGTTCAGTTCTAACACAAAATAATCATCCGATCGCATATTATTCTCGTACTCTAAATTCAGCAGAACAAAATTATTCTACTACGGAGAAAGAACTCTTAGCTATCATAGACTCTTGTAAACATTTCCGCCCCTATCTGTATGGACCGAAAAAATTTATTGTCGAATCTGATCATAATCCACTCGTATGGATTTATAAAATTAAGGACCCTACCTCTAGATTAGCTCGTTGGAGACTGAAACTCGAAGATTACAATTTCGAGGTAAAATACAAAAAAGAAAGGAAAACCAAGTCGCAGATGCTCTTTCTAGAGTCCAAATAAATGCATTAACCGGTAGCTCAATATGTGCCGAACCTCCAAATCCCGACGATTTTGACTTAAACGAATTTCTTGAGGAATTCGATTTTATACAAGTAGATAACGACAATAGCGATAGTACGGATAATACACAGCATACCGCAATTGAAAATCCTATTTCAGGTATTCAAATTTCTGAGGAACCTATTAACATGTCAAAAAATCAGATTATAATTTTACCCCAATCCGCAAATTACGACATAACCTACAAAAAGGTTTTCAATAAACACAGACACACGGTCAATATGACTAACGACTGGCAGAAAGAAATTAAAGATACATTCAAAAATTTACTTAGACCTAATCAAAAATTTGCTATAAAAGTTCCCCACGAATTTAGACCTTTCATCTGTAACTATTTTAAAAAATACATAGACTCGACAGTAAAAGTTATCTTTTGCAATACCCTACTACAAGACATTGAAGACGAGCACAAACAAACAGAGTGTGTAAAGAAATATCACACTCAAAACCACAATGGTATCGTAGAAACCTATAAACACCTAAAACAAAAATTTTATTGGGCTTTTATGCAGACAACTATTTCAAATTACATCAATAAATGCGAAATTTGCCTCAAAAACAAATACGAACGACACCCTTACAAGTTACCTCAATTAAGACCATTACTAGGACAAAAACCCTTCGACACATTACACATCGACTTATTTCATTGTAACAAAAACTTATATTTGACTATTGTTGATTCTTTTTCAAAATATGCTCAATGTTACAAAATTCCAGATAAAACCTCAGTTTCTATACTAAGCAAATTAAGACATTATTTTTCCCACCATAATTATCCAAAGAAAATTGTCTGTGACAAGGGCACAGAATTCGATTCTGCATTAATTATAGAATTCATGAAACTACATAAAATAGAATTACATTTTACTACAGTTAACAGTTCTTCCTCAAATTCACCCGTCGAACGGTTCCATTCTACTCTGATCGAAAAATTAAGAACATTACGCGACCAAAATCCCCATGACCCATTAGATGACATATTTACACACGCCGTGTTAATTTATAATCAATCGATTCATAGTGCGACAAATTATTAACCCTTTTTTATATTATACGGACCATATGCAGAAGAAATCAACTTTGATTTTGACCTCGCTGTATACGAAACGTATTGTCAAAGACAAAGACGAATTACAACCTTTTATAAATGACTTATAACAAAAAAAAAACGAAAAAAGACTACAAATTCTACAAAAACACAACGAAAAAGCAGAAACTACACCAGAAATTGATCTTACGCAAACTCTTTACGTGACTAAGAAAAAACACCGACCAAAGCTACAAGCACCCTATTCTACTATGCACCCTGTAAAACAAAACGAAACCAAAATTTTAGGTAAAACCGACAAACAAAACGACAAGTACTCATTTAAAATTTGTCAAAAGAGTCAGGAAAACCAACGAAAAAAATTTACAAAACAGAAATTCTTTACAGGACGACCCTATTCCCGGGACATCAGGGACTTGTCAAAATACAACAGATTCCGAATAACGGGTACTACGCTGAGGAAATTGGTAAATCTAGAGAAATTTCCCATTACCATAGACACATTCTACATATCGACCTACAAAAATTAGAAGAAACTTTAGACATTAACCCTAACGACTATTTCCAAACCCCGACGATGAAAGGACCACTTGCTTTACTTAAATCGCAATACAACCACCTACACGACGAAGCCGCGGACAATTTACACAAAATAACCAGAAAACACAAAAGAGGACTTTTTAATTTTCTCGGTACATCTATAAAATACATAACTGGAAATCCAGACGATTCAGATCTGAATTTATTAAAATCTCACATTACCGCCATAGAACTAAAACAAAACGAAATTATAAAAAAATTCAATGACCGCATTTCATTTGATCAAACTATTTCTACGAGATTCAATGGTCTTTTAGAACAAATTACCAACAACAATATAGCACTTGCTTCAGCAATCAATAAATTATCGGCCGATTTCGACGGTTACGTAGCACTTCATAACGAAATTCTAAATCTTCAAAACATAAATGAATTTTTAATGAAATTAATCCGAACCATTACTTTGTCTCATTTGAACCTTTCTAATATTGAACTTTTCACATTAAAAGAACTTGAAAACTTAAAAGAAAATTTAATAAAAATCTATTCTAGAAATGCCCTCCTAATTGACGACGAACATCCTTACGAACTCATTGAATCATCTAAATCTCTAATCTGTGTTACATCTTCTAAAACAATGCTCATAATCCTAAAGATACCAATCCTTTACGAAAACTCTTATTCAACCTTCAAAGTTTATCCTATTCCCAACAATGATCACGTCATGATTTTACCACCCGCTCTTTACAACGCAACAACAAATGGTTCGATGCATGTACCGGCCAAGCCGAATACATCATATGCACGAAACCCGTGAAATCCAGATGCTGTATACCTAATGTCCAAAATTGTACCAAATCATTAGTTACAGAAAATTTCGTACAAGAAACCAGCAAATTTATATTATTAGGAGTAGTCAAGCCAACCACAATTCAACAGGAAGAAGTCCGAACAAGCAGCATCTTAATATCTGACGAAACAATAGTTATAGAGGGAATTCAATTCGCCGCAAAAACCCTTCAAGAAATCCCAATACCCGAAGTTGTTCCAATTAAATTAACTCCTGAGCACGAACTGAAAATAGAAAAATTGAAAATTCCGGAAAGCCACGGCCAGATACAACCGATCCTGCCGATGGAAATCCTGCCAAAGATTTCAACGGGACTAGGAGCTACTGCCATACTCTTAATTATGTCTGTTTTAGCTATCCTGATAATAATCTTAGCAAAGAAAAGGAGAAGAATTTCGAAAATCCTCTTTGGACCCAAGTTACCACCAGCACAAATCCAGATCCTGCAGGACTTGCTTACAAGGACTTCGAGGACGAAGTCTAAACTAAAGGAGGGAGGAGTAATGTCACCAACGGATGTACCAGAAATGCAAAGTTGCAGTTCCCAGGAATAGGAGACGACAGCCGAGCCATTAAATAGCAAGACAAACACGTCTACGAGGCTTTTTACTAGTAACCTTTCCTAGAGTTGGTTATTTTTTGTATTTGTAATATTCTTTGTCAAATAATTGTTATTAAAAAATAAATAAAGTTTTTTTTTGGAAGATTTGAAAGTGAGTTAACATTTCTATATAAAAGAATATCATCGAAACAATTTATTCAAGATTTAGTCTTAATGTATGATGTTCTATTGGAGCTATCTATTCTATCAGAAGCATTGCAAAAAAGAGAAACTTCAATAGTATATGCAGACAAATTGATTCGCCGCACAATCACTTATGTCGAATATTTAAAAGATCCTCAGAAAGGAAAGAAGTCGCTGGAAGCAGTTTTTCCTTGTGAAATAATGCTATTATCTTCAATTTCGTTGACGGATAATAAAATGGCAAAATTGATTCACAGAAATAAATTTTTAATTAGTATTATTAATAGTATGAGGAATAGGCTAAACACTACATCTGCAAATTGTTCAGGTTCAGGCGGAATTTTGACTTCCGACAATTTCAACATTGTTAAAGAATTGCGAATTCTTGAACCAACCGAATGACCATCTGAAATTAATATGGAATTTGGAGAAAAAGAAGTAGAATCTCTCTGCCAACGCTTTAATTTACCTTTGGGGAAAATTTTAAATGCCTTTAGAGATTACTTGGCTTGTGGTGGTCGTAACATTTCAGACGATTTGGAAACGTTAAAAAAATATTCTAAAATTAAATCTTGCAGTTCTTCAGAATGCGAGCGTGGTTTCAGCAGCATGAACTTAATTGTAACGGAAAGAAGATCACGCATTTTAGTTGATCATGATGCAAATTTATTGTTTATAAAACTACATGGACCACCATTGGAATTTTGGAATTTGGTGTGTGATCCTATTTGGGAGTTCTTGTAGTACACTATAAAAATAATATCTTTCAAGATTCTTAATTTTATCTTTTTTCGAATTTCTTATTTTTGTGTTTGTTAATATTTTGTATAGTAAGAATAAAAATAAAATAAAAAACTTACAAGGAAAACAACAGTTTGCTTAAAATAAGATGATCTCCGAAAAACTTTCAGGAAGCTGCTTGTGGAAAGTCGCGGACTATTTTTTAGCTCTCACCATGTGTTCTGTTACTTCTTATTTTACCAATACACCACTGCCTAGAAGCCCTCTCATGGAACGACATTCTAACCTCCATTGGAAGGTCAAGCTGTTTCCAGGAGGGGCAAACGTGAGGAAGTAAGGAGGGGAAAGATTGGGGACGGCAAAAAGGGCCTGAACAGACCCACTTGCCAGGCATCAGCCTCCTCGCCCTACTACTACTACTACTACTAATTAATAAATTAAGAGATTATGGTTAGAGTACTGAATCAAATCTCAGACGAATTTAAGAATACGCAAGGGCTGAGGCAAAGAGACTCAATTTCAACAACTTTATTTAATTCTATCTATCGATATTGTAAAGATGCTGCAGGAAAAATGGGATTAACAATACACCAAGAAAAAATTAAGTATATAGTAACAACAAAAAGACAAAAAAGAACAGAAGAAAAAAAAGTGACGAAAATCAAACAAGAAAAAATTAAAGAAGTGGTAAGTTTTAAATATATAACCGAACTTTCTATAGTAGTTAAACCAGACTGATTCGAAGGTATATCGAAACGTGTCTGTTACTACAAACTGTGAGGTGTGTTCAAGAAGAAAAACGAGAGGCAGGTAGCTGTAAATCCTGGGAGAAGAACAAAAATCGTCCGAACCCATAGGCAGCATCCTAATATTATGAAGTAGACGTGACGAAATATGAAAATCTTCATTTATGCGTAAGTGTTATCCTTGGACATACCTAATTTTTCCTGAATTTTTATATAGTAATTATATTAAAAAATTTTTTTTACAAACATACATATTAATATAGAGGAAAATATATAAAATACATACATATATAAACATTGATTTTAATCTTTAATATTAGTTTACACCAGAAAATAGTAGCGATCTTGATTTGAGTAGTCTTTTTGAGGCAATAAATTTGATTGACTTAAGTATGGCCCAATCAAATTATCAGTTGTTAAAATTATATTTAAATTCCATCCCATCTTATGATGGAAATCCACATTTACTTACCATTTTCTTAGGTCTAAACCAAAACCTAATTTTACTTCTGCTGAATTATTTAATCAACAAATTAACAATCAGATTCAATTTGAAAATCCTTTTGAGTAAACTTTTTATCAACAAAAAAATGCCGATAATGAAACTAACAATTTAATTTCTCACAATTCTTATTCACGGAATTCACAAGAAACCCAATACCTCAATGATAATAACTTGTTTGACTCCAACTTAACTTCTTGTAAACAAGATGTACTACATAATAATTCTGATAAAAACGCCTACGAAAGTGACGTAAATTTTTCTCTGGCGTCGGCCTCCAATTACCCGAGATAATACAGTCCAGTATGGATCGTACCAAAACGATTTAACGCTGTTACTGGCCATATTTGGTTTCCGACAACCATACATAAATTTCGAGGGACCATATAAACCATGATGTACAACATATGATATGATAAATATACAAAAAGCGAGTTCTTTACAAATAAACTTTTAATAATATTAAATATAACATATTATCTAGAATTTATATATTTTGTTTATCAAAAGAAGATATATTTAAATAGGCACTTGTAAGTATATAGAAGTTTATAAATACAATCTTTTATAAGCTTATAAACTCTTATAAAAAATATAAATACGTTCACATCAATACTTATAAAAACGCCTTTCTAATACCCATAGAAACTTGTGGATATACATAAAACCTTTAATATGCGATTAAATAATGTTAAGTATGTACTTACCAAGTCTTATAAGAACAACATTTCAAATGAACACATGGAAGCTTACAGAATCTTATAAAAAAAAATCTTATATAATCTTATAAACTCCTCTCAATATTTCTACGCTTTTACATATTGCGTCTTATAAAAACACATTTCAAAAATACACATTAAATGTTATCGAACCTTATATATTTTTTTGGGTTTTGATAAGAAATTTTTGGCACGGGAAATTCTACAGCTCTCAGTCAGTAGAAGTGATTGAACCTCCAAAGTATTCCGGGGAGTCCACCACACTTCAGTTCTAGGTGTGGATATTTACCAGAGACAGATTTATTGCGCCTCCATACGAAAGATCTGATACCACCTAGCAACTTTCAACCTACATATGTGACTGATCCAGATGAAGTCGAGGTCCCTTCACTGGGTTACATTGAATGTCTACAAATATTTTAGGCAACAAAATTCTTCAAATACTGACACCGTAGTAGAAATATCACCTAAAACAATGGAATATAGAAAATCTACGATATAAAGTTTTAAAGGAGGAAAAATCAGGTGGAGTAACCTCACCAAAGCCAAAGCCAAAACCAGGCCGACCAAAATTATTAAGTCGACGTGGATGAATTTTTTAAAAATGAAATTCGTAAGCTTGCTCACTCATTTTTTCTGAACAAGCAAATACTAACGTTAGATAAAGTTCTACAAGCTATAGCCGACGATGCTGATTTACCCACAATAAACGAGGAAAACAGTGGAAAGTTTTTACAAGGAGTTACTACTGGTATTAAGAAACCTACAGGTAAATGTACAATGATAATTGTTAGTCATAAAGGCAGTACGAAAGGTTTTCTTGAGGGTAGTTTATTTTTATTTGATTCAAAAAAGACTGTTTAATTATCACGAAGAAATAAATTGAGACATGTTTCAGGAATATTTAGAACAAATTATTGAATTAATACCGAACGATTTTTATTTACCATGATATGGCTGCAATAAAACCCTAATTATCCCTTTGGTCACAAAATGTTCCAAGTTTACCACCGTTTCAGGCACAGCCGGAGTAGAAATTTTATTTACCTGCATCTAAGTATTATATTATTTGAAGTAGGTATAAATTCCTAATAATATAAATAGCAAATTGATTATTATACAGGGTGTCCGCGAAAATAATGCATTCCTTTATGGGGGAGGTATAAAATGTGCTATTGATTAAAAAAGTCTTATAACATTTTTTTGTAAAGTCAACGGTTTTCAACAAAAAAATAACATTGATTTTTGTATACCTGGTTTGATATCTACAGTAAATTTACTAAAGCCGACAACGCCGCCTATTCTGAAGCGCCACGAAAAACAGCTGATATCTGGCTTTAATAGGTCAGTGGGTTGGTTTTATGCAAAGAAAATCAGGTGTCTTGTTTTTATTGTATTCGATGATAGCTAATCGCAGTAAATACGAGTAAAAAACTTTTATTTTTGTAATAG
Organism: Hermaeophaga mercurialis; assembly: GCA_951812935.1. NCBI lineage: Eukaryota > Metazoa > Arthropoda > Insecta > Coleoptera > Chrysomelidae > Hermaeophaga > Hermaeophaga mercurialis. Next base: position 12,038,231 of record OX638366.1, read on the forward strand.
ATAAGAAATAGTGCTAACAGCTGACTTTGTATCTTGAGAATTTGTTTAAAGTGAACTTATTTTCTTGCAATTTAATTGAGAAGTACTATCTTTATTTTAGAAATAATGACCTTTGAAATGTTTTGATTTTTGATTTTGATAAATGTGGAAAATTTAATTAGACTAGATACACAAAATAACTTACCATAACGTCAAGCTACATTTAAGGCATATCGAAAAGTTTAGGTTCAGCGACTGCGATATTGTTTATAAAAAATGTTCAAAATGGTTTCCATTTGCACGCACACACGCATTAACGCGGCGAACCCAATTTTCATTAATATCATAATTGAATAAATTATGACGAATTGTATCGGCTGCTGCGAAAACGCGATTTCGTAGTTCATTCTCTGTTTCAATCTCAGGACGATTATCATACACGAGGGACTTCATATGACCCCAGAAATAATAGTCCATGACATTTAAATCAGGCGATCTTGGTGGCCATAAAAATGGTCCATTTCGACCAATCCAACGGCGAGGATAATGATCGTCAAGAAATAATTTTACAGCTCGAGCAAAATGTGGTGGTGCGCCATCGTGTAGAAACCACATGTCCTGACGAATGTTCAATGGCAACTCTTCTAGTAACCCTGGTAAAACATTTTCCAAAAAGTTTAAATAGCTATCTCCACGTAACTGTCTCGGTAATTCGTATGGTCCTATCAAAGTATGTCCAATAATACCAGCCCACATATTAATGGAAAATTTTTGCTGGAAGTTTGTTCTACGCGTTGCGTGTGGATTATGATCATCCCAAATATGGCAATTGTGGAAATTCAAAACTCCCTGTCTCGTAAAAGAAGCCTCGTCTGTACATAATATTTCAGAAGGAAACAAAGGATTTCTGGTTGTTTTATTCTGAAACCATGTACAGAATTGTAGTCTCCTTGCAAAATCACCTTGATGCAAATCTTGCACCCGTTGAATGTGGTACGGATGTAATAGTTGTTCTTTTAATGTTCTGTGTACACTAGTTCTACCAACATTAACTTGCCTTGCGACAGATCGTACACTCACTGTGGGATTTTGGGCAACAATATCTAAGATATCCTCCTCCACTGCTAATACACGATCCGTGCGATTTCGACCACTAGTTTTTTTAGGAATTACACTACCGTTTTCCAACAATCTTTGAGACACGGAAACAAAAGTACGACAGTTTGGTTGCCGCCTATTTGGGTATCGTTCATTGTAAAGTCTTACAGCAACACGACTATTACCCTGTGATTCACCATAAATAAGTAGCATATCGTGGTACTCGCGAGTTGAAAAAAATGCCATCTTAATATTTTTACATTAATTTGTACCATAAGCACCTAGATACACCTCCCAACGTTAAAACTGGCAGTGGCATCTAGTAAGTGACTAATTACTTATGCTTGTGACTACCAAAATATTAAAAAAAAAAAAAAAAAAAAAAATAGTTCCGATTCTTTCTATCTTCGCGGTGTTGTCACGTTGTGATTTCCGAAGGAAAGTTTATTGATCATTTTTGTGAAAACTATTGATGTTAGAAAAAAAAATTATTAGAATTTTTTGTTGCTAATAACACATTCTACCAATCCTCTAAAGGAATGCATTATTTTCGCGGACACCCTGTATATTAATTTTAGTTCTAATTGGTTTTGCAAATAGTGATTTTTGTCATATTAGTATTTAATTTACTGGCGAGTAATTTTTTGTTGAATTAGTGTTAGACTTCATGAGCTGATAGTGGGGCATTTTATTGTGATACCACTTTTAGAAGAGCATTTATTTTCCGATGCTAAAGAAATTATAAAAAATGATGTTTTTGAAAGTGGTAGACAATGGTAAAGTAGTCGAACTTGCATTGTCTTAATTTAACATTAATATGACATTTTGGTTGGTAAGTATATATGGCTATTAGTTAAGTGTAGGATAAGCTTTAGTTATATATATCAAGTCTCAAGTTAACGAAGTCAATGATAAATCGATTACATACTTTGTTTTACGATTCGGCACTTTTGAGTAATCTATTTAACATTATTGTTTTCTAAACAATTGCAGGAGGGAATGTCTTCGATTAATTCGGGCATTCTCTATTATAAGCTTAGGACAATAACTGTTTCTTAAGAATAAACCTATTTTAAGTATTAATCCGAGTCTCCTTTTTGCTACTTTTATGGGCTCATAGTTGGGAGATACTGAATGGCGATTCAGCCAAACAAATTTGGAAGCGTTATTAATGGAAAATTGCTGGATCAAATCAGTTAAAAGAAGTAAAAGAGGAAATAGCATCGCACAATCTGGAAATAGTGGAGGCCAAAGTACCGATACGCAGTTTGGAAGCTGGTCAGTAAAAGAAATTTAGGAATTGTTATTTGCTTTATGAAAGTTGCTAATAATCGAGTATCTTTGTCCTTTGATAGAACTCCTAAACAAGTGGAGTCCTATCGAAGCTTGAAAAAATCCTTAGACGAACGAATCAAAAATGGAGAAAATAATATTCGAATTAAATATTTCAACGGATCTCCACGCATTGTTCATTTAAACCAGTAGGAGCACCCGGTAGCAACTCTCACAGTATCTTGTGATATCTCCAAAACGTCCGAAGATTAAATACTAAAGTGCAGAACTTCTTCAATGCTGCTGCTGTATATGCATTCGGTTTTATTTGTCTTTGTGAAACCTGGCTAACTGATAGTGTGAACTGTGCTGAATTATTTCCAGATGAATATATAGTAAATAGATGTGATCGGGATTTAAACGCAACTGGTTTAAAGACAGGCGGGGGTTCGTTAATAGCGGTACGTAAAAATTTCACTGTGTCTAAAGTCAACACAACTATTTTAAGTTCTTCGTTTCCATTGATTGATTTAGTAGGTTACAAAATTGTTCTAGATAAATATTGTATTATTATATATTCAATATACATTCCACCTATGGTCTCATTAGTAGAATTTGAATCGTTTATTGATGCTTTTGAAACTTATAATAGTGTATTTGGAAATGACAAATTAATTATTTGCGGATATTTTAATGTGCCTACATTTAATCTCATAGACGATTCCATGTCTTAAATTATTGCAAATTCTGAATTTGATTTAGCTGATATAAAAATTGAATGTTTTTCAAACAATACTGGCACCACTAAATATAACTTTCGTCGAGAAATTTTTCCGGCTATGTATAATGAGTTTCTAAATACAGATTGAAATTTTATTGATCATATTGATTGTGTTCATCAAACATGTTACAAATGTTATGAGATTTTAGAAGGGCTTATTAATAAGTAAAATTCTAAGAAGAGACGTACATAGGGCAACATATCAAACGTTACATATTTTAGACGCACTAAAGTTAGACTATTTAATAATGCAATATAGTTAGCAACATGAAAAAAAAATGAATATAGAAAAATAAAAGCTAAATGAAATTTGAAATTACCTATATAATTCAAATAGCTCTAAAAGTGATACACATGGTATAAAGATATTAAAAAATGTCTTCTTCTGGAAGACGCAATGTTGAATGACGCAACATTGATAGAGGGATGTATATATATATGGTCCAAATGAAAGGAATAAAAGTGAAAAGTAGGTCTTGCAATACATCAATTGAAAGGTCTTTTAAATATCTATTCACCGATATCAATTGTCTTTTATTTACGAAATAATGAATTTATTCCTTTCATTTGGACCATACTATATATATATATATATATATATATATATATATATATATATATATGTATGTATGTATGTATGTATGTGTGTATATATTGACTTACCTAAATCCCAGCCTTATTGATTCTTTATCGAATTCCTCCAATTCTCTTTCTTGTTTCTCCAGAAGAATTCTTATTCTTTCGCCTCTCTCTTCAATAAACCTTTGGTTTTCTGCAGTGATCTAAAGATATTAGAAAATACTCTTATTTTAGAACGTTGTATTTTTTTTAAATTGATTCGACCATTTATTGTTTTTATTTATTTTATTGACTTTATTTTAAAACTAAAATAATTTAAAATTAAATACCTTCTGTTCTAACAGAAATTTCCTGACAGTAACCCTCTCTTCGAGTTCATTTTTTTCTCTATCCGTCTGAGCCTGTGTTTGCATTTTGTTTTTGCTCTGATACGTCATGAGAATTTCTAATTCGTATCGTAATCTTTCTTTCATTTGTTGACATTGTAGCTGCAAAATCAAAATATGAAGTTACAAACATACTTTTATTATCATTATCATCAGTATCATAATCGATTTACAGGTAGACACCAGTGTAAATTTTTTTATTTTCTAAGGAATAGAGTTTTTTTATAAATTAGATTTATTTTGAAATGTACAAAAACGTCCCAAAAAATAAATATTTTTAAAATACAATACATCTTTGCGTAAAATATACAAAGGGTACTTTCAAAGTTTGAGGTTAAAAGGGTCAAACAAATTTGGGAATTTATAAGGAATTTACAGTAAAATCTAAATACTTATCTTAGGAACGGTAAGTCAATTCAATATTGTTTAAAGTAGATTATGAAATCATTAAAAAATAATTTATTAAATTTATTGAATTTATTAAATTTATATTTACGCGTTTTTATGTAAAAGAAGAGAGCATTTGCCGAAACCTCAACCCCAAAACATTCAGACCTTCGCACAAGTATTAAACAATAATGGATTGCCCCCTCAGACTACAAGCAAAAATTCAGATATAACAAACAAATTGACAGACTTTTTAAACGAGTTCAAAAATATGTTTAACCAGCTTATTATTATGGCCAAAACAGCATGGTACTTACTATGCTGACAACACTAGTAAATAAGTTAAGCAAATAAAATTCAATAATTCAATACGGATTGCAGCATGGTAACCACGTGCAGGAAATCATACTATTTATAGAAATAAACAAAATAGATATATTGCTAATATCTGAAAGTCACTCCACAGACAGAACGGTCGTCAAAATCCCATATTATAATACTTATTTCTCAAATCATCCCGATGGAACTGCACATGCAGGAACAGCACTTATCATCAAATCATCACTTAAACAGCATGTTCTAAAACCATATACAACAAATAAAATACAGTGTACAAGTGTTGAATTCAAGATAGACAACAGACCAATAACAGTTGCTTCAGTGTATAGTCCACCTCGACACAATATAAGTCACGAAGAATATAATGAACTTTTCACTGAATTCAATACGAACTTTCTAATAGCAGGAGATTGGAATGCAAAGCATACCACATGGTGGTCTAGTCTAATCACGCCAAAAGGAAGAAACCTATTAAAAAGTATTCAACAAAATCAAATACATATTTTGTCAACAGGTGAGCCAACTTACTGGCCAACCGACTTAAATAAAATCCCCGACTTACTAGACTTCGCACTAACTAAAGGTATATCCGATGTTTACTACGATATTGAATCCAATTCCGATTTAAGCTCGGACAACAGTCCTACCATCATAACTATGAGTACCAGACCAATTTGGAAAACAGCACTGAGGTTATGTAACAACAAAACAGACTGGGTAAAATTCCAACAACAAGTTAACGCAAACATTAAATTAGATTGGCGGCTAAAAACTAAACACGAAATTGAAGAAGTAGTTCAGCACATAACAACTGTGATTCAAGAAGCTGCTTGGCATGCCACACCAACTAACCGCAAAACATTAGATTCTAAACATAACATCCCTCTCCATATAAAAGAACTTGTTATTGAAAAGCGTAGAGCAAGGCAGAGATGGCAAAATAGTAGAAACCCAGTAGACAAAACACATCTTAATAATCTTACTCGAAACCTTAGTAGAGCTATTCGAGAAACGAGAAATGAATCCTTTCAGATATACTTATCAAATTTGTCCCCTGAAGATCATTCCTTGTGGAAAGCAACGAAGAAATTGAAAAGACCTATGGTAGCTGTTCCACCGATAAGAAAAACTGATGGTACTTGGGCTCGATCTAATTCTGAAAAGGCCAACACATTCGCTGAATTCCTTACTACAGTACTTTCTCCCCCCATGAAATTGATATTGAAGACGATGCTATAGAAGCATTCTTAAAAGCACCATGTCAATTGTCACCTCCATTAAAAATATTTTCCCCTGCTGAAGTACACAAAGAAATAAAATACCTTAAGTCACACAAAGCTCCCGGATTCGACCTCATAGTTGCAGAAGTCTTAAAAAAGCTGCAAAGAAAAGCAGTAGTGCTGTTGACTACAATATTTAATAGTGTGTTGAGATTATGCCATTTTCCTGGTCAGTGGAAACACGCATACATACTAATGATCATTAAGCCTAAAAAACCAAAAACTGAAGCAAGTTCATACTGGCCAATAAGTCTTCTTCCAAAGTTTTTGAACGGCTAATTTTAAACAGGATTGAAGCTGTAATCCCTATTGAAGACCTTATTCCTAATAATCCCTATTGAAGACCTTATTCCTAACTATCAATTTGGGTTTAGAAAAGAACACTCAACAATTCAGCAGTGCCATAGAATAGTAAATAAAATTAAAAAAAGCTTCGAAACTAAGAAAATGTGTACTGCAGTGTTCCTCGACGTTCAACAAGCCTTCGATAGGGTATGGCACAAAGGTCTCCTCTACAAAATCAAGCAAAATCTCCCTGATCAACTATACTTCATTTTAAAATCCTATTTAGAAGACAGACGCTTTCAAATAAATTATGAAGATGAACTCTCAACTTGCCATCAAATCAAATCTGGTGTACCTCAAGGTAGTGTCCTGGGACCCTTCTTATTTTTGCTGTTTACAGCTGATATACCAATAACTCAAGAGACAGACTTAGCAACTTTCGCTGATGATACAGCAATATATCATCTGACATTGATCCCGTAAGAGCTTCTAGCAAGTTACAAAACCATCTAAACCTTCTGCAGTCCTGGCTAAAAAAGTGGAAAATACAAGTAAATGCAAATAAATCCTGACGGATTACTTTCACTACAAAAAGAAGTATCTGTCCTCAAGTTAACATTAACAATGCTCCCATACCTATAAAGAATGAAGTCAAATACCTTGGTCTACACCTGGACCAGAAATTGACATGGTGCACATACATTAAAACCAAAAGAAAACAATTGGATTTAAAAGTCAAAAATATGTATTGGCTAATTAATAACAAATCGCAGCTGTCACTAGAAAATAAAATTCTAATTTATAAAACTATATTAACACCAATCTGGACATATGGCATTGAACTGTGGGGGTGTAGCAAGCCATCGAATACTAAAATTTTACAGTCCTTCCAATCCAAAACTCTTCGAATGATTCTAAATGCACCATGGTATGTATCAAATCAAACTATTCATAACGATCTAAGAATTCCATATATCAACGATGTCATCAGAACCCATTCAAATAAATATAGAAATAGATGCACAGACCACGACAACGAACTAATCAACATCCTATTCAACCCACCATTTGAGGATAGAAGATTGAAAAGAATCTGACCGGAAGACTTATAAACCCAGAGAATCGTCACTGGGCGGTCCCGACTCATGCCTACTACCTATAACAAACCATTTACTTATTACGCTATTTTATTTTGTAGTAGATTGTAAATTCACAGATAATAATTAAAAAAAAGTTTTTTATCAAATTATCTCAAGGCCATAATTCGGAAAACTAATTAAGAAATTTAAATTTATACCAACTTACCTCTTGGCTTTTGTCCAACTGTATACATTGTTTCTGCAACATTTCAGCAATGCTTTGTTCATACTGATTACCCAACAGTGCTAATTTTCTTCTTTGTTCTTCTTTTAATTTCTTCATAACTGCTTTTTGATTTTCTTTGGGAATATTTAGAAGAATTTGGGCCTTCAGGGCCTTGTATTGTTTCATTTGCAATTTGCATGTTTCTCTGAACTGCTTGCGCACCAATATTTCTTTTTGCTGTAAGAAAAATTTTGTTTAGTTTTGTCATTCGTCTTTTTATGTGATTTTTTATTACTTTTCAAATATATTATTAAATTTCTCACAGTTTTTATTTAACTTTCCTATACATTTGTGTAAAACATCAACAATAGAGCAAATAAAGCAAAAAAAGCAACCAATACAAAACTGTTAGTATAAGTATTTCTTAAAAAATCAGAAATATTGACTTGACTAGTGTTTCTGCTTTTTTTATCACTCATACAACCCTGGCCAACAAGCCAAAAAACTAGAATATTCTTAGATTTGTAAGAGCAACACGTTGTTTAGCGTTGTAAATAAATGGTTGTTTCTTCATCATTTTAAATTTTTTAACCCGTGAGAAAAAAACTAAATATAGTATGAACAACTAGGATTTTATAAAATCATGAATTTTCACGAGAAATTTAATAAAATAGCGACATTAAACTAGAAATTTATAAAATGACGGCTTTGAACTAAAATATTAATTACAAAATCACAACTTTAAGCAGATTTTACAAAATTTTAACTTTTAAAATCATAAGTGCAATCTCTAAATTTTATTATAAAAAATAGAGACTTGTGCAAGAGATTTTATAAAATCACCACTTTAAACTCTTTTTGATTGATTCTGTAAAATCGCAACTTCAAATTCGGGATTTTATAATTTGAAATTTGAACTGAAGACTCCTTTATAGTACAGCGTAGCTAAAGGTTTAGAAGCAAATGTAAAATGACACAATTAATTTGATAAATTAGGTTAAAAAGATCATTTTTGTTTCAAAAAAATGTATTGACTGAAAACCTTGTTTATTATATTTAAAAATTCGTCAACGACGTACTCGTTTCATATAGTTTGTTATTCATTGGCATCCTTATAGGCTATCGACCACAAAGTCATTTTTCCTGATTGGGACCCAATTGGCGAAAGATGCGTAGAGGGGGAGAAAAGCCCCCACTACTGCTTAGCAAAAAAATGGGAAGCCATTAAAAACATGTTTAGAAATTGTGTAAATTAAAAAAATAGCAAAATAATTATGTACTGCCTTTGCCATTACTTTGAAGAGCTGTTAATTGGAATAACGATTTTGAAAACGACACACTCAATGAAGTAAACAAATGGTACAACAATTTTTTCGACGCTGACCCCGATGTAAATTACGTCCCAATCATCTCTGAAGACGAGTATTATGATACATTGTACGAAGGCAAAAACACAGCATCAGGAGTAGATTCAGTCAACCGCAAAATTATCAGACAACTAGACACAAGTATAAATACAGAAATAAGGAAAATGTATAATTACTGTATACAGAGCATAGTTGCTATTATCCAGCTGAATGGAAGGAAGGCGCTTTTATTATATTTGCTAAACCAGACCATTCGTCACTGCAAAATTACCGACCCATAACATTACTGCCAGTTATAGGAAAATCATAAAAAGGAGACTGATAAGAACTACAACAAAACATACAACCATTCCAATTCGGCTTCAAAAAAAAAAATCCTCCATAACTCATCCATTAACCATATTAACACACAAGTACAAGTACAAGTTGGATTGCATGGGTATAAAACGGCCGCAGTATTTTTAGACTTCAAAGAAGCATTTGACACTGTCTGGCATAAGGGGCTGCTCATTAAATTGTTTAATATGAACTGCTCATCTCCATTGCTATGGATCCTTAAAACATTTCTCCAGAAGAGAAAATATGTTGTTAAACTTAACAACTATGTTTCTCAATTCCTTCTACTATATCAGGCAATTCCTCAAGGCTACATTATAAAATGTCTACTGCAGTGACATGTGTCTAAAGTACATATTAGTAGTATTATTGCCAAAAATCGAGTAGGTTGTGACAACATGTCACAATATTTAGCAGCCAGAAAATAAGTTCACATTTATCAATGCATATGTCAATATTAAATTGTTTTGTTGTGTCACATCGATTTATAAGTGTATAACAGTAACTTTTTGAGAAGTATTACCCTAACTGAAATTATTTGAAAATACGATGGTGCTCTCAGAAAAACAGCGAATAGAAGTTTTAATGATCTTGGGTTACGGCGATCGTATGGCGGAAGTATGCCACATCTTTAATGAAAAATATCATGATCATCTACCAATAACTAAAACTACGGTAAGCAAAATATTGCATAAATTTAATGAGATTGGCAATATTAGGGATAAACTCAAAAGTGCCAGACCCAACGTTTCTGAAGATAATCAATTAAATGTATTGCTTGAAGTTGAAGAAAATCCTTATTGTTCAATTACAACTATATCTACTAACAATGACATGTGTCGTGGTGCTGTTCATAAAAGAGGCCAAATGATATCCTTACAAAACTAAACTTATACATGAAGACGATTTCGATAGACGTATGGAATTTTGCGAAAATATGCAAGAAATGTGTAATAAAATCCCAATTGGACAATGGAAGCTTAAACCCAATAGCCCCAAAAAGTAACTGTGTGGGCTGGGATTGTTAGGAATACCATTGTAGGATTATATTTCTTTGTTGGAACTGTGGGTGAAAGGTATTTACAGATTTTGCAAACCTATGTAGTTCCATTTTTAACTGAAACTTTTTCAGATATTAATAATCCTGGTCAAATAGATCCCACCATATGGTTTCATCAGGATGGAGCAAGTCCACATTATGCTGTTTCGGTTAGAAATTTTGACGCGGTCGTGTTGAATGGCCTGCTAGGTAGCCAGATTTGAATCCCATGGACTTTTCTATCTGGGGTTACTTGAAAAGTAAAGTATATGTAAACCGACCTAGCATTTTGGGAGAACTCAAAGAGAGAATTCGTACTGAAAAGCAACAAATTACACCAGTGATGTTTTCAAACATAACCCAAGAATTCATTTGACGTCTTGGTTACATTCAATTAACCCAAGGAACTCAATTCGTGACTTTGTTGTAATTAAGGTATTTGTTTATCTTTATTAAGAATTGATTAGTTTACTAATTTTTCTTGTAAAATAAATAGTAAATTAAATATTTAAAAATACAAGCGTTTTATATAAAAATATACCGTTTTCATTTAAAAAAATTCTCGATGACGTCACATCTGATAAAGGTAAACATTTTTTTGAGTAAAAAAAAATAAAAGTCGATATATAAAATACCATATAAATGAGCTGAAAGACCTTTTGAGTCAAATTCAATAAAGTTTATTCTCTTTCTAGAAAAAAAAAATATGCATTAACTTATTTTAAATAAACTTACTTTAAGAGATTTGGGTTGTTGCTTCAGTTCAAGAACATGTTTTTTCCTCATTTCTCGCTCCGTTCTCTTCATATACTCAGCTTGATTAGCTAATTCCGTGTCGTGTTGATTTTTAACCTAAAAACCTAATTAGCTCAAATCTTATACTTTACCACATTAGTATGTTATGCTTCTTATAGCTCAACCTCCCCATAATAAATAAAATTTTATTTCCTAACCACTGTCGGAAGTTACACATTTTCGCAAAGATTAGTAACAAATATTTTCGACAAGCGTGAGAAAAATAAAAATAATTTGACTTCTTATCTGACGAAGTCAAAATGGGAAACAATTGTCATATGAATATTTAAAAAGTTTTGGAAAATCGTGGAATTTTAATATAAGTTTATTTTATCTTTTACATTTTTAAGAATATGTCAATGTTAATTTTGATGTTTAATGAATTTGTTGAAAATATATGTCATTAGTTAAAATGTTTTGATTTTATTGGTTTAAATATTTTATTGACTGTTTTGAAAAAAAAGGTCGGCAGCTATGAAAAAAACAAAAAAGAGGGCGATAGTAAGGTATAAGAATTTGTCACATAGAAAGCCACAAAAGAAAATTTTAAGAAAAATACTATTTACAGTAATATAAAGAAGACATAGTATACAGTTAATAATAGGTAAAATTTAGATATATGGAGAAGAAAAAAATTAGAGAAGTCAAAGAAGATATTATATTTATTTATATTGTTTAAAATTGATTTTGTGTAAAGGCAACAAAAATATTTTAATCAGAATATTGTTTGCAAAAACTATACTGATAAAATGAGGTCAAGTAAAATTTTTTTTCTGACTTTTTATTAATTATACCAACTACTTTTTATTTTAGTCCAGCAAAATTTTTACGCTGTTGTAAAAACAATAAATTTTCTAATCATAATATTTTAGAACAAGTACGCCAATCAATCTATTGTAAACTAACTGTTATCCTATAAACAATTTTCAATAAAAAGTATACCTCAGTTATTTGGATAGATGAACAAGTAATCGAATTTGCTACCCTTTTTGTAATATTTTTATCTTATTCCAACTAAAGAGTTAACTTGTTTTAAAGCAATATATTTATGTAATTATAAACCAAACAGTTCTTAGATGTAATACTCTAATGGTAACCACTTTGCATATAGAAAGCATTATCAAGTGTCATTAACAAAAGTTGCACTAGCCAGACAAAGCTATCTTTTGATTGGTGACAGTAGAGGTTATACGCTGACCTCCGAATATATCAGAAATTTATTTTGTTGTTATAAGAATCATTACATTTAATATATCATTAAAAAAAAATATTATTTTAAAGTCTATCAATTGTTACACTGGTGACAAAACTATTAGACTCCTGTTGAACGTGGTTATTACAAAACGTAAAAAAGCAAATCGGAAGCATAAAAGTAAAACAAACCTGTTCTTCTCTCAATGCGTATACAGCGTTTTGCTGTCGATGCTCTAATTCCTGTGTCTTCTCGTGATGCCTGAGCAACATGCCGTGCGTCTGCTCCAATTGATGCCGGCGTTTGTTCAACTCCTGCCTCAATAATTCCTGTTCTATCTGACTGTAGGACATTAACTTTTTTCTGCGGAACTTGCGTAACTCAAGTTCGAGATACTCTTTCTGGCACCTGAGCATGCGTTGCTCTTCTTGAGCATCCACTAATTTCAGGTTGCCTTTGTGAGTTCTAAAAATCATATTTACATTAATAACTTTGGAAAAACAACAATTTCTGGCTATCAAATCCCATTTTTATAGATGATTTGCTAGGGCAAAACAGATATAGGAAATATATAACAGGCACTTACTGTAAAGTGGCATCCCTTTGTCTTTTTGGCGTTGAATTGTTTTGCGTAAGTTCACGTTTCCACCTTTCTTTGTTTGCTTTATATGCTTTCTTTCTATTAGTGTCAAAAGCTTTTCTATCCATATCTTGACGACCAGTTATGTCTTTCGCCAATTTCTTCTCGCCAGCCAAACTTTGTTTGTGTTTTCTTTCCAGTTCTTGTTGGTGTTGTATCTAAAATTTTAACCAAACCAAGTGAGAGATACTATTATGATATCTAATTTGTTAAAGATGTTGAATTATTTTATAATTATATTTTGCTAAATATTTAACACTTTTATAATGCTAATAATTTCCATTAAAACAACAAATGAATCGAAAAAGCTTATCTTAATCTCAGGATGAGTTCTACCTGCAACTGAACTGTATTTCTCTGTTCTACAATACAATCACCAAATACTCCAATTTGTTTCTGGTGATCGTTCCATTCCCCTAATTCTTCAAACTCAACCAACATTCCATATGTCTTTTTCATTTATGGATCCTTTTAGTGGTAAATATTCGAATGTCCAATTCTAAAATCTTGATATTTTCACTAGAATCCTCCTCAGCTTTTCCAAGAAATCTTTTTAATTTGAGATTCTTTCATCACTTTTCTTCTCTATTTCTCGTCTTTATTTTACTTTTATATTTCAAACATTTTACAACTTTTATTCATTATTTTAATAATGTAAAATTCTAGTTTATAACTATTTGCAATCACTAATATTTGTTAAATTATCAAAAAAACATTTTTTATTAATTTTCTCTAAAATATGATAATACTTAAATTCTGTTGACATTCATAAACTTCCTTCTCATTAACAACTATTTCTTAGTTACCCTCAAACAAATTTTTATTATGAATTTTAATTAGCGCCACTCTTGATTTTTAATTATCATAACAATACATATCGTATTTAACTGTCAATTTTTAAAAGTATCAACAAAATATTACTAAAATGTAATGGAAAGACATTGAAATTCAATTTGTTCATTAAAACAAGTTATTGTTGTTGGGATGTGTTAGTTACTTAGTTAAAATATTGTATTAGTAACTTAAAAAAGAGGAGAGGTTAAATTTTTTTGTAATATAATACAATTCACTGTTTTAAAATTTTGTGTGCTTAAAAAGTAAATGAAAAATAAACAATAACCTTCAAGTGTTTAATCATTCAAGGATTATTCAAATAAAAATATAAAAATAACAAAAAAAATATTTTTTATATTTAGTTCAAAACGTAATCTAAAATAATTGAACTTCCCAAGTTTGATTGTTCATTCAATACTATATACCGAGGACAATTTAGATGTTTCTTGATTTCCTATTCCTCCAAAAAATCAAGTTCTACTTTCTTGTCACTTACATATAGCACATCCACTGTTTTTTCAATTGTGTTATTAAGTGTAGGTTTGTGTTTAGTGGCAATAAGGTGTTTTGCGTAATGCGACTTATCTGGTTGTTTTAATCTATAAGATCGTGTTCACTGTACCTTATTTCAAAATTTCTAATGGTCTGGACAAGATAGACGGCGTTACAATGCGAACAATTTAGTATATAAATACCTACTTTTTTAAATTTATTACTTTTAGGTTTTAATAAAAATGAACCCACATTATTTCTTACTTTAAAAGATATTGTAGAAGATGTTGAACGAGATATAATTTTTGATATATTGTTCGAAATATCTCTAAAATATGTAATAGGTAAAAAGCTTTATAATACTGTGGAAATTCAGATAAGTATAATTTATCTTTTTATATTAGAAAAAGTAACCGCATCAACCATATGAGGTTATTAGCGGCGGTACAGTGTTAAGTATAATAAAATATTACTATAATGACACAATTACTACTAGTGCGTCTTATTCCCTACCAAGAATTGATGACTTGCTCCACGCCGCCAAGACTACTTATTTTCTGTCTACCATTGATCTTCAAATTGGTTATCACTAAGTGAGTGTTGTGGATTGCGATATACACAAAACCGCGTTCGTAAAAAGCCGCCCCAGAAAACAGAAAGATTCTGTTCTATCCTCGGAATGAATTCAGGAGGGAGGGAGGAGAATGTAACAATCCCAACGACCCCTTTCTAACTACGACTGTGGTGATCATCATATCCCGGCTCTGCACCCGCTATCCGATCATCTTGACTCAGTAGTCGTAAGTCCACGTTAGAACGATAACCTATTTGTTTTAAGGTGGCGCCCGCTTCAGTCTTAAATAAATCGAAAAACTGAACCAATTGACGAACCTACGCCCTATTCTCTCTAGTAGCCTTTATAAAATCAGAGTTCGTGAATGCATCTTGAAGTTATCTAAAGTCTACAATTGTTTACATAGAAATAATAATTTTACCTGCAACCTTTCCAATTCTTCACTAAAGTTCTGCAATAAACTCTCATACTCCTTGTCTAATTGGTTCTTGTGTGCTTCCAATTCCATTTTGCATTTATCCTCTAACTTTAGTAAGGCATTTTGATGCTCTCTACGCATCCTTTTGTAGCCTAACATCTGTTCATGCATTTCCTCCTAAAAAATATCACACATACAGATTCCTCCAATATTTTCGTGTATATTATTCCATATTAATAAAAAATAATTTTCAAATATTGTGGACGACCTAAAAGATAAAATTTATCATTTTACCTGCATATGTTCATTTTGCTGCTTAATAATTATGTTAGAGGTTCTAATAATAGCGAAATTATTAATGCCGTGATCTGAAACAGCGGCAGCAACAGGATGCCTAATTTGTTTATGTCTTCTTGTTGTGCCATCATCACCAGCTAAATGAAAAAAAATGTACAAGTGCATTAAAAAATTTAAATTCGTTTGAAAAGTCGAATCCATGATGCGACAACTTTATAATTATAACATTTTTCAAAAAATAATTTTCATATAATAAATTAAATAAGAAAGATAAATTATATTTATCTTGAATTTCCACAGTATTTCAATACAGTATGATGTTTAAAATATAATATTCTTCTTTTCCTAAAAAAATTGATTAATATATATATATATATTAATATATATTAATATATTTAGTCCACAAGGTCATCTAAAATAATTATATTTCCCAGATTTAATTATTCATTCAGTACTATATACTGAGGACATTTTAGATATTTCTTAATTTCAAACTCCTCCAAAAAATCAAGTTATTCTTTTTTGTCGCTTATATGAAGTACCTCCATTGCTATTTCAATTGTTTTGTGAAGTGTAAGTTTGTGTTTAGTGTCAATTAGGTGTTTTGCGTAGTGTGATAACTTAATCTGTTTGTTTTAATCTATGAGATTGTAAGTTTTCAATGTACGTTATTTCAAAATTTCTAAAGGTCTGGCCAAGACAGATGGCGTTAGAATCCGTACAATTTTACATTTAATAAAAATGAACCTACATTATTTCTTATTTTAAAAGATATTGTAGAAAATGTTGGTCGAGATATAATTTTTGAAATATCTCCAAAATATGTAATAAGCTCTCTATGACCTGCTATCTTTAGGTTGTTTAGGAAATATAAGGTTAATGGCAACCTTTTCATTAATCAACATATTTATTAGTAATGTAATGGATAATTATTAGAGGTAGCGATTTGTTTTATTATATTAATTTTCCTTTTAAAATCATCCCCACTCATTGGTACTGAAAAAGCTCTATATATCTTTGAATTATAAGCTGCTAATTTATTTGACATAGTGTGATTTGAGTTATAAGGGGATAGTCATATTTGTATGAGTTGGTTTACGATAAATCGAATATTGCAGTTTACTCTCTTGCTAGTTGTATCTAAGAAATTTATAGAACCGGTTACTTCAATTTCAACGGAAAATTTTATTTTTGGATGTAAATTGTTAATGAAATTAAAGAAAACATCCAATTGTCTATCGCTGCCTGTAAAACCAGACAAAACATCAACATATCTATACCAAAACAATACATTCTTGGAGATATTTGAATTAAAAATGTTTTATTCCAAATTATCAATAAAAATATTTGCCTTAATTGGTGATATTTGAGTACCCATTGGTAATCCTTCATTTTGAATATAAAATTTATCATCAAGAACAAAAAAGAAGAACTTGATTTTTTGGAGGAATTTGAAATCAAGAAATACCTAAAATGTCCTCAGTACATAGTACTGAATGAACAACTAAAATTGGGAAGTTCAATTATTTTAGATTACCTTTTGGTATAATATTAACCAATTCTTTTAAGAAAAGAACAATATTACTATTATTTCAAAATTCTATGGCAAGAAATCATACTGTACATATTGCTTGATAATGATTGGTTGAAATGTTTCTGATATGAAGTCAAGTAAGCATATATGAAATATATCACTGTCACACACTATCACAAAAAATAGATTTGAAATACAGTGGAAATTCGAGATAAGTATTGTTTATCTTTTATGTAGGTTGTTGTTGCTATATGTGAGTGTACATTAATTAAAATATTAATAAAACTAATTAGCTAGCACCAAACTATTTGTTAACTTTTATTTTAATTACAGGAATTTTATATTTTTGAACCTGAAGATGTGGCATATGTAGCCACGAAACAGGTAGTTCTATTAATAAAGCTTAGACTGTGAGACATAAGGACTTATTTTCCCAATTTTTCCTTTTAATTTAACTTTTATATTTATTATGGATAAATTCCACAAAGTATGGGTTGAAAGAATTTAATAAATTATTTGGTAATGTTTTTCTCTTTTCATTTAAAAATAAATTAATAAATTGGTATTAAATGGACTACATACAGTATGGTCCAAATGAAAGGAATAAATTAATTATTTAGTAAATCGGCGATGTTATGGGAAAATCCTGAAACCCGTCGATTTTTATCTTTAAATGGGCTTCTTCACATCACCTTTTTATTTTTGACGTCATCTCTATGAGCGTGATGACGTTTTATCAATAAAATTGTTAAATAGAAAAGTGGCTCTTGCAATACATCAATTGAAAGGTCTTTTAAATATCTATTCACCCATATCAATTATGACTAAGTATTATCATCAAAAGTAGTATTAATGACATTTGAACATATTTCTTAATTTATTAAGTATTGTTATGATAAATTTATTGATACCCAAAAATAAATTTGGTAAAGGGCGTCACTGACCATGAAAATATGTCTAAACTACTTTTTTCTTTTTAAAAACTAGTTACCTTATCAAAATAATAAATAATTTTTTTTACAACATACAAAAATTAATTACTTAGACATATTGATATGGGTGAATAGATATTTAAAAGACCTTTCAATTGATGTGTTGCAAGTTCCACTTTTCTATTTAAACATTTTATTAATGACGTTATCACGCTCACAGTGATGACGTCAAAAATAACAAGATCTGACGAAGCGCCCATTTAAAAATAAAAATCGATGGGTTTCAGGATTTTCCCCTAAAATCGCCGATTTACGAAATAATTAATTTATTCCTTTCATTTGGACCATACTGTATATGAGGGATAATAACATTTAAACTATAAATACCTGCAGGCAAACTATTGGCACTACTGGATTGACTACTTGCTGGCACCCCCACGGAATGTACACTTTGTTCAGAAGTGACTGAATTACTCTTTGAACTGTCACCGCCTGTATGTTTATCGGGAGTATCATCCACATCTAAAGTAACATAAGATTACATTAAACATAAAGGAAAATACATTCGCAAATAAAAAAATAAAGCTAATTAGTAAAAAACGCAAGTCTATTGTTATTCGTTATTTCAAAATATAACATTGTAATTTATTAAAATTAAAAAAACGTAAAGAGGTACATAAACTTAGAAAACATCAAAAAATAGAAAACCAACAAAAATATTAATAATAAAAAGTTAGAAATCTAGAACAACATTAAAAAACTTGGAGAAAAAATGATAAAAATATACCAAAACTTTGAAAACTTTCAAACCTTAGTGTTATCATCAAACGTACAGAAAATCGCCAAAAAATAGAAAATGTAAAACTTCATTATGTTCTATGTTAAGACATTAAAAAATATTTTATACTGAGTGGTCGAAAATCAGCTGATAGAACTTGAAAAGTTAGGATAGGGACATGTAAGCCGTTGTTATTGATTTTCAAATTTGATGACCATTTCACACCTAAGAAAAATGTTACCTATGAGCGACCCCTGTTTTTAACTAGCCAATAAAAAGATTATGAAACACTGAAACAATTTAGCATTCGCTTAAAAAGTCTGTCTCTTAATTGTGAACTTAAAAGTTGTTAAACAATCTATGGTGTTAGAAAAAACTAAAGAACGTAACATAGAAATATCATACCAGATCAAGTTCAAGCCCAAGTACAAAGGGCACCGAAGGTAAAAAAAATAGAAAACCTAAGGCAGAAAACCAAGGTACGAGAATGCAGAAATATAAAGAAAAACAAAGTAATATAAGACAGTGTAGTAAGTGTTTGTTTAGTCATGACTATGGAAAATATTTCGCTTTTGGGAAGGTTTGCGCAGAATCTGGTAAATATAATCATTTTGCATCCATGTGTAACAATAAGAGGTCAAATGCTTTTTCGAAAAATATAAATAATATAGAAGATAACACCGAAAATGATTACTTAATGGTAGAAACCATAGATATGGTATCTGTTAAAATTCTATCAACAGAAAGGAAATAACGTAACGCCATCTATTTGTATACTGACTATACTGTGAGGTTATTGAAATAAAAGAGTAGAGTCTTGTGCCGAACCTCAAAAGAAGCGTGTGTGTCTTATTTGCTCTGCTCAACAGTATCCAAAGTCGATGGGTTGTCATGGGTTCAAGAAATAAAAGTTGAAGGTAAAATAGTAAATTTTAAATTAGACTCTGGTTCTATAGCAAATATTATACCTGTTAATGTCTTAAACAAAATAGATTTTGATAAATTTAAAAATAGTAACGACTACTTTGAGCTCATATTCACAAAATACACTGCCTATTGTCGGCGAAATTGTTTTGTAATGTTCATACAGTAAGAGTAAGAAACCTATTTTATTTCATGTCATAGACTTAGAAATAGGACTTAGAACTTGTTTAGACATTGAGTTAATTAGGAGAGTAAATTCTATAACTAATGTTTTTTTTTATTAATGCACTGCATGTTTACAATCTACTCTATTCACAGAGTAATAAGTAAATATAGTATATTAGTCACTAAGGTGAGTTAGGTACCATCCGCTGATGGTTCTCTAAGAATTTATTGTTGTGGGAGGTCTTCTGGCCATAGTCTCTTTAATCTTCTTTCGGCAAGTGGTTGGTTGAATAAATTATTTATTAATTCGTTGTCGTGGTCGGTGGTGCGTTTTTTGTATCTTGTGGAGCGAGCTTTTATTACATCTTTGATTAGTGGGATGTTAAGATCGTCGTGAAGTGTCTGGTTAGAGACATACCATGGGGCTTTACTTATCATACGGAGTATTTTGGATTGGAATGTTTGAAGTATCTTCGTATTTGTAGGTTTACTGTAGCCCCATAGTTCTATTCCGTATGACCGAATTGGTGTGAGTATGGCTTTGTAGAGAAGCCGTTTACTTTCAGGAGATAACTGAGACTTTTGTTAAATAGCCAGTGCATATTCTTTAGTTTAAGATCCAGATGTTTTCTGTTATTTTTGATATGTGACTTCCATGTTAGTTTACCATCTAGATGCAATCCCAAATATTTGACAACTGGTTTTATGGGGATCGGAATATTGTTAATAGAAACTTGTGGACAAGCAGATTTTCTTGTAGTGAAAGTAATTTGTTCTGATTTGCTGGCATTAACGTTGATTTTCCATCGATGAAGCCAGTTTTGTAATAAGTCTAGATGATTTTGAACTTTTTCTGAGGCTAGAGTAGGGTCGGTATCTACTGCCATGATTCCGGTGTCATCAGCAAAGGTTGCTAAGAAGGTATCGTTTCTAGTTGGAACGTCTGCTGTAAATATCAGATACAGAAATGGACCGAGAACGCTACCTTGGTGCACCAGATTGTATATTGTGATAATTTGAGTACTTATATTCGATTTCAACTTGAAAATAGCGGTTAGCAAGGTACGATTTTAGTATGAAGTATAATTTTTCAGTTAGATGTAATTTCAGTTTGTAGAGAAGACCTTCATGCCAGACTCTGTCAAATGCCTGTTGTATGTCAAGGAACACTCCAGCACAATACTTTTTGTCTTCTAGAGTTGTTTTAATTATGTTGACTATTCTGTGACATTGTTGGATTGTAGAGTGTTCGCGTCTAAATCCGAATTGGTGTTGCGGTATAATTTCGTTTATGGGAACAACTTGGTCGATTTCATGTAATAGAAGCCTTTCTAGTACTTTAGACATTATTGGGAGTAAGCTTATAGGGCGATATGAACTTGCTTCTGTTGCAGGTTTACCAGGTTTCGGTATCATAATAACCTGAGCATATTTCGATTGTATTGGGAATGTAGATTTAAATATTGATAAATTGTTGAGGGAATATAACTTATTGTTTAAGGGTATGGGTTGCCTAGAGAAACCTTATCATATAGAGTTAAAACCAGATGTGCAACCTGTAGTTCATCCACCTCATAAGATACCCTTTGTACTTAATGAAAAGTTCAAGGTAACTCTAAAAACAACCTATTACATACTTAGGAAAGTTTGTAGGTAATATCTCAGAAAAAACTGCTCCTGTCCTTTTTCTGGCCTAATATGAGCAGTCAAATTAGTGACATGATTTTAAGCTGTAACATTTGCCAAACTTATCAACAATCACAAAGGTCAGAACCATTGACATCCCATCACATTGAAAAAAGTCCTTGGTTTAAAATTGGTTGTGATTTATTTTATATTAATAATAATGTATTTTTAACAGCGTATAATTTTTTGAAGTTGTCGGTTTATAAAAAGACACAACAAGTCAAAATGTTATTACTTAAAAACAATTCAATATTTAACATTTAAAGAATTTACTAGCCAATGGCAGTTTACATATTCCCGGTTCCCCTAGGTACCCACAATCAAATGGGATAATTGAGCGACAAATACCGACAATTAAACTAATGCTACACAAATGCCTAGTAGAAAATAAAGATATTTATTTAGCACTTTTAGACTTAAGAAATACCCTTGTTAATAAAGGTGCAACATCAGCTAGAATTCTAA
Organism: Hermaeophaga mercurialis; assembly: GCA_951812935.1. Taxonomy (NCBI): domain Eukaryota; kingdom Metazoa; phylum Arthropoda; class Insecta; order Coleoptera; family Chrysomelidae; genus Hermaeophaga; species Hermaeophaga mercurialis. Next base: position 12,060,390 of record OX638366.1, read on the forward strand.
TGAATAGATTTAAGATATCAATTTACCAATTAAAAAAAAATACACAAACAAACTTATTTAATAAAAATAATTACAAGTTTATAAATGACTGTAACAAGAAAAATTATATTTTGATATTAAAAAAGGAGCCAAAGAATTTTCCGAGCTTCACCCAAAATGTTAGTGAAACCATTATTGAAACAATATTGTTTAATTCTACATCATATAATAATACTTCAAAATTTTTTTAATAATACTATTAAAAATAATAACACTGATTATTATATATTCAGAACATAATAAAATCCAATAGTACTGTATTAACAGTTAATTTAATATTTAGTAAACTTAAAGATGTAACACCAATATTTTCTCAATCTAATGTAATTTATAAAATTCCTTGTATTAATTGTAATAAAAATGATATAGGTCAATCGTCTCACATTTTATCCCAACGTATAAATTCTCATAAAAGTGATTCTAGATTATATTCTGAAAGATGTGCTTTAGCAAAACATATATATAGTGAAAATCACTTAATGAATTATAATGATGTGAAAATGTTAGCAAAAAACAGTAATCTTACTGAAAGCTTTTTTTAGAAATTACTTTTATATTTCAAGAATTAGATTCTATTAATAAAAGATCTGATATTGGACATCTTAGTGACATTTATAGTTATTTATTGTCTTTCAATAATTTTCAAAATAATTTAAGTGTTTAAATATTTAACTATTTATCAAATTTCCAGTATTTATTATAAGATTTTATATAAATGAGAGGGGCGTTTAAAAAATAAAGAAGAAAATTAGAATATCTTGGATGGAGATTAATTGGTCAAGTCTGTGACATTGATGGAGTTTTGAAATGTCAATAAAAATAAACGGGGGCCAACATCCCATGAAGGTTTAAAGGTTTATTTCTATCCTTCTAAACAGTGGGCAAGCAGTACAAGAACTGACAAGAGATAGAAATATAAGAACTTTAAAAAGATTTCATGAAGAAGAGAAGCATCAGATTAGTGACCGACACGAAGGAGAAAAAAGATAGTAAGAGACAGCGGACAACCTGCAGATACTCGAGACTGACGCAAAGAAGCTGAGGCTCAATTTGCAGTTAAGTGAGATAGTGAACAAGAATTAAGACAACAAGTGGTGTTTTTAACGACATCAACATAAAGGTTAGAAAATTTAGTGGGATTAGTTAGTTAAAAAAAATTGGTTTTAAAATTTATACATTTGTCATTAGAAATTTATAAATAATAAAATTCCATAATGCAACAATATATATGTTACTGTGAAACACCGTAAATAGTGAATGTCAACATTTTTTAACACATACCAAACGTCAGTGAAAGACGGAATATTTCTCAATATTATTACACATTCGGACCTTCGTCGGTAGATATAGACAAATAAAAGATGAGCTTCAGTGAATATCGGACAATATGTCTTAACTGTTTGAATTAAAATATGCAGAAATATGTTTTTTTTTTCGAAAATGGCCTTCAACGCCTACTGACTGTTAACATTAACAGGTGTAAATGTGAAATATTTGGCAAATATTTCAGACGTACATGCTAAAATTTACTAATTTCAGTCTTATTTGGTAATATATAAATTATTTCTTCTTTAAAAAACTTACCAATGGTACTTTGAGTTTCACAATTTTCTATCATAAGTATCTTTTTCATTTTCCTATAATTCAAATTATCCAGATCCCGAACTTCAGCCTTGGTACGTTGAATTAAATCTATTAAAACCTTAGGTGATCTACTACGTGTTATAAATTGGTGACTAAGTAATCTAGATGAGGTTGGGCGCTGAATTGGAGATTTCTAAAATAAAAATTACATACTCTAAGACATTAACATAAAATTCGTCACTAACTTGCAAGCAGGCTTCTACGAAATGTTTGAAAATATCAGACCACACTTCTGCCCATTCGGGTTTCGACAATGTTGGTGATTCGTTTTGAGCAATATGATAAAGTGCAGACATTGCGTTCATATTGAAATACGGTGGTTTTATTTCAGCTAATTCTATACACGTTATTCCTAGTGACCAAACATCTACTTTTCCGTCATACTGACCTTCATCCATGGCTAATATTAGCTAAAATTAGGAATTAAAAATATAAATATTAAGCAATTTTCAAGGCGTGTCACTTACCTCTGGAGCCATCCAATACGGAGTTCCCACAAAAGAATTGGCGGGGCATTTTATCGAAGCACTACCAAAATCTGCTAATTTCACAGTACCATTTTCTGTTAGTAATATATTACCAGCCTTGACGTCTCTAGAAAAAAAAACAGTCACCTTCAAAAATGTCCATCAAATGAAGAAAGTATTTTGAAGAGTACAAGGTGTTAGTGTGTCGCTAAAAATCCTTTTGCTGTTGGTAACATGGGGGAATTTAACATATAGGTGTTGTGATACTACTGTGAATAACGAGATTATATTATTATATTTTTCATTTATGCAGTTCAATAAAATATAGAGAAGTTTATAATTAAAGTGTGTTTCTATCAGCATCTGTAAAAGTCATAGAGATTTAAAACAAGGAGCTACCCAAAAGTTCCAGGAATGTAAATGGTACACACAAACAAATCATAGTACGACGTTCCGCTGGTAGATGGCTAACAGGTTGTTTTTGGGAAGTCATTGCACCAAACGACAGTTATGTAAACATATAGAACTGACTGGTCACAGTTCGTTTACAAGTCGTGTTTTAAATGCGTCGCAATGTTTGTGATGGCCCCCGAACAAACAGTCAACGAGTTTGAATTAAATTTTGTTTTAAACTGGCAAACTAATGTTAATTAAAGTTTTCAGTGATCCAGCCTTAAGTAAATCAAGGACTGTTGAAAAGGATTAGTGTTCAGGTAGGCCTTCATCTTGCATTAATTTAGACACCATTGGTATTGTCTGTCCCAACTGGTCAGACCGTCAACAGTGCCTTGAAGCGGCTGAGGGAGAATGTTAGACAAAAACACTTGAAAATGTGTAAAAAAAACAAGGGCTGTAGTTTCCTTGAGGTTCCTCAGAGAGACAGTGACATGCTATACACTATTGGACGCGTCTCGTCGAATAGAATACGAAACTGATAATCATATTTGGGGGAGATCCATATTTTTCGAGTTATTACCCAAAATGTGGTACAATTTCACTTAAAAAAATCGGCTTCAATTTCCATAATTTTTGGTGTACATACTAATTTTATACTACAGAATCAGAATTTGAAAGAAAAATCTTATATTTACTTATTAGAAAAAAGTTTTAAAATGAGAAATTTGCTTGACTTTTCATACTGTCACGATATGACATAACCATAAACAGGTCCGATTTTAAATAGGCGCTCACGCCTCGCTTCCCTCGCCCCAAGATTTATATGGTATTTTACGTGATTAAAAGACTATATTTTACAATAATAGGCATCTTTGTTTTACTCATTCAACTAAATTTATGTAGTTCACTATTGTAAGAAAGACAACTGTCAAAAATGAAACCACATTATATATTGTATAAATTTATTTAAAACCAGACAAAAATCTATAAATGTTCTATACATATTATGTAAACTTCACCAAATATATTAGGTAAATGTATTAAATACACATCTAATAATGTAAATACTATTTACATAATAACCTTACAAAACATATTTTTGTAAAATTACACTATTATTGGAATAAACATTTTACATAATATATTTTGTAATTCAACATATGATGCTGTATATAAACCTAATAATTGCTGTGATATTATTTTACACAATCTGTATTGTAAAAAAGTGTTTAAATTGTTACTTAAAGTAGGCAGAACGCTGAAAGATTGTGATTAACGGAATACCAACCAAAACTGTCATTCATTGAATTGATTTTTAAAATATTTTCCCACATTTTCTCATTTTTGCACAGGAACTTGTATACAATATTATTTCTTCAAAGTTTAATACAAAAATTAAAATAAAGAAGGTATTATACGTAGTAGTAAAGTAATTAAGAAAAATTCTGATATTTTTATTTTTTGATATCGCATAATGCTTTATGTTTTCTATACACTAGGAACAAGGGACTGCTTTTTTTATTTTAAATAATGAAATCTGTGTATATTGTTTGGTCTCAAAAAAGAGACAAAAAATGCTGTGTCTTTTAGATGATGATGAAGAAGATGTTTATAGCAGGATAATTTTAAATGGTAAGTCAAAATTTTAACCAAACATATTTGTGGGATTTAAACATTAAATAGCCATTGTCTAACATTCAAACCTTGGATCTGGCAACCTGAATTCGAGCCCGGTCGGGGAGAAATTTCTTTCAATTTTTCTCTTAAAAATGATTTCCCCCTCGAGCATCCATTTTTAGTTACTAATTAACAAAAATATTCCTTTTATGGTAGAGGTAAACAGAAATAATAACTTTAGTTTTCTTTAGCTTCTAATAAACTGCAGCTTAATGGTTCAATGTTGGTGTTAGAAAGTAATGGCACACCAATTGATGACGAAATTGTACCCTATGTCAAGTCAGAAATACTAGGAAAAAGATCAAGAGTGGATTCTTACTGTCTCTAAAGTCGTTGCAGTAATTAGACACTCTTCTGGTATAACTACTACATCTCTTGATACAACTGCAACCATTAACAGTAACGACCAAGCAAACCATAATTTGATACAAGTAACAAATACAACTGAGGACACTACTATATCTCACACTATAGATTGTAACACTGAGTACAAGTGGTTAAATTTTGATATACAAAAACCTATCAGTAGAATAAAACCTGATCATATTTCTTAATTTGAAAAAGGTATTAAAAACAAATTAGCAATTAACAATCTAGTTCAAAATATTTTTGATGACATGCGTTCGATTAAAACCAACATTCCTACAAAAGCTTTCAAAATTATTGCTAAAAAAATTATCGATATGTATCCAAAAACTTTTATGGACGTTGATGAAGATAAAATAGTTCTTGGTGATGGAAGTCACTCTTTAGTCAGTAAGTTGCAAGATGGCAATAATTACTTAAACCGTCCTCACAAAAGAAAAAAGAACGAGCTAAGTCCCATAATATTAAAAAAACGATTTGTAAGTGCTCGAGCAGGGTGCATAAATTGGGCTCCTACATTAACAGAAGATATTAACGTAAACAACATCGCCGAAAAAACAAGGAATACTTAAAGCTCAGATGAAGATTTCTATAGTATTTGTGAAAAGTCATATGCCGCCATCAGACATTATTTGAACTCCGAAAATCTCCGTACAGTGACAGATATCAGAGAAGAGTGGCCGATACTACTCTCAAAGTTGGCAATTTTCTGGCATTTTAACTAACTGACTAACTCAAACATCCATTTATTGAATAATCTGGTTGAAACAAGAGACAATCTACTGTCTTTTCTTAAATCTAAATTGAAAATAGAAGAAGAAATTTTGCAAGAAAATCAAGACCAATAGCAGGATTAAGTTTGTAATTAACTGTATTGTTAATTATTTCAAAGATGACATTTCCTTTTTGCTAAGGAATTGTGAAGGGTCCTCAGAAGAGTACTTGGAAAATTTACCTGGAACTACTTGCATTCTAATATTTGGTAAGCCTTTAAAAATATCATTAAATAATAAATAAAGAGAACGAGATGATATGTGACTTACTTTTTAAAGGGTATTTTAATTCTACAGCTAACGGTGTAAAATGTTTTTAATATTATTTTAAATATTTAAAATATTGTATCTTTTGATCGGTTTAGTATATGTCATTCAAACTTCGGAGAAGTCATATAATACCTCATCTGAACGGTATTTTTATTCTATATTCAAATATATATGTATAGGATTATTTATTTCGACAATTTTTTTAATTTTATAGATTTTAACAAATTGAAAATTATTCAAATTATAAATGGTAATGGCTTTGTACATCCCAATTCTAATTAGAATTGTCATGTTTTAGAGTTCGATGGAAACACAATTTAAAAAGTTTTTGTTGACCAACAAGTTATCGATGAAAAAGGATACATGTCTCTGCGTAGCTATGTATTTTATAATGAATTTAAAATATTCTTCGCCAGTAGAGACTACATTAGAGTTTTTACAAAGACATTATTTAAAAATACATCGTGATTCAGGTTCTAAGTGTAAAAAAATTACCGACACAAAGAAAAAAGTTTTTAATTTGATAAAAAAATAAAAATACATACAAGCTTAAAGGACGCCAATTTAACAACATCGAGGAAATTTAAAAGGAATCGCAGGAGGTTCTGAAGGTATTTACTTCATCATAGAATAATCGCTGTATAGATGTAAAGGATGATGACTACTTTGAAGAAGACAATTAAATTTTTCAATAAAAGTAGTTATTAAATAATTCCTGGAACTTTCAAGTAGCACCTTGTAAGGTATTTTCCCAACTGTTAGTCAATGGAAACGTATGCATAGACACAAGAAAAGTTAAAATCAATTTTTCTCGAAAAAGGTTTGTGATTTGCGTCAAATTGATAAAATGAGCTCTATATTTTGCACTTTTTCCCGTGAAGTTACTTTCTGGACAACATGTATTATATCTAATAAAAATATTGTTTATTTTAAAATAATAAAGTGTGCCAAGTTGAGACAAAATACGTTCGAAGTAATGAATTGACACATTACAAGTTGGAAATAAAGCCCTTGTAGATATAGTACATTTTATTTTTGTTACATACCGATGTATTCTACCGAGGTCGTGTAAATAACTAAGTCCATGTAAGACCCCATCACATATCGCAGATATTTCATCTTCCTTTAGAGGCTTCTTATGAACTTCTATGATATCTGATGCAGATCCTAGACAATATTCCATTACTAACCATGCTGTGTTGTCTCTCAGGTAACATCCCTTATATTCAATGGTGTTAGGATTATTTAATTGTTTTAAAAACCTAAAAAGAACGTACGTTCATTAGAATTTTGGCGAATAATTTAACCATTGAAAAATCAATCAGAAAAGAGTTCAAGTAAACTAACGTCAGGAATCCACCTCATATACAAGATGCAGAAACATACCTAATCTCTTTTAAAATACTCTGCCACTTTTCCAAGCTTTGTTTTCCAAGATAAGACATTTTTTTAACAGCCACGATCTCCCTGGTAATAAGACATCGAGCATAATATACAGCCCCAAAACTGCCATGGCCAATTTCCCGAAAATCCTCAAATATGTTCTCAGGATCGTGCTTGAAAAATAGATCTGCAATTTCGGGATCGCGCAGGCTACCCGGGCGGGGCAAGGGCGCCATATTTTGAAATGCTACAGCTATACTGGCATCTCCTAAATTAAAAAAAAACTGTTATTTTCCTTTACCAGAAATCATTGCTTTAATACGCTTATGCTAATATGATTTATCACGAGAGCTGATCGGCATTCCATGTTTAATAAATAATCAGAGATTCGATTCTGTTAAAAAGTATACAGTCACATGATTAATAGAAAAATTAGAAGCTTCATCCCTTTACAAAATAGTTAAAGGAAAATAATGCTCCCCTTCTTATATGCCACAAAATAATTGTATTTGTCAATAATTGGCGCGTTTTAAAAAATGTATAAAGCAAAAAATTTAAATGTTAGAATCATGTGCTGCTCTGGATTTTTTAATATTTTGATCTTACAATCTGCTTAGGCACTTGACTGAATTTGCAATAGAAATGAAAAACAATAAACCAGAAAATAATATTCTCTTTTTTTGGCGTTCAAGTTTCATGTCCTCAAAATAGGTCATACACCATGAATTGGTGACTTCTAGAGTGGTTTTTAACAATTTAGGAAAATATTAGCCCTATAAGCGTAATACCTGTTATATCAAGTCATTGAAAAATTAAATAAATTTTAAATAATGTAACGTGAAAAATAATTTTACTTACAATACTGGAAATTAAAGGAAGATTTATTTAGGGATATGAATAATGGAAAAAATGTTGTTTTAACACTTATTTAATAATAATTAATTAATAACCCAATGCCTGTTTCAAGACATTTTATGATAAAATTATATTGTACAAAATAAATACATACTTTTTCTTAACTTTAAATAGTTTTTTACATATTGAGCATTTATATTTTTTTCACCTATATGAACTACTAACTGCTCCATTAAAGTATATTTTAAAAAAAATGATTTTTCACACATTGCGCACCTATATTTTTTCTTACTAGCATGAACTATTAAATGTCTTTTTAGAACCTGTTTCTGAGAAAACTATTTTTCACAAATTATTTATATTCTTTTTCACCTGTATGAACAACTGAATGTTTTTTTAAATAGCCTTATTAAAAAATAAATTTTCGCAAATCAAGCACTTATAATGTATTAAGTACTAAATGATTTGTTAAATTCCCTTTTAAGGAAAATTATTTTTCACATAATGAGCACTTATAGTTGTTTTTACCTGTATGACTGACTAAATGTGTAATTGCTTTTTTGAGAAAACGATTTTTCACAAATTGAGCACTTTATTTTATTTTACTGTGAATTACTGAGTGTCTTTTTAATACAAACTTTTATCCTTTTCTGTTGGTGTTAATAAAGTCTTCAGGTTCATTTTTAAAACTATTTATATCTTACGATTTTGGCACATTTTCTTCATTTATTTCTTGCCTAATTTCAAATAGTCTTTGGTTGAAATCTTTTCATCATCAGATTCGTCTTTAATAATTACTTCTTGTTTAATTTCAGTGATGTAATTATAACTGATTAATGGGTTTTCTTCTTTAATCTCCATTATCTTTCTTTATTTTAAATAAAATTAATGAACTTTTATTAACTATATTATAACACAAATCTGTCTATTATTATCTATTCCTCTTTTTCTTTTTTAGGTTAATGGACTGGTACTCAGTACAGCTGGACGTTGGCAGTTTTGACTTTTGACTGTTGAGAATAAAATTAAGAAATAAATTTTAAGGTTAGTGGAGCCCTCTATTAACCAAAAGTTTAAAATTCAGTAGTCATTGGTACTTTTAAAAGAGGTCAGTAGAGGTGGTTGAAAAAACGAGATAGAGCATAATAAACAAGTTGTTCCTTGCGTGTGTTCGAGTTTTATTATAAATATACTAAAAGTAAAAGTAATAACAAATTTTAAAAAATAAACCAACAGGTTATGGGCCCAGGCACCCTAAGAAAGTAAAAGTAAAAGCATCGTCAGTAAAATAATAAGTAAAACAAGTAAAGCGTCTCAAGAACCTTGCCACACGGCAAACGGGAAAAACAACATGGCGACCAGGAATGAAGACTACATTGAGAAATTGGAGGATGAAATTTCATATCCGATATGGAAATTTCAAATTACTGTTTGTCTAAAAGCCTATGATATTTATAATATTGTTGATGGAACAAACATCTTAACAGCAGAAAGTACAAATGATGAGCGCAGCAAATGGAACAAAAATGATGCAAAAGCACAAAAACTATTAGTAACCTCAATAGACAAGAAATATATGATGCATATTATTGACTGCAAAACGAGCAAGGATATGTTCGAAAAAATAAAAACAATATTTGAGAAGAATTCAGCAGACCAAATTTGTCAATTATGGCAAGATTTTTACAGCTATAATTATGTAAAAGGTACAGATATAAGCACACACATAGGAAGAATAGAAAATACTGTACATAAACTAAAAACGTTAGGACAATCTATCGATGATACAATGGTAATTTCAAAAATTTTATCATCACTGCCATCAAATTATTCATTTTTCCAAACGGCTTGGGAATCTACACCAACATCAGAGAAAACTCTTGCACTATTAACAGCCAGATTATTATCTGAAGAAAACAGAAACAAAGAGAGTGAAATGTCAGTAGCATTTAAAGCAACAGAAAGGAAAACATATAGGTATTGTAAAAATTGCAAAACAAACACACATGATACAAAGTACTGTAGAAAAACAAATAGCAAGGAGATAAGATGTTACCAATGTGGTTTAAATGGGCATAAATCAAACACTTGCACTAAAAATAAAAGGGAACCTTGCCCCATATGCAAAAAGACCAATCACAGTGAACAAGATTGTTTTTTTAGAAAAAGACATAATGATCATGGAAACGGCAGTAAAGTAGCATTCCTTACGGAAAACTCAGTTTGTAACACTCAAGATTTTGTAGTAGACTCTGGTTCATCGTCACATATGGTTAACAATAAGAATTTATTCAGCACATTGGAAGAAAATTATTCGAGCATAAACGTAGCAAAGAAAAATGAAAAAATGGTTGCAGAAGGCAAGGGCAATGTAGAAGGAAACTCCTGTACATTGACAAATGCACTGTATGTTCCTGAATTGAGTAAAAATCTACTCTCAGTAAATGCCATCACTGAGAATGACGGAGAAGTTGTTTTTACAAAAGAAAAGGTCATAATTAAGAAAAATGAAATAAAAATATTAGAAGGTATAAAAGAAAAAAATGGCTTATATATTATAAATATAAATGAAAAACAAGAAGAATGTTATTTAGCCCAAAATGAAACAGCTCTAAATTGGCACCGAAGACTAGGTCATTTGAGTATAAACAACATGAAAAAATTGCTAGACCTGTCAAATGGCATAAATTTGAATAAAAAAGATCTTGAAATAGAAATCTGTGAACCTTGTTTAATGGCCAAACAAGTAAGGTTACCTTTTAAATCAACAAGACAAAGAGCTGAACGTCCAATAGAAATACTTCATACTGACATTTGCGGCCCTATAGATCCAGTTACCTGGGATGGCATGAAATATATATTGACAGTGCTTGATGACCACACTCATTACACTAGAGTTTATCTTCTTAGATATAAGAGTGAAGCATCAGAACATTTAAAGAATTTTATTGCAGAAGCAGAATCATATCATAACCTAAAAGTTTCAAAAATCCGTTGTGACAATGGAGGTGAATATGTAAGTCTAATTTTTAAAGAATTCTGCAAAAATAAAGGAATTATTATAGACTATACAATTCCAGAAACACCTGAATTGAACGGAAAAGCAGAGAGACTCAACAGGACACTTCTTGAAAAATCTAGAGCTCTCATATTTGATGCAAATTTAAATAAAGAATTATGGGGTGAAGCCACTTATGCAGCAACTTTTCTACTCAACCGTAGTCCTACAGAAGCCACTGATAAGACTCCCATAGAAAAATGGAGTGGAAACAAGCCAAACCTATCAAGACTCGAGATTTTTGGCTCAGTAGCATATGCAAAGTCATTAGGTTATAAAAAGAAATTAGATTCTAGAAGTAAAAAATATATTTTTGTTGGATACGCACCCATAGGCTATAGACTTTGGGATGAACAACAAAGAAAAATCATAATATCAAGAGACGTCGTATTCAAAGCACCAGAAGTGAGAACAGAAGACAAAAATAGAGCAAAAATATATATGGAAAATGAAGAAAAAGAAAATGAAAATCTAGAATTAAACAATGAAACAGAGATATTAGACGAAGACTTATCAGATAGTTCAGAAAATGGACAAAATCAGGAAGATATAAACTTAGGAGAAGGCAGCTTAAGTGTAACAAAAAGTGGAAGACAAGTAAAGAAACCAGATAAGTTAAATGATTATGTTACAGACTTTGAAGATGAAGTTTTCTTAACATATCAAGAAGCAGTAAATGGAGAAGAGAAAAGTAATTGGATAAGTGCAATAGAAGAAGAAAAACAATCCCTATTGAAAAATCAGACCTGGACATATGTTGACACTAATGATATTAAAAACAAGAAAAAGTTAACTAGCAGATGGGTATTTCGTGTAAAGGACAACGGAAAATTCAAAGCAAGATTGGTAGTTCGTGGATGTGAACAGAAAAATGGAATAGATTATAAAGAAACGTTTAGCCCTGTAGTAAGTACTACATCAATAAGGCTTTTGTTTGCCCTAGCTATCAAAAACAATATGAAAATAACAAAGTTTGATGTAAAGACAGCCTTTTTGTATGGAAATTTATTAGAGGAAATCTATATGCAGGTACCAGAAGGTTTTGAAAGCGACATTACTAAAGGCAAAGTTTGTAAATTAACAAAGTCCCTTTATGGATTAAAACAGGCTCCATTAAATTGGAATGAAAGATTAACAGATTTTTTAAAAGGAAATGGATTATACGCAATAAAGAGTGACCATTGCATTTTTACAAATGAAAACAAATCTTTATATTTAGCAATATATGTTGATGATGGTTTACTTTTAACAAAAAATGATACTGAAATGAAGAAATTAATCAGAAATCTACAAGCTGAATTTGAAATGACTGTAGAAGAAAATCCTGGACAGTTTTTGGGAATGAAAATAAAAAGACAAGGTAAAATTTTCTTAAATCAAGAAAACTATGTTCAAACTACTTTAGAGAAGTTCAACATGCAAAATGCAAAGCCAGTATCTACACCAATGAATTCTCAAGAAAATGATTCAAAATGTACAAACATAAAATACCCTTACAGAGAAGCCGTAGGGAGCCTTTTATACCTGAGCAACAAATGCAGACCAGACATTACATATGCAGTAAATGTTTGTACAAGAAAATTGGAGAATCCTTTGGATAGTGATGTAGTAAACATAAAAAGAATCTTCAGATATTTAGTATTTACTCAGTCAAATGGTATCAGTTACGATAACTCATCATGTGACAAAATAACTGCTTATTGTGATGCAGATTACGCAGGCGATAAAGAAACTAGAAAAAGTACGACTGGGTATATTATTTTTTACTGTGGTGGACCTATATCATGGTGTTCCAAAAAACAGGCAATTGTATCACTATCAAGTACAGAAGCCGAATATATTGCCGCAGCTGAATGCTTAAAAGAAGTGATGTTTTTGAAGACTTTAATTGAAGAGTTAACCAGTGCAGATTTGAAAGTTGACCTGTTTATAGACAATCAAAGTGCTATTTCTTTAGTTAAACATGGACAATTTAGTAAACGTAGTAAGCACATTGACGTCAGGTATCATTTCATAAATGAAAAATTTCAAGATGGTTTTATGGACCTAAAATATTGTGCATCGGAAAATCAGATCGCCGATATATTCACAAAGCCTCTGGGTAACTTGAAATTTCAGCATTTTAAAGAACAGTTTATAACAGAATGTTTTTAAAACTGTTTATTGTTTAAAAAAATTATGTAATCATTTTTGGTTTGTTTGTATTATGTAATCATTTTGTTTGTAAAACTAACCTCAAAATTTGGAGAAGGTGTTGAGAATAAAATTAAGAAATAAATTTTAAGGTTAGTGGAGCCCTCTATTAACCAAAAGTTTAAAATTCAGTAGTCATTGGTACTTTTAAAAGAGGTCAGTAGAGGTGGTTGAAAAAACGAGATAGAGCATAATAAACAAGTTGTTCCTTGCGTGTGTTCGAGTTTTATTATAAATATACTAAAAGTAAAAGTAATAACAAATTTTAAAAAATAAACCAACATTGACGTGCATCATACATCAAATTAAAAATAAAATGAACTTTCTATGCATCGCGCTACACTTACATGGAGTGCTATTCTCGTAATTCCCGTAATTTTACGTATGAGCAATGATGCGAGCACTGATTTGCGAACAATTTGAAAAAACAGTATTCTCGACAACCCTTCGCAAAAACATATGAGCGTTATAATTATAACATACAAATACACTTGACAACATCGCAATTTGAAATACCTAACTTCATTTTAATGATATTTTTAGGTTAGGGCTAGTTTTATAAAATTTTAGAAACCATTTGAATTGTCATCCTTCAAAAATGGTAATAAAATAAATATCAGCAGATCGGTTAACGCATATATACAACAAAAAACATATATTAGCAGCTATGAAAAAAAATTTAAGACTGCACCAGAAATTTTTTCCTATAAGGATGCGCAGCGCCTATGTGAAGAAATAACCATTATTTTAAATAGTTGTGGTGGAGCTAATAAAGACTGGAAATTTTGGAGAATGGTAATTTTATCTATTTGCAGAAATTAGGCAACAATTTAAAATACATTTAATTTTAGGCATAGCAGGACCTAATCTATATATAATAATATATCATTTTTTTGTTATTTCTTACTTTATAAGATGAACCCGTTATATTTATTTTAACTTTAATTGTAAATTATGATTATTATTTTCAAAAAATATCAAATAAATTTATTGACAAATGGTAAGAGGATAGGAAAATTTTTTTTAAAGGAAATGATATAATTTTTTTGTTATTTCTTACTTTATTCAAAAAGATTGTTGTTCGTTGATTAGACCGGTATTTTTACGTCTCTTCTAACATATATAATCAACAAATATAAAAAAAATTTATTGACAAACGGGACCAGGGGGTGAAAAAAATTTTTAAAGGAAAATATATTATTTTTTTGGTATTTCTTACTTTATCCAAAAATATTGTTGTTCGTTGATTAGACCGGTATTTTTACGTCTCTACGAACATATATAATAAAAAAATATCAAACATTTTTATTGACAATCGGGACCAGGGGGTGAAAAAAATTTTTAAAGGAAAATATATCATTTTTTGTTATTTCTTAGTTTGTAACCTACCTACCCCTGGGTACTAGTTAATTTGATAAAAAACAAAGAAATTTTAATAATTAAATCCATCCCGCTCCCCTGTTTCCCGATATTTCTATACTTACCTTTATTCGCCTTTCTCCTCCAGTAGTGATCGTCTAGTTAAAAGTTTTGTTTGTATTTATTTATATGCCCCATGTTGTATAAAAATAACCCAAAATCCTTTTTGCAAAGTTTGGTGCAAATTTGCGAATGAAATCAAACACAAGAAGCCATTTAACTTGATTTATTTAATACTTGCTAAATAGAATAAACATCGGAAATTTGAATGCCTCATTGTCTTGAGCTCTTTTTTACTGATTTTAATTACCGACGAATATTCTCACAGTGTCGCCAGACTCATTAATTATCTACTAATAAATTCGTGTCATTTTTATAGCTATGATTGTTATGCCTGGAATAGAATTTTGTATGAAACTAAAATTAATTTTTATGCGTTTTATGGTTATGATGTCTGGGGGTACATGTAATGTTTAGAAATCGAGTTTGTTTTATAAACATCTAAAAGAATACTGAAATTCGTGGGAATAATTCTTCCTAAGAAAAACTGATTTGAATGTAAATGATTTAAATTTTCTTTATAAAATGGGAATTTTAGAAAATTATGACGCTACCTGGGTCAGTTTATCCAAAAAGATTGTTGTTCGTTGATTAGACCGGTATTTTTACATCTCTACTAACATATATAATCAAAAAATATAAAAAAAATTATTGACAAACGGGACCAGGGGGTGAAAAACATTTTTAAAGGAAAATATATCATTTTTATTGAATTTTAGTACAAATTGTAAGTTTGATTTGGGACTTTTTGAATATAAACCTTAACATTGCGAGCACTACTGGCCATGACTTTTTGTTAAGGCCACAAGCTAAGCGGGGTAAAGCTATTTTCTTTACCCCACTTTTTGTAGCCTTGTCTTTCATGGCCAATAGTGCTTTAAATATTGACTTGTAACACGGTTTATTATAATATCTATCCTTTGTTATTAAATAATATATATTATTTTTGCCATTCTTTATTTCCATGCTCTCTCCCACCATTGATGTGACTTCCATTCGGCCATTGTCACAAAAAAAAATGTTAAGACTGGGTTAGTTGTACAAGGTGATAAGGTAGATTTATATTATAGACTAATGTGCTCATCTTGGTTAACAATATTTTCCACGATACTGTTGTGTTATAAGCAGTGGTTTTAGGATGAATTTTAATAATACCAAATTACAAACAGAATGTTTGAAAATATTACGATCCAGCAAAGACCACGAGGAGGCGTCAGCTTTCTTTGCCAGGAGAGGAAAAGTGTGGGTGCATTACTAGAGCGAGAGAATTATTCTAATGAATTAAATTGATCAAATTGTTATTTTTATTGGAGATTTTTTAAAAATGAATCTTAACATTGCCAGCACTACTGGCGATTACTTTTTGTCAAGGCCACAAGCTAAGCGGGGTAAATCTATTTTCTTTACTCCCCTTTTTGTAGCCTTGACTTTCATGGCCAATAGTGCTTTAAATATTGACTTGTAACACGGTTTATTATAATGTCTGTCTTTTGTTACCAAATAAAAAATGTTATTTTTGCCATTATTTTTTTTTCTATGCAGTCTCCCACCATTGATATCGCTTCTACTGGGCCATATTTGTCACTAAAAAAATGTTAAGACTGGGTTAGTTGTACAAAGTTATAAGGTAGATTTTTGTATTAGACAATTTTTTAAGAGTGACCCGAGATAATCAACACTTTGTTTTAATTTTACTTACTAGAATCTTCTGGCTATTCCCTTTGACACTTTCCTAAACCTAAACTGTGGGTCTCTTCTTTGTCAAAAAGATCCCCGTAATACATATTTATATGTACTACGGGAATCTTAGTATTTTTCAAGGAACTCCAAAAGTTCTCATATGACCAGAAAAATAAGGAATTGCCCTTTTAATAGATTATGTAAATTATCTCATTCAAATTATTGAATACATTTTTGACCAAATCAATTCATAAAAATCTTATGGTTCTACATTTATCGTGTTTATATTCAGGAAACATTTTATCTTCTTTAGATTACATTTAACAGTTATCTTCATTTCTTATACAATATGTCCCCCTAAGTTGGTATCATATGGAAAACTTTTTTATTATTAATTTTAGGAAAAAAAGTTATTCTTCATAAAAAGTTCTGCATAAATGCGAATAAATTGTTATAATATAACTCTAATGCCCGTCCTAATAAATCGAAACCATTGGTGTGTTGGTTATTGCAACATCTATTTAATTATTTACTGTTTTAGTGCTGGCTGTTTAACGCAATATTGGGTTCAATCTGGCAACACTGGTTGTAAATACATTTTTAAGTACTTTTGACATTCTAACAAAAAATGAAGTGTTGTTAATTGTAATTCTCAGATACAAAAGTTGAAAAGCATTATAAGTATTTTATTTGACTGTTTATTAAATGTTTAGCTATTTTGATTTAGACGGCAGCAAGTGGAATACATTCGACGTTCGCCATTCCTTGCAACTCGATGATCATAATTGCGGGGTTTTTATTTTGATGTTCACGAAAATAATTATCGATACGTGTTCTTTTAATTTAGAAAATTCAGGTGCACCCGATTGATTTCGCGAATTTCTTTCGGTTTTTCTTTTAGAACATTCGAACCATTTGAAAAATTATTATTTGTGCGGTCAACTTCATCGGGAAAGTGAGGGAAGAGACAATTCGTTTGACGATTGGATACAGTGTACGTTTTGTGAAAGATGTGTGTATTATAAATGCATTAAAAATAGAAACAGATTCATTGCGTAGATTAGACATACAGTTTCCAGATGACTTTCCTTGTGCCGTTTGCGAAAATTATAAAATACGTTTAAGATTGTAGAAAATTTTTAAATATAAATTCATTTATTTCTTCGTACATCTCGCTAAATTTCTTTAACATTTTTTGTAGAGACATTCGCAAAATATAGCAAAATGATTTATGCAGCAAGGGCACTCCATGTTTTTATAAAACAATGGATTAATTTTTCATAAAGAATATGATATAATACTAAATTTTGGAACAGACATTCAATATATTTAAAGCATCAGAAATGGTTAGCATAAAAACATGGCTTACTCAATGTGTTACGCATAAAAAATACTTCAATGGCGATTTTTATAACTATCATTGCATATATACCTATATATTTCTTTTATATTTACTAATGGTGCAAGTTCGCGTTCAAAAGCAGAGTTGAGAAGTTGAGTGATATATACAGTGTTTTTTTTTACAAAAGAATTTTCAAAAGATCGTTTCGACATAAATTTCTTCGGTTCTTCGGAAAGAGTATTAAAGCGAATTGTTCTCCTTAATACAAAAGTAATATCAGGTCCGTATTCGATTGACTTTGACAAAGCAAAGACGTGTTGTGAATCGCTCCGGGTTTTTGTTTTTGTTACTGATAAGGATAACGAGGAATTAATGTAGACGAGATAAAACAACATGAATAAACTTCGACTTCATGACTGTGAAAGAAAACAGTGTCGTGCAACAAACACTTAATTTAATTATTTATTTACTATGGCATTTTATCAGCCGCCAGCTACGCCTAACGAGGCTGTATTAATCCAAAGGAACACGAATTGTTTTAAGAGAATTACCAACGCTCGCAAAATGAACAAACCTTGTATGCAGAATGGAGAAAAGCTGAACTGGAAAAATCAGCTGTGATTGCCAATTTTAATCAACTCCAAAACCAGCTTACTATACTGCAAGCTAAGTATACAGAGTTGGAGAAGAAATTATCTCCTCCACAAGAAGAGGAAAAAGATAAAATAGAATATTACACTGATGAAGAAGATTTAGCTAGAGAGACAGAGTGGATAAGAAAGAAACAGGGAAACAACAAGAAAAGAAAAATGGATACCTCGCTCTCACCTCCACAAACTGTCTCAACTAATCAACAGATAAAAGCAAAAAACCTCTTATGCCCCCACCAATAGTGGTAGAAGGCATTGACAACTTTAAAGCCCTTCATGAGCAATTAAACAGAATGGTGACAGGACATCAAATCAAAATGATCAGTAATGATAATATCAAAATTAATGTGCCAGATGAAGAATGTAATAGAAAAGTCTCAAAAATGCTTGGAGATAATGGGTATTCTTGGTATACCTATAAGAACAAACAGAAGAGACCAATCAGAGTTATTGCTAATAAATTACATAATGAATGTGACCCAAAGGCAATTGTAGATGACCTTCGAAAGAGGGGATATAAGGTATTAGAAGCCACTAAAAAACTTAAGTATAAAACTAAGCAACCGCTAAACATGTTTATGTTGACATTTAAACAAGATGAAGATGTGAATAAAATCTATAGTATAACGGATATACTGGGAATCAGGGTTGAAATTAAACCAATTAAAAAATCAAAATTAGTTCCCCAATGTAAGAGATGCCAGGGCTATAGGCACACACAAGGATTCTGTGCTAAAGAACCAAGATGTGTCAAATGTACTGGAAAACATTATACCAAAAATTGCACAAAGCCAGAAAATGTACAGCCAAAATGCATTCATTGCGGCGGAAACCACCCTGCTAATTATCGAGGGTGTATGGTTGCTATACAAATACAAAAAAATAGAGATGATACTATGAAGAAACCATCTTTACCTAGACAACCAGTACGACAAGTACAACAGGTAAGAACTGACTCTTCTTCAGTACAAAAAAGGAATAACGGAAATCAAGTACAAGAAAGTGCAAACAGGCCATCTTCCTTCAGCCAAGCTGTTGCAGGACCATCAAACGCCAGTAAAAACAATAATGTTAGAACACAAATTAAAGTATCTACTGACCCGACTTTACAATTGATCTTAGAACAACTTAGGAAACAGGAGCAGCTGTTCCAAAAATTTGATGAACGTTTAACTCGTCTAGAACATAGTGCCAAAGGAGCTATTTCAAAGTAGAGAAATGGCTAATTTTAAAATAATGGAATGGAACGCTAATGGTGTCTTGCAACACCAACAATAATTGCAAGCAGTCCTAAATGTAAATAAAATAGATGCGTGTCTTACTTCTGAAACGAATTTTACTAATCAGTCACATATTAAATTTAGAAATTACAAAATTTATCATACTAACCATCCTGACAATACAGCGAGAGGCAGAAGTGCCATAATAATTAAGGCTAAAAATACCCACTGGGGATCTAGACTAACGACCACTAAAGGTAAAGAACTTTTAGAAGCAATGAAAGAATATAAGTGTGAAGCTTTATCCACTGGAAAGCCTACCTATTGGCCAACCGATCCCAACAAGATCCCAGACCTTATTGATTTCTTTATAATCAAAAACATATCGGCCAGCTTTTTACAAATAGAAGAAGGATGGGACATGAATTCTGATCATTCCCCTATAATCGTAACACTTAGTGAAAACAGTATTAAAAAAGAAAATAACCCTACATTGACTAACAAATTAACAGATTGGAGAAGCTTCAAAATCATCCTTGAAGAAAAAATTAATCTATCTGTTCCTCTAAAAAATAGACAACAACTAGATGACGAAGTGAAACTGCTTAATGATAATATCCAACAAGCAGCTTGGGAAACTACACCTGCTGTTAATAGAAGGACGGTAAGAATCAACTATCCTAGAGAAATAAGGGAACTAATCTGAAAAAAGAAAGCTTAGAAGAAAATGGCAGCAAACTAGAGCCCCACAAGATAAAAATATTCTCAACAATGCTACCCAAAGACTCAAAAGAGAAATACAACAAATTAAAGAAGAATCGATTAGTACTTACCTAAGCGAACTGACAGACGACAGCAGTACCGATTACTCACTCTGGAAAGCAACTAAGAGATTAAAAAGACCCATAATGCGAATACCACCTGACAGATTGGAAGATGGTAAATGGGCTAGAAATAATGAGCGAAAAGCAACAAGATTTGCAAATCATTTAGAAAAAATCTTTCAACCACATGGAGATCAAGATGAAGAACCCATTCTAGAACAACATCCACAGATTGATCAAGAAATAGAACTTACCTCTCCCAAAGAAATAATTACCGAAATAAAAGAAAACATCAATCCGAAAAAAGCTCCAGGTTTTGACCTAATTACTGGAAAAATTTTAAAACAACTACCCAAAAAAGCAATAATTAAACTAACTAACCTAATAAATGCTGCCTTCAGACTGAAGTATGTACCCAGCCTTTGGAAAATTGCGGAAATTATAATGATACCAAAAACAGGGAAACCACAACATGAAGCATCGTCATACAGACCGATCTCATTACTGCCTGTTATGTCGAAACTATTTGAGAAACTGCTACTCAAAAGACTAAAACCACTCATCGAAGAAAGAGAAATTATTCCTAATCACCAATTTGGATTTAGAAATAAACACTCGACGATCGATCAGGTCCATAGAATAACTAATATTATAGAGAAATCGTTGGAAGAGAAAAACATTTGTGCTACTATCTTTCTTGATGTAGCACAAGCGTTTGATAAGGTTTGGCATGAAGGCTTAATACATAAACTCAAGCTTTTCCTTCCAAAACAATATACAGATATCCTCCATTCATATATATCGGAAAGATTTTAGAATCAAGCAAGAGGAAGCCTATTCCGATCTTAGAGAACAGATATGTAAAAGTGACGTAGATGTCAAATTTAAAGAAAAGCATGCGCAATGAACTTTGCCATAAGGGCACAAAGCGCTTAACTTCATTGTTATTGGTCCAATTGAATCGCGGAAAAAACAGACATTATCTACAAGTGACGCAGATGTCAAATTTAAAGAAAAACATGCGCAATGAACGTTGCCATAAGGGCACAAAGCGTTTATCTTCGTTATTATTGGTCCAATAGAATCGCGGAAAAAACAGGCATTATCTGTAAGTGACGTAGATGTCAAATTTAAAGAAAAACATGCGCAATGAACGTTGCCATAAGGGCACAAAGCGCTTAACTTCGTTGTTATTGGTCCAATTGAATCGCGGAAAAAACAGGCATTATCTATAAGTGACGTAGATGTCAAATTTAAAGAAAAACATGCGCAATGAACGTTGCCATAAGGGCACAAAGCGTAGAAATTTGTAAGTGGTTTTCCGCACGTCAAGTTAGTTGAAATAGAAAATGGATTTATGATTAAAGATGTTAATAAGAATAATTTTCTTTTTGTATGGTTTTAATTATTTTTTGTATTATATTCAATTTACATTTTATTAATAAAAAGATATAATTTTTGTCAATGGTGTTTTTTTAATTGTTATAATATTCGTCCGAAAATTGAGCTTACTTAAGTTAAGTAAATTTCAAAATCTAAAGTGCTAAATAAATATTTTAATAACACTCAAAATTCTATTACTCCAAATTCTTTTTTTCGAACTAAAAATTTTTTAAATACAGCCCTACAATCTACATTTTCTGAAAAAATTTAATAATTTAAAAATTTTTAAAATTCTTTTTTTCAAACTAAATTTTTTTTAAATACGGTCCTGCATTTTCTGAAATAATTTAAAAACATATACTTTTAATAATTTAAAATAGAGATACTTTTAACTGCCATACCGGATGAAGCCTCCCCGATAAAAATTAGTAAGACTGATAACGTGAACGAAAACACTTGTCCGTATAAAACCGCTTAACCACATTTACATGAAACGAATTCCAGTACAGACATCTACATCCGTTCCCACAGGATGTAGCTTCCTGGATAAAAATTAGATAAGACTGCTAACGGGTAAAATAAAACCACATTTCCACGAAACGAATTTAGTTATCTTCCCACAGAAAATGTGTTGTTTTTCTAGAGGGCTATAAAAGCCGAAGCACATCAATCGACAATTCAATAGAGGTCGAGCCACCGAACCGAGCAGACGCATTTGCAGAGCACAGTTGAAAGTGACGATTTCTATATTTCTTTTTAGTTGACTTGTGTGAACTCTGGTCTGTAATCGTCTTTAGACAGGAGCAGCAGAGTAAACCAGTGTAAACTGAAGCAATATCTTTAAATATTCCTTGTATATTTCTATATATAAGAAATATTTCAGTGAAAAAGTGAAAGTGAGGTAAAATTCAGAGCGATTTCGAAAGAAAATACTCTGAAAACATAATAGAATTGATCCCAATAAAAAATAATAGAATTTTATCCTATTCATAGAATAAAATAATAGAATATACCATTTTTCCCTAGTGTTTTTCAACACGGGGAAAAACCCAGTGCCAGCAGACACCCTAACAGGGGTAAAACCCAGTGACGTCAGAGAGCCCTGAATTCCCAAACGAGGGGAAAAACCCAGTGACGCCAGACAGAGTGTTTTTCCACAAAACAGTATTTAATATTATTTCTAAGGAAAAATAAAACTCTGTCCTAAAGTGAAAGTGACAAACAACTGACTAGTGTTTTTCGCACACTAGAAAGATTAGTTTGGTGCTGTATGCACCAAACACCACATAATAGAATCCTTTTTTGGCTCAATTGAAAATTTTTATTTTTTAGAAAATGTCGAGCGACAATGAAAATGAATACACCCAAGAGGAACTCGACATGGCCCGCAGGAAGGCCAGATCAGTCGAAAGACGGAAACGAAAGACGAAGAGAACGCGAACTAAATAAGCTCCTACAGGAAAACGAGGAGCAAAAGTTGAGAATCCAAAATCTAGAAGCGGAGCTCCAAAAAATCACGGCCCTACTCATAAAAGCAGAAGAAAGGGCAACAAAAGAAGCCGAGGAGCGGTCCAAGTTAATGTTGCTGCTGCAACAACACTTGGCCGCCGCAGAAAACCCGGCCAAAAAGGCCAAGAAGGAAGCCGGCCCCAGCGCCATCCCCACCATAAAGAAGGACGCCGCACCCGCCATCAAAAAAGACGCCGCCGCTGTCCCCCAGAAGGATGCCACCCCCACCGTCCCCCAGAAGGATGCCACCCCCACCGTCCCCCAGAAGGATGCCACCCCCACCGTCCCCCAGAAGGATGCCACCCCCACTGTCTCCCAGAAGGATGCCACCCCCACTGTCCCCCAGAAGGATGCCACCCCCACCGTCCCCCAGAAGGATGCCACCCCCGAGGAAATGGACACCCTTAACGAAGACGACGGTTTCGAGACCGTGTGCAGACGACAAAAGCGCGAGGCGAAAATCACCGCTTTCAAAGAGGCCCAGGAAAAAAGTGCGGAGAAAGCCAAGGAGAAAAGTGAGGATAAACCAGACGACCGAACGCCACCCATATTCCTAGAAGACGCAACCCTCTGGCCTGACAAGACCAGACATTTCCGTTGCAACATCAATACTTGCAAGAAGAGTAAGCAAACCCAGAATATGTGATTGGAACGAGGTAAAACGTGTCTTCAGATATTTAAAAGCAACCAAATCATTAAAATTGAAACTTGGTAATGATGGCAACGATGGAGGTTTCGAATGTTATGTCGATGCAGATTGGGGTGGCGATCCTGTAGATAGAAAGTCTAATACAGGATATTGTTTTATTTTCAATGGAGCCTTAATTGCATGGGTCAGTCGTAAACAAGAATCCGTATCTTTATCCTCAACCGAAGCTGAATTCATCGCTTTTTCGGAGGCTTACGTGATCTTATCTGGATACATCGAGTATTAATTGATTTTGGTCAAGAAATCAAAACTCCAGTGAACGTGTTTGAGGACAATCAAGGTTGTATAAAACTACTAACCGATAAAACTTGTAATCAACGAGTGAAGCACATCGATTTAAAATACAAGTACATACATGATGTAATTAAGAAGCAACAGGTAGCAGCTATTTACTGTCCTACCAGTAATAAGATGGCCGACGTATTAACAAAACCATTAGATGGACCTAAGTTGGCTAAACATACCAAAGAGTTTGGATTAATTAATGTTTAAATATAATTAATTACATGTTGAGAAGGGGTGTTGGTTATTGCAACAGTAGTGTAGCAAAGTCGGTTCTAAATAAAAGTTCCAGAAACTGCCACCAGGGGCGTTGGTGTCGCTGGTGCGCGGTAAATTCAAATTTCGAGAGCGGCCATGTTTAGTCCAATAATGTCAAAGTTCCACAAAGTGTTAGTAGATGGCGTTGGTGGCGCCAAAGTTCCACAAAGTGTTAGTAGATGGCGTTGGAGAGCGGCGGCGGCGGCGGCCATGTTTAGTCCAATTATGTTAGAGTTCCACAAAGTGTTAGTAGATGGCGTTGGAGAGCGGCGGCGGCGGCCATTTTTAGTCCAAGAATACTGGTCTTGAACGTGTTGGCAGTTCAGCCAAAAAAGAAGAAGTCACCGGCCATCTGTCACCTCTCATCTGTCACCTGTCACTAGAAATACTGGTCTTGAACGTGTTGGCAGTTCAGCCAAAAAAAGAAGAAGTCACCTGTCATCTGTCATCTGTCACATGTTGCCATAAGGGCACAAAGCGCTTAACTTCGCTGTTATTGATCCAATTGAATCGCGGAAAAAACAGGCATTATCTATAAGTGGCATAGATGTCAAATTTAAAGAAAAGCATGCGCAATGAACGTTGCCGAAAGGGCATTAGTGCCTAACTTCGTTGTTATTGGCCCAATTGAATCGTGGAAAAAAACAGGCATTATCTATAAGTAACATAGATGTCAAATTTAAAGAAAAGCATGCGCAATGAACGTTGCCGAAAGGGCACAAAGCGCTTAACTTCGCTGTTATTGGTCCAATTGAATCGCGGAAAAAACAGGCATTATCTATAAGTGGCGTAGATGTCAAATTTAAAGAAAAACATGCGCAATGAATGCGGCCAAAAGGGCACAAAGCGCTTAACTTCGCTGTTATTGGTCCAATTGAATCGCAGAAAAAACAGGCATTATCTATAAGCGGTGTAGATGTCAAATTTATGAAAAAAATGCTTGATCATGATTGGATAATTATGTCACGTGATCTATATCTAGAGGGGTTATTATATAATATTTTACATTTTATTAATAAAAAAGATATCATTTTTGTCAATAGCGTTATAATATTCCTCCGAAAATTGAGCTTACTTAAGTTAAGTAAATTTCAAAATCTAAACTTCAAAGTGTTAAATAAATATTTTAATAACACACAAAATTCTATTACTAAAAAAATTCCGGATTTTTTAAAATTCTTTTTTTCGAACTAAAAATTTTTTAAATACGGCCCTGCAATCTACATTTTCTGAAAAAATTTAAAAACATAAACTTTTAATAATTTAAAATTTTTTTCAAACTAAAAATTTTTTAAATACGGCCCTGCAATCTACATTTTCTAAAAAAATTTAAAAACATACTTTAACGGTTATACCGGATGAAGCCTCCCGATAAAAATTAGATAAGCCTGATAACGCGAAAAAATAAAACCGCATTTA
This sequence comes from Hermaeophaga mercurialis, assembly GCA_951812935.1. NCBI lineage: Eukaryota > Metazoa > Arthropoda > Insecta > Coleoptera > Chrysomelidae > Hermaeophaga > Hermaeophaga mercurialis. The sequence goes on from OX638366.1 coordinate 12,086,266, forward strand.
CAGAAAACAAATTCTAGCACAAACATCTACATCCGTTCCCACAGGATGTAGCTTCCTGGATAAAAATTAGATAAGGCTGATAACGGTGAAAAATACAACCACATTTCCACGAAACGAATTTAGTTATCTTCCCACAGATAATGTTGTTGTTTTTCTCGAGTGCTATAAAAGCCGAAGCCGAATCAATCGACAATTCAGTCGTAAACGTCTCTTCACCAGTTAGTATTCAGCGAGCTGTTTCCAGTTGTTTTTATTGTGCTACCAGTTAGTGTTCAGTGAACAGTTTCCAGTTGGAGTTATTGTAAGTACATTTAATTTTAATTTTTTAAAACTTGTTTTTGTACCAGTGCTCTACATTTTTTGTAGTAAATTTCAAAATCTAAACTTCAAAGTGTTAAATAAGTTCATTTTTTTTAAAAAAACTTTTTTTGTAATTTTAACAGTACAAATTTTTGATTTTTTTTTTAGTAATTTGTACCAGTGATCTACATTTTTTTGCTGTAAAGCTTCAATCCATCTAAGACTTTTTAAAACTTTTTTGTACCAGTGCTGTAGTAAATTTTCAAAAATTTAAACTTCAAAGTGTTAAATAAGTTAATTTTTTTTTAACTATTTTTGCAATTTTAACAGTACAAATTTTTGATTTTTTCAGTAATTTGTACCAGTGCTACACATTTTTTTTTTGCTGTTAGCTTCAATCCGGCTAAGACTTTTTTTTGGCATCCACATCTTTAAGCTTTTAAAGTAAGTGTTTTTTTTTCGAAGGTTTTTGTCATGCTAGTATTCCATTTTTTATTATTATTTTAGATGAGTTTTCTTGAAAAATTAAACGAATTTACCTCATCTACAGATACTGAAAACAAGCCCATAATTAAGCTAAAGGACCTGCAACCCAACATCCCAAAGAAAATTTATCGTGTTCAGCTCACCAAATCCAAATTTGGAGGGGAATCCATCCTAGTGGAATTGGAGGAGAACGTCGTCACATTTCTACCCAAAAGGTCTACCGAAATTTACAAGAACCACATCGACGATCTAAACAAAGGGGGCTTCAGTTTAATTTTTATTGGCCTGCACGAGATATCAAAGAGCTGTGCTCCCAGAACTCTATTTAAAATAGAAAAAAAAAAATTAGGTGAGTTCAATTATGAATTTCGCACACGTTTTTAAAAAAATCGAAGACCTACTTAAAACTAAGCACAATATTTCGACATATTCAGATCAAAATAAATGGCTAGCACTAATTAGTACTCACCTCAGAAAATGCTCTTTAGCTATAAAAAAATGTAATTTCACGGTAGGGGAAAAAAGAAAAATTTACACCAAAATGGGGCAGTTGAAAAGGTTACGGTGTATTATTAAATTAGCGTCTTCTCATGTAGTAGGGGAGGGCATTAGACAGGGGCGCGGCTCTAAAGGGGGCGTTAAATGGGAAGACGTCAACGCGATTTTTAACAATCGAATTAGAACTGGGGTCATTATAAATTTACAACACAAAGAAATAAAAGATTTTTTGAAGGCAGCTTTTAATTTATTCAAGTCAAAAATTTCACAAATTTTAAAAAATGATACACCGTCGCTAAAAGTAAATGTCACATTTTGCGGCGATTTTTTAAAAAATGATAGTGATGGTGGGGAAGTAATTGACATTAAATACTTTGGATCCCCAAATTTCGTCGTTGATTTGGGGACGGATTTAGCACAGGAGTATAAAAGTATTGTAGATTTTATTTTAAATAAACTTTCGGAATTTCAAGAAAAAGACAGTGGGTGGGCGTTGTCAAAAATAAATTTATTAGAAGTAGCTATTAACAAATTTGAAATTGGGAACGGTTCATCCTTCATTCCACTACCAAAAGAAATATTAGCGAAAAAGGCATGCATAAACGTCAAAAATGCAGACCTGGCGTGTTTTTACTGGGCCGTAACGAGTTTTTTGTTTCCTGCTAAAAGAAACCCTGCATTTACAATTAATTACCCCCACTATAGTACAGTTTTGAATACAGACGGTTTAGAATTGCCTATGAAACTAACACAAATTTCAAAATTTGAAAAGTTAAATGATATCTCTGTAAACGTTTACGCTTTAGAACTAAATCAAACTAATAAAAGGTCATTTTACGTAGTGGTACCTGCACGTTTAACTAAAAATAAACAGCCGCGTCATGTAAATTTACTTTTAATTCAAGATGAATATTTTCCAAAATTAAACGACTACGAGGCTCCTCCCGGCAACAATGAGGACACTACTACCAACACCATTAAATATCATTATTGTTGGATTAAAAATATGTCTAGACTAGTTTCAAGTCAACTCAGCAAGAGTGAAAATAAAAAATTTATTTGCGATAGGTGCTTAAACTATTTCCAAAACGAAAAAAAACTAACGGACCACGAAATTTTATGCATAAACAGCAATGATTGCAAAATTTCTTTTCCCCCATATGATAACGTCGAATTTAAAAATCATGTATACAAGCAGAAATGTCCTTTTGTCGTTTATGCCGATTTCGAGTCAATTTTAGAAAAGTGTGATAAAAAGCTATCTCATACAACCACCAAGTATCAGCATCATAAAACATTTAGTGCAGGCTTCTACTTAAAATGCAGCTACGATAATCAGATTTCATACTACAATAGTTATAGAGGGGAAGATTGCATGGACTGGTTTGCGAATCAAATGTTAGAAGTCGCGAAATTTATTGAATCTAAATTATTAAATATTGTTCCTATTTGTATGCCTACTGTCGTCGCAAACGGTGTCTGCTGTCACATTTGCGACAATAGGTTTAAAGAAAAAGACATCATCGTTAAAGACCACGATCATTTTACGGGATTATTTAGAGGGTTCGCACATCAATCGTGCAATCTGAACTTCAAAAAACTATTTGTAGTGCCCATAGTTTTCCATAATCTTAGCGGATACGACAGTCATTTTATTATTAGAGATCTTGCTAAACGTGGACCTTTGAGTGTACTACCCGTGAACATGGAAAAATACATTTCTTTTACGCAGTATGAACCGAAAACTAAAATTAAATTTCGATATATAGACTCCTTTAGATTTTTGGGTACCAGTCTCGATGAGTTGGTGTCTACACTAAAAATAGAGGAGTTGGTCACATTAAAAAGGGAATTTGGTAACTTGACTAATGAAACGTTCAAACTGTTGACGAGGAAAGGTGTTTTTCCATACGATTACATTGATAGTATTGATAAGCTAAATGATACCACTAGTCTTCCAGCAATTGAGAGTTTTTACAACAAATTAAATGATTGTCATATTTCCGCGGATGATTACACTCATGCGCAAAACGTTTGGCAAGCTTTCCAAATTCAAAATTTAGGCGAATATGCAGATTTGTATATGCGAACCGACATTCTCCTTCTTTGTGACGTTATGGAAAACTTTCGAACAACTGCTCTGGAAACTTACCAACTAGATCCGGCATGGTACTATACTATGCCCGGATATACTTGGGATTGCATGCTCAAGTACACGAAATGTAAATTACAAATTTTAAAAGATGTTGACATGTTGTTGTTTGTTGAGGCATCAATACGTGGAGGAATATCTGTTTGTTCAAACAGATATTCTGAAGCCAACAATAAATACATGCCTGAATATGATTCTTCTAAGCCGTCCAAGTACCTTATGTACTTTGACGTAAACAATTTATATGGGTGGGCAATGTCACAGTTCCTCCCCTACGGGGGGTTTGAATGGGAGCCCAATACAAACATCGACATTACTCAGATTCCCGACGATTCACCCGTCGGATATATTTTACAAGTTGATTTAGAGTATCCCGAAAGTTTACATGACGAGCACAAAGATTTCCCATTTTGTCCAGAACACCGTAAACCTCCCGGTTCCAAATTGTCCAAATTAATGACCACCCTTTACCCGAAAAAACAATACACTCTGCATTATCGTAATTTAAAACAAGCCCTCGAACACGGGTTAAAATTAACGAAAATTCACAAAGTACTAAAATTCAAACAATCGGCTTGGCTGCAGTCCTATATCGAGCTGAATACTCGCTTAAGGACTGTAGCCACAAGCAATTTTAAAAAAACCCAGTTCAAACTCGCCAATAATGCCGTATTCCGTAAGACGATGGAAAACATCAGACTCCATAGGGTAGTGAAATTACTTACTTCTTACGAGGGTCGTTACGGTGCAAAAAATTTGATAGCCAGCCCCCGATTTCATAGTCGAAGAGTTTTTGACGACAAACTTATGGCTATCGAATTAAAGAAGGCTGAACTACTCTTCAACAAACCCCTGTATATCGGTATGGCTATCCTGGACATTTCTAAAACCTGTATGTATGATTTTCACTATAATTTCATGTTACCAACTATGGGGGTGGAAAATGTAAAATTAATGTACACTGACACCGATAGTTTTATTTACGAATTAAATTGCGATGACGTTTACAAAAGTTTGATTGGAGATCATTTAGAAAAATTTGACACTTCAGATTACCCCTCAAATAACGCCTATAAGATTCCTTTAGTAAATAAAAAAATTCCCGGTTTAATGAAGGATGAAGCTAATGGTAAAATTATGACACATTTTGTGGGATTACGATCAAAAATGTATAGTTATAAAGTGCAAGGTGGCAAAGTAGTGAAAAAATCAAAGGGGGTTAAGTCCAATGTCGTAAAAAATAAAATCATATTCGAGGATTACCTAAATTGTTTGCAAAATAATAATAAAAAATATATTACGCAACACACTATTCGATCTTATTTGCATGATGTATATAGCATAAGTCAGACCAAAATTGGACTTAGCCCCTATGATGATAAGCGTCAATTACTTCCCCAGTCACATGACACCCTTCCGTGGGGATATAAAAGTTAATTTTTTCTTTTTTTTTGCCCTACCGTGGAGTTTAACGGGGAAAGTTTTTCAAAATTTTAATAAATTAAGATGTGATTACTTATTATTAGCTTGCCATAATTTTGAAATATTTATTGAATATGCAGAAATATTGTGCTTGGTTTCGATATGATTTACATGAAAATAAACGAGTGCGATTTTCAGACTGAACTATGTGTACCTAATAAATTATTTATAGTTTTTATGTATTAGTTATATATGTTTGCTTACTGTATTATTTGTAGTTTGTTTAGGTAATAAAAAATAAAATATAAGAAAGAAGTGTTTTATTTCAAAAAACTTGGTACATTTTTTTAATTTGAACAATGATTTAATATATCATTAATTACATCATCTTTATAGTAATACATGTACTCTTGTAGAGCATTTTTTTCTAAACAATTTGGCATAACAGCACAAATTAAAATTAAAGTATTAAATCTACTAGTGGCGTCATCGTCGTCGTCGACACAAATACTATTGAAATTAACAGCAAAATAAGCTCGTGTAGAGTCTATTAAATTACAGTAGAATGTATTAAAGTTCAAGTCTTCTAGCAACGAAATGTAGTTCTTCACCAAATTGCAATTTGCTTCAAGGATGTCGGAAACATCATACTCGTCCAGATAGAACTCGACTCCATGTTTGTTTGCAAGTAGGAACTTGGTATCGTCGTACACTAATTGAGTAACTTTACAAAAGTCTCCACACGGGAAAACTACAGGATCGTATTCGTCAGAAGGTGATGGTAGATTCTCGTGAAAAAAGTCATCATATCTCTGACGCAACAATTCAATAAAAGTAGTCCACTCAAATGTACCAAACGAAATTCTTCCGGGTCGAAGTAAAGGTGTTAGCGTTATTGCAGGATTAAAGGTTCTGGTCGGACTTATTCCGCACAAAAGTGCATAACTTCTTAGGGAAAAATTCGTTTCCAGTAGATGGTATCGCTCCAATTTAGCAGCATACTCGTATGAAATTAAAGCTTGGTCGATTTCCTCAACACAATCATTAAGCGTCACTGCATAAAGTGAAGGAGGTGTTGGCGACGGTGACGGCGATGACGATGCCGAGTCACTTTCAAAAACAATTTCACAAGAACTATAACCACTATCTTGACTACTCATGTTGTCGATTGATTAAATTGCAGGTGCACCACACGACTGAATAAAATGTAGGTTCGCACACACTTGTATTTATATACCCCCACTATAAGGAAAAAGCGGTAAGTTTGAAGGTTATTAAAAAAAGGCCCCTTGAATTGCTAAATTTGTTCGTATTTTCCATAAGATTCTATACAAAATCAGTCTTGGATAGACAAAAATTCTATTGTTTAAATGTTTTATTTTGTAAAGTATTATACATTTTATTTCTATGAGTTATATTTAAAACGGGATTAATAATTTTAGCAGCTTCTTCTATTCGGCGTTTAAAACGTAGTTGATTAAGATATCTTGATTCCCAATCACTTGTTTCAACATCTAATGATTCCCATATGTGAACGTGATTGTAATCTTCATTAAAAGTTACTTTCTTCATATCTTTTCTTTAAGAGCATCGGGGTATTTGAATATAAGTTCTAGTAATAAACTATATGTAATCGGATGCGCTTGTTTTATAGGCTCCATTGTAGTAAGAGCTGTGTTGATGATATCTTCCTTGTTTTTAACCGCCATTTGTAAAATTTTTAAGGAACCTACAAACTGCTGGCTTTTTAATACTTCAATGTTGTGCGTAATTAAGGGTAAGCATCTCCAGAGCTCGGAAAGGGAAATTGATCCTAACCAGACAGTAGCATGTCCAGTTAATACTTTCAAAACAGTAATGCTTTCAAAATTTTCAAACTGTAACAAAAACCGGCTAACATCTATTGATTCCTCCTTTCCCGCTGTTATAAAATCTTCAATAGTTTCTTTGAAGGATAAAAACTCCTTCCACTCTTTTTCACTAAACACGATACAGTTTCCTTTGTTTGCAGATATTTTCACACACGGAGCAAAATTTAAATCATGCGACAGACTCACTGCGACATATTTCGTATTCGATTTATTCAGGTAGAACCTTTGTTCACCCAAATAGATATTTTTCACTTTTGATTTTTCTGTAAACTGCATGATGACTGACTGACTAACTTCACCGGAGAAAGTCTTAATATTTATTAGTATGAAAAAAATGGGTGGGGATTCTATATTTCTTAACTCCATAGCACATTCAGTGTGTTAGGCCTGAATGGTATTTAGCTTTCCCATTTTATGGTACAATCACATTTAACGGATTTTTCTATAAATAAAAAAGAATATTTCTTATCAACATTTTTCAATCCAGTTTGACTATTTGTTTAATTTTCATTCAACAACCTTTTTTACTCATAAATTAAAAACCTTTTTTTTGTTTTAATATGATTTATTAAGGATATCTAAACATTATTGAATAATTATTTTCACCGTAATTGGTACAGTTGCATTTTGTAAAGACTCCTTCTGACCACGGATTGCTGCAAAATGTTGTAAACTGATTCCCTGTTTTCATTAGATGTTGAACTATTTTGCATGCGTAACCTTTTCTTCTGTGTTTGCCAAATGTATATATATAATTTAATATTCTGGGAACATCATGTTGTCCTAATGGATCGAAATCACATCTTGATAATAAGGCGAACGCTGCAACTTCATCACCGATGTAGAGGATGTAACAAGATATTCTAGTTTCTTGACTCCATTGTTCAATTAAAAGATCTTTTACAGGTAAACGCAATATTTTATTTACAGCTCTTTTACCTATGAGAAATTCAATTTTTTCCATCTCGATTGTTTAGGACCGAACGACTTGTGTTAATTGTACTCTCTGTTTTATTTCGTTACCACATATACAAATGGAAAGATAAAAAAGTGAGTGGGGGTCTAATAATCACGGTATGTTCACGTGAAAAGGGGCTTTTTCGCGATGTTTTAAGAAATACTCGTTCTCAATAAAATACGTGTTTCTAGGTTATCACTTCATTCGCGGTTTTGATAATTTCGTATTGTTTTTAAGTTTTCAAAATTCAACATGGCTGCGCTCGTGGGCGAGTTCATTATTACAAGAGGGGGTGACACGTGTAACAGCACGTCTGTGAAAAGTCTTATGCAATAATTTTATAAGTTGCACAAATTAGGTACCCATTTGCATAACTGTGGCGCTAGATAATCCGGTTTTACAAAGGAGCATCTCACATAAAATTTTATTTACACTTTATTTAACCATATTACATTGGTAATAATAACTTGTAGTGTATCTCTAAAAAATAGGTTAAACATTTGACGTTCACGTGGCGTAAAACGTGAGGTGCGTGGCGTAAAACGTGAGGTGCGTGACGTAAAACGTGAGGTGCGTGACGTAAAACGTGAGGTGCGTGACGTAAAACGTGAGGTGCGTGACGTAAAACGTGAGGTGCGTGACGTAATACGTGAGGTGCTTGACGTAAAACGTGAGGTGCGTGACGTAAAACGTGAGGTGCGTGACGTAAAACGTGAGGTGCGTGACGTAAAACGTGAGGTGCGTGACGTAAAACGTGAGGTGCGTGACGTAAAACGTGAGGTGCGTGACGTAAAACGTGACGTGTGTGACGTTTACGTGACGTGTGTGACGTTTTTGATGTTTTACGTGGCGTTTACGTGACCTTTTTGACTTCATCCTGTATGGTAATTAAAAGTCTCTCTCTCTCTCTCTCTCTTTTTAAAAAATTTATAAGAATAACTGTAAAATATATATACGTACACATTTCTTACATTTTCATTTATATTCAACATGTGTGTTGGTAAAGTACTTGTACTGCTTCTCTTAACAACCCACGCAAATTCTGCGAACGTTACTCTAGAATATTTTGTATCATTTTTGCAACGGTTTGGCTACATTAATCAAAATGAAATCGTAGGTGATAGCCTTAAAAATGTGTTAGCAAATTTTCAAGAAAAATATAATCTACCTGTGGATGGAACTCTGAACGCTGCCACTATTCAATTAATTAATAAACCTAGATGTACTGTTGGTGAAAATTCATTTACAACGATATCAAGATGGCAAAATAAAACGAGTTTGCGATGGTATTTTCCTCAAGCCCGTTCGGAACATCTTTTAACAGCTCAAAAGGCTTTTGCAATATGGGAACGTGATTCCAATTTCAATTTTCAACTAGTTCAATTTCCAACACCGAAACCCGATATTACTATAACCGTCGTACCCAAAAAACATGATTTTCGAGAAAGCTGCACAGGTCACCATCGATGTCCACAAAACTTTGATGGGCCTGGGAAAATATTGGCTCACGCACATTTTCCTAGTGCTAATGGATGTATTGAAATTCATATGGATGCTGGCGAGCAATGGTATTTTGGGGATGATGATGATAATGTTCCTGATGGTCAAGTAAGCTTTCTTATGGTGTTGGTACATGAAATCGGTCACACCCTTGGGTTAGGACATAGTGAAGTAGAGTCTGCAATAATGTTTCCATGGTATCAGCAAAAGTTAACTCCTCTAGATGAAGATGATAAGAATGCATTAGAATTCTTGTATGGTCCACGACGACGACGAACGCCGACAACAACGACAACGACAACGAGTACAATTTATCCTCCAACCACTCGAAAACACATTTCTTCTTCTTCTTCTTCTTCTTCAGTTAAGACGCCGATGACTGTTTCGCTTCAATACAAAAATTTATGTAATATTAAATCACCTGATTTCATGTTTCTTGCAACAGCTCCAACGTTTCCTAATTATCGATTGTACGTCGGATTTAATACATCTTTGTGGAAATTTGATTTAAATAGTATGCTCATACCTTCAAGTCCCGAGCCGTTAAGTAATTATCTACCCAATGAACTTAAGACTTCCTCGACCCCATTTTCTCACATTTTTCAAAATTCAGCGGGGGATTTAATAACGTTTGGTAATCGAAAATGTTATGTAGCCTCATTTCCAAATTTAAATATTCAAAATGATTATTATTTACCTGTGCCCTCAGATGCTTATATTAATGCGTTATTTCAATCAAATAGTGGTAGAACTTTTGTTTTCTATAACAACGTTTCCTATGTAGAATACAATAATGATCCTGGAGAAATAATTAGTCGTGGACGTATAACCGATCAATTTCCCGGTATACCGATGGACTTGACATCAGCGTTTAGATATATAGATGGTTTCATTTACTTTTTCAACAAAAACTTAAACGTATATTACAAATATAGTGAATATACGAAAAAAGTTGTTGAAGCTGGACAATTTAGTTGGAATCTATTTAACATACCCTGTCCCAGCGTAGGGTTAAAAGAACAATTGAAAACCCTATTGACAAAAATTATATCTTTTTATGAATAAAATGTACCTACCAAGTAAATTGAATATAATAAAACGCTTCGTTCTTTATTATATACTCTTTCAGCACAATTTTTTTTGTTTTTCTTCGAAAAATATTACATGGTGAAATGAAATTTTTTTGATTTTTAATAAATGATATGAAAAATTTTTGAGTTTTAATGAAACACCTTTTGCATATTTTTAGTTGTTTATTGCAACATTACATGAGGATCGAAACCTTCTTTGAATACATTTATAAAGAAATTTTAGTAACAAAATACATATAGCAGATAACGTGAGGCACGATATTGTAAATGTCTTGTTAATTTCACCATTTAATTGTCCATCCTTGACGCCGGCGTCATCGGAAGAACTGGTGTTGGTTGAATTCGTCTTAACGGGTAACAGCAACATAGTAATTTTTTCGGTATTCTTGTATTGCCCAAATTTAAATTTCCCAACTGCTTTATAGCGTTTTCTTTGTCTTCGTACAGTTTAATATCTTTACGAAGTTGCTTGAGTCTTTCTTCAAATTTAAGGACTTTTTCCCAAATATGTTTGTCTTGACGACGCATGTCTTAAAGCAATAATCCCTCCAAGCGTTATTAATAAATATTATATAATAACCCCCTCTAGATATAGATCACGTGACATAATTATCCAATCATGATCAAGCAATTTTTTTTTTCGTAAAATTAGCATCTACGTTGCTTGTGGATAATGCCTGTTTTTTCCTCAATTCAATTGGATTAATAACAACGAAGATAAACGCTTTGTGTCCTTATGGCCACGTTCATTGCGCATGCTTTTCTTTAAATGTGGCATCTACGTCACGTATAGATAATGTCTGTTTTTTCCGCGATTCAATTGGACCAATAACAAGGAAGTTAAGCGCCAATGCCCTTATGGTCACGTTCATTGCGCATGTTTTTTCTTTAAATTTGACATCTACGCCACTCATAGATAATGCCTGTTTCTTCCGCGATTCAATTGGACCAATAGCAACGAAGATAAACGCTTTGTGCCCTTATGGTAACCATCATTGCGCATGTTTTTTCTTTAAATTTGACATCTACGCCACTTATAGATAATGCCTGTTTATTCCGCGATTCAATTGGACCAATAACAGCGAAGTTAAGCGCTTTGTGCCCTTTTGGCCACGTTCATTGCACATGTTTTTTCTTTAAATTTGACATCTACGCTACTTCTAGATCATACTGGTCTTTTTCGCTATTCAATTGGACCAATAACAGCGAAGTTAAGCGCTTTGTGCCCTTATGGCAACGTTCACTGCGCATATTTTTTCTTTAAATTTGACATCCACGTCACTCATAGATAATGCCTGTTTTTTTTCCTCAATTCAATTGGACCAATAACAAGGAAGTTAAGCGCTTTGTGCCCTTATGGCCACGCTCATTGCGCATGTTTTTTTCTTTAAATTTGACATCCACGCTACTTATAGATAATACCCGTCTTTTTCGCTATTCAATTGGACCAATAACAGCGAAGTTAAGCGCTAATGCCCTTATGGCAACGTTCACTGCGCATGTTTTTTCTTTAAATTTGACATCTACGTTACTTATAGATAATGTTTGTTTTTTCCGCGATTCAATTGGACCAATAACAACGAAGATAAACGCCTTGCGCCCTTATGGCAACCATCATTGCGCATGCTTTTCTTTACATTGGACATCTACGTCACATATAGATAATACCTGTCTTTTTCACCATTTAATTGGACCAATAACAACGAAGTTAAGCGCTTTGTGCCCTTATGGCAACCACCATTGCGCATGTTTTTCTTTAAATTTGACATCTACGTTACTTATAGATAATGTCTGTTTTTTTCCTCTATTCAATTGGACCAATAACAACAAAGTTAAGCGCTTTGTGCCCTTATGGCAACGTTCATTGCGCATGCTTTTCTTTACATCTAAGTCTAAACGACTTTTATACATTTCCGTAAATCAAAAATCAATTGCGTGATCAACATTTTTCAAGTATAGAAGATGAAGTTGAATTTGACATCTACGCTACTTATAGATAATGTCTGTTTTTTCCGCGATTCAATTGGACCAATAACAACAAAGTTAAGCGCTTTGTGCCCTTATGGCAACCATCATTGCGCATGCTTTTCTTTACATTGGACATCTACGTCACATATAGATAATACCTGTCTTTTTCACCATTCAATTGGACCAATAACAACGAAGTTAAGCGCTTTGTGCCCTTATGGCAACCATCATTGCGCATGTTTTTCTTTAAATTTGACATCTACGTTACTTATAGATAATGTCTGTTTTTTCCTCAATTCAATTGGACCAATAACAACGAAGTTAAGCGCTTTGTGCCCTTATGGCAACCATCATTGCGCATGTTTTTCTTTAAATTTGACATCTACGTTACCTATAGATAATGTCTGTTTTTTCCTCAATTCAATTGGTCCAATAATTACGAAGTTAAGCGCTAATGCCTTTATGGCAACGTTCATTGCGCATGTTTTTTCTTTAAGTTTGGCATCTACGCCACTTATAGATAATACCTGTTTTTTCAGCGATTCAATTGGACCAATAACAGCGAAGTTAAGCGCTTTGTGCCCTTATGGCAACGTTCACTGCGCATGTTTTTTCTTTAAATTTAACAGCTACGTCGCTTGTAGATAATGCCTGTTTTTTCCTCGATTCAATTGGTCCAATAATTACGAAGTTAAGCGCTAATGCCTTTATGGCAACGTTCACTGCGCATGTTTTTTCTTTAAATTTGACATCTACACCACTCATAGATAATGTCTGTTTTTTCCTCAATTCAATTGGACCAATAACAAGGAAGTTAAGCGCTTTGTGCCCTTATGGCAACGGTCATTGCACATGTTTTTTCTTTAAATTTGACATCTACATCGTTTATAGATAATGCCTGTTTTTTCCGCGATTCAATTTGACCAATAGCAGCGAAGTTAAGCGCTTTGTGCCCTTTTGGCAACGCTCATTGCGCATGTTTTTCTTTAAATTTGACATCTACGCCACTTATAGATATTGCCTGTTTTTTCCGCGATTCAATTGGACCAATAACGAGGAAGTTAAGCGCTTTGTGCCCTTTCGGCAACGTTCATTGCGCATGCTTTTCTTTAAATTTGACATCTATGTCACTTATAGATAATGCCTGTTTTTTCTGCGATTCAATTGGACCAATAACAACGAAGTTAAGCGCTTTGTGCCCTTATGGCCACGCTCATTGCGCATGTTTTTTCTTTAAATTTGACATCTACGTCACTCATAGATAATGCCTGTTTTTTCCGCGATTCAATTGGACCAATAACGAGGAAGTTAAGCGCTTTGTGCCCTTATGGCCACGCCCATTGCGCATGTTTTTTCTTTAAATTTAACAGCTACGTCGCTTGTAGATAATGCCTGTTTTTTCCTCGATTCAATTGGTCCAATAATTACGAAGTTAAGCGCTAATGCCTTTATGGCAACGTTCACTGCGTATGTTTTTTCTTTAAATTTGACATCTACACCACTCATAGATAATGTCTGTTTTTTCCTCAATTCAATTGGACCAATAACAAGGAAGTTAAGCGCTTTGTGCCCTTATGGCAACGGTCATTGCGCATGTTTTTTCTTTAAATTTGACATCTACGTCACTCATAGATAATGCCTGTTTTTTCCGCGATTCAATTGGACCAATAACAAGGAAGTTAAGCGCTTTGTGCCCTTATGGTAACGTTCATTGCGCGTGTTTTTCTTTAAATTTGACATCTACGCCACTCATAGATAATGCCTGTCTTTTCCGCGATTCAATTGGACCAATAACAAGAAAGTTAAGCACTAATGCCCTTTCGGCAACGTTCATTGCGCATGTTTTTTCTTTAAATTTGACATCTACGTCACTCATAGATAATGCCTGTTTTTTCCGCGATTCAATTGGACCAATAACAGTGAAGTTAAGCGCTAATGCCCTTATGGCAACATGTGGCAGATGACAGATGACAGGTGACTTCTTCTTTTTTTTTTTTTTTTTTTTTTTTTTTTTTTTTTTTTTTTTGACTGAACTGCCACCACGTTCAAGACCAGTATTTCTAGTGACAGATGACAGGTTGGCTGAACTGCCAACACGTTCAAGATCAGTATTTCTAGTGACAGATGACAGGTTGGCTGAACTGCCAACACGTTCAAGACCAGTATTCTTTGACTAAAAATGGCCGCCGCCGCCGCCGCTCTCCAACGCCATCTACTAAAACTTTGTGGAACTTTGGCGCCACCAACGCCATCTACTAACACTTTGTGGAACTTTGACATTATTGGACTAAAAATGGCCGCTCTCGAAATTCGAATTTGCCGCGCAACACCGCGACACCAGCGCCTCTGGTGGCCGAAACGGGTACTCGGGACAGAACGAACTTTGCTACACTACTTGCAACATCTATTTAATTATTTACTGTTTTAGTGCGGGCTGTTTAACGCAATATTGGGTTCAATCTGGCAACACTGGTTGTAAATACATTTTTAAGTACTTTTGACATTCTAACAAAAAATGAAGTGTTGTTAATTGTAATTCTCAGATACAAAAGTTGAAAAGCATTATAAGTATTTTATTTGACTGGTTATTAAATCCAACTCATATGATATAATCAACATGGTGTTTAGCTATTTTGATTTAGACGGCAGCAAGTGGAATACATTCGACGTTCGCCATTCCTTGCAACTCGATGATCATAATTGCGGGGTTTTTATTTTGATGTTCACGAAAATAATTATCGATACGTGTTCTTTTAATTTAGAAAATTCAGGTGCACCCGATTGATTTCGCGAATTTCTTTCGGTTTTTCTTTTAGAACATTCGAACCATTTGAAAAATTATTATTTGTGCGGTCAACTTCATCGGGAAAGTGAGGGAAGAGACAATTCGTTTGACGATTGGATACAGTGTACGTTTTGTGAAAGATGTGTGTATTATAAATGCATTAAAAATAGAAACAGATTCATCGCGTAGATTAGACATACAGTTTCCAGATGACTTTCCTTGTGCCGTTTGCGAAAATTATAAAATACGTTTAAGATTGTAGAAAATTTTTAAATATAAATTCATTTATTTCTTCGTACATCTCGCTAAATTTCTTTAACATTTTTTGTAGAGACATTCGCAAAATATAGCAAAATGATTTATGCAGTAAGGGCACTCCATGTTTTTATAAAACAATGGATTAATTTTTCATAAAGAATATGATATAATACTAAATTTTGGAACAGACATTCAATATATTTAAAGCATCAGAAATGGTTAGCATAAAAACATGGCTTACTCAATGTGTTACGCATAAAAAATACTTCAATGGCGATTTTTATAACTATCATTGCATATATACCTATATATTTCTTTTATATTTACTAATGGTGCAAGTTCGCGTTCAAAAGCAGAGTTGAGAAGTTGAGTGATATATACAGTGTTTTTTTTTACAAAAGAATTTTCAAAAGATCGTTTCGACATAAATTTCTTCGGTTCTTCGGAAAGAGTATTAAAGCGAATTGTTCTCCTTAATACAAAAGTAATATCAGGTCCGTATTCGATTGACTTTGACAAAGCAAAGACGTGTTGTGAATCGCTCCGGGTTTTTGTTTTTGTTACTGATAAGGATAACGAGGAATTAATGTAGACGAGATAAAACAACATGAATAAACTTCGACTTCATGACTGTGAAAGAAAACAGTGTCGTGCAACAAACACTTAATTTAATTATTTATTTACTATGGCATTTTATCAGCCGCCAGCTACGCCTAACGAGGCTGTATTAATCCAAAGGAACACGAATTGTTTTAAGAGAATTACCAACGCTCGCAAAATGAACAAACCTTGTATGCAGAATGGAGAAAAGCTGAACTGGAAAAATCAGCTGTGATTGCCAATTTTAATCAACTCCAAAACCAGCTTACTATACTGCAAGCTAAGTATACAGAGTTGGAGAAGAAATTATCTCCTCCACAAGAAGAGGAAAAAGATAAAATAGAATATTACACTGATGAAGAAGATTTAGCTAGAGAGACAGAGTGGATAAGAAAGAAACAGGGAAACAACAAGAAAAGAAAAATGGATACCTCGCTCTCACCTCCACAAACTGTCTCAACTAATCAACAGATAAAAGCAAAAAACCTCTTATGCCCCCACCAATAGTGGTAGAAGGCATTGACAACTTTAAAGCCCTTCATGAGCAATTAAACAGAATGGTGACAGGACATCAAATCAAAATGATCAGTAATGATAATATCAAAATTAATGTGCCAGATGAAGAATGTAATAGAAAAGTCTCAAAAATGCTTGGAGATAATGGGTATTCTTGGTATACCTATAAGAACAAACAGAAGAGACCAATCAGAGTTATTGCTAATAAATTACATAATGAATGTGACCCAAAGGCAATTGTAGATGTCCTTCGAAAGAGGGGATATAAGGTATTAGAAGCCACTAAAAAACTTAAGTATAAAACTAAGCAACCGCTAAACATGTTTATGTTGACATTTAAACAAGATGAAGATGTGAATAAAATCTATAGTATAACGGATATACTGGGAATCAGGGTTGAAATTAAACCAATTAAAAAATCAAAATTAGTTCCCCAATGTAAGAGATGCCAGGGCTATAGGCACACACAAGGATTCTGTGCTAAAGAACCAAGATGTGTCAAATGTACTGGAAAACATTATACCAAAAATTGCACAAAGCCAGAAAATGTACAGCCAAAATGCATTCATTGCGGCGGAAACCACCCTGCTAATTATCGAGGGTGTATGGTTGCTATACAAATACAAAAAAATAGAGATGATACTATGAAGAAACCATCTTTACCTAGACAACCAGTACGACAAGTACAACAGGTAAGAACTGACTCTTCTTCAGTACAAAAAAGGAATAACGGAAATCAAGTACAAGAAAGTGCAAACAGGCCATCTTCCTTCAGCCAAGCTGTTGCAGGACCATCAAACGCCAGTAAAAACAATAATGTTAGAACACAAATTAAAGTATCTACTGACCCGACTTTACAATTGATCTTAGAACAACTTAGGAAACAGGAGCAGCTGTTCCAAAAATTTGATGAACGTTTAACTCGTCTAGAACATAGTGCCAAAGGAGCTATTTCAAAGTAGAGAAATGGCTAATTTTAAAATAATGGAATGGAACGCTAATGGTGTCTTGCAACACCAACAATAATTGCAAGCAGTCCTAAATGTAAATAAAATAGATGCGTGTCTTACTTCTGAAACGAATTTTACTAATCAGTCACATATTAAATTTAGAAATTACAAAATTTATCATACTAACCATCCTGACAATACAGCGAGAGGCAGAAGTGCCATAATAATTAAGGCTAAAAATACCCACTGGGGATCTAGACTAACGACCACTAAAGGTAAAGAACTTTTAGAAGCAATGAAAGAATATAAGTGTGAAGCTTTATCCACTGGAAAGCCTACCTATTGGCCAACCGATCCCAACAAGATCCCAGACCTTATTGATTTCTTTATAATCAAAAACATATCGGCCAGCTTTTTACAAATAGAAGAAGGATGGGACATGAATTCTGATCATTCCCCTATAATCGTAACACTTAGTGAAAACAGTATTAAAAAAGAAAATAACCCTACATTGACTAACAAATTAACAGATTGGAGAAGCTTCAAAATCATCCTTGAAGAAAAAATTAATCTATCTGTTCCTCTAAAAAATAGACAACAACTAGATGACGAAGTGAAACTGCTTAATGATAATATCCAACAAGCAGCTTGGGAAACTACACCTACTGTTAATAGAAGGACGGTAAGAATCAACTATCCTAGAGAAATAAGGGAACTAATCTGAAAAAAGAAAGCTTAGAAGAAAATGGCAGCAAACTAGAGCCCCACAAGATAAAAATATTCTCAACAATGCTACCCAAAGACTCAAAAGAGAAATACAACAAATTAAAGAAGAATCGATTAGTACTTACCTAAGCGAACTGACAGACGACAGCAGTACCGATTACTCACTCTGGAAAGCAACTAAGAGATTAAAAAGACCCATAATGCGAATACCACCTGACAGATTGGAAGATGGTAAATGGGCTAGAAATAATGAGCGAAAAGCAACAAGATTTGCAAATCATTTAGAAAAAATCTTTCAACCACATGGAGATCAAGATGAAGAACCCATTCTAGAACAACATCCACAGATTGATCAAGAAATAGAACTTACCTCTCCCAAAGAAATAATTACCGAAATAAAAGAAAACATCAATCCGAAAAAAGCTCCAGGTTTTGACCTAATTACTGGAAAAATTTTAAAACAACTACCCAAAAAAGCAATAATTAAACTAACTAACCTAATAAATGCTGCCTTCAGACTGAAGTATGTACCCAGCCTTTGGAAAATTGCGGAAATTATAATGATACCAAAAACAGGGAAACCACAACATGAAGCATCGTCATACAGACCGATCTCATTACTGCCTGTTATGTCGAAACTATTTGAGAAACTGCTACTCAAAAGACTAAAACCACTCATCGAAGAAAGAGAAATTATTCCTAATCACCAATTTGGATTTAGAAATAAACACTCGACGATCGATCAGGTCCATAGAATAACTAATATTATAGAGAAATCGTTGGAAGAGAAAAACATTTGTGCTACTATCTTTCTTGATGTAGCACAAGCGTTTGATAAGGTTTGGCATGAAGGCTTAATACATAAACTCAAGCTTTTCCTTCCAAAACAATATACAGATATCCTCCATTCATATATATCGGAAAGATTTTAGAATCAAGCAAGAGGAAGCCTATTCCGATCTTAGAGAACAGATATGTAAAAGTGACGTAGATGTCAAATTTAAAGAAAAGCATGCGCAATGAACTTTGCCATAAGGGCACAAAGCGCTTAACTTCATTGTTATTGGTCCAATTGAATCGCGGAAAAAACAGACATTATCTACAAGTGACGCAGATGTCAAATTTAAAGAAAAACATGCGCAATGAACGTTGCCATAAGGGCACAAAGCGCTTAACTTCGTTGTTATTGGTCCAATTGAATCGCGGAAAAAACAGGCATTATCTATAAGTGACGTAGATGTCAAATTTAAAGAAAAACATGCGCAATGAACGTTGCCATAAGGGCACAAAGCGTAGAAATTTGTAAGTGGTTTTCCGCACGTCAAGTTAGTTGAAATAGAAAATGGATTTATGATTAAAGATGTTAATAAGAATAATTTTCTTTTTGTATGGTTTTAATTATTTTTTGTATTATATTCAATTTACATTTTATTAATAAAAAGATATAATTTTGGTCAATGGTGTTTTTTTAATTGTTATAATATTCGTCCGAAAATTGAGCTTACTTAAGTTAAGTAAATTTCAAAATCTAAAGTGCTAAATAAATATTTTAATAACACTCAAAATTCTATTACTCCAAATTCTTTTTTTCGAACTAAAAATTTTTTAAATACAGCCCTACAATCTACATTTTCTGAAAAAATTTAATAATTTAAAAATTTTTAAAATTCTTTTTTTCAAACTAAATTTTTTTTAAATACGGTCCTGCATTTTCTGAAATAATTTAAAAACATATACTTTTAATAATTTAAAATAGAGATACTTTTAACTGCCATACCGGATGAAGCCTCCCCGATAAAAATTAGTAAGACTGATAACGTGAACGAAAACACTTGTCCGTATAAAACCGCTTAACCACATTTACATGAAACGAATTCCAGTACAGACATCTACATCCGTTCCCACAGGATGTAGCTTCCTGGATAAAAATTAGATAAGACTGCTAACGGGTAAAATAAAACCACATTTCCACGAAACGAATTTAGTTATCTTCCCACAGAAAATGTGTTGTTTTTCTAGAGGGCTATAAAAGCCGAAGCACATCAATCGACAATTCAATAGAGGTCGAGCCACCGAACCGAGCAGACGCATTTGCAGAGCACAGTTGAAAGTGACGATTTCTATATTTCTTTTTAGTTGACTTGTGTGAACTCTGGTCTGTAATCGTCTTTAGACAGGAGCAGCAGAGTAAACCAGTGTAAACTGAAGCAATATCTTTAAATATTCCTTGTATATTTCTATATATAAGAAATATTTCAGTGAAAAAGTGAAAGTGAGGTAAAATTCAGAGCGATTTCGAAAGAAAATACTCTGAAAACATAATAGAATTGATCCCAATAAAAAATAATAGAATTTTATCCTATTCATAGAATAAAATAATAGAATATACCATTTTTCCCTAGTGTTTTTCAACACGGGGAAAAACCCAGTGCCAGCAGACACCCTAACAGGGGTAAAACCCAGTGACGTCAGAGAGCCCTGAATTCCCAAACGAGGGGAAAAACCCAGTGACGCCAGACAGAGTGTTTTTCCACAAAACAGTATTTAATATTATTTCTAAGGAAAAATAAAACTCTGTCCTAAAGTGAAAGTGACAAACAACTGACTAGTGTTTTTCGCACACTAGAAAGATTAGTTTGGTGCTGTATGCACCAAACACCACATAATAGAATCCTTTTTTGGCTCAATTGAAAATTTTTATTTTTTAGAAAATGTCGAGCGACAATGAAAATGAATACACCCAAGAGGAACTCGACATGGCCCGCAGGAAGGCCAGATCAGTCGAAAGACGGAAACGAAAGACGAAGAGAACGCGAACTAAATAAGCTCCTACAGGAAAACGAGGAGCAAAAGTTGAGAATCCAAAATCTAGAAGCGGAGCTCCAAAAAATCACGGCCCTACTCATAAAAGCAGAAGAAAGGGCAACAAAAGAAGCCGAGGAGCGGTCCAAGTTAATGTTGCTGCTGCAACAACACTTGGCCGCCGCAGAAAACCCGGCCAAAAAGGCCAAGAAGGAAGCCGGCCCCAGCGCCATCCCCACCATAAAGAAGGACGCCGCACCCGCCATCAAAAAAGACGCCGCCGCTGTCCCCCAGAAGGATGCCACCCCCACCGTCCCCCAGAAGGATGCCACCCCCACCGTCCCCCAGAAGGATGCCACCCCCACCGTCCCCCAGAAGGATGCCACCCCCACTGTCTCCCAGAAGGATGCCACCCCCACTGTCCCCCAGAAGGATGCCACCCCCACCGTCCCCCAGAAGGATGCCACCCCCGAGGAAATGGACACCCTTAACGAAGACGACGGTTTCGAGACCGTGTGCAGACGACAAAAGCGCGAGGCGAAAATCACCGCTTTCAAAGAGGCCCAGGAAAAAAGTGCGGAGAAAGCCAAGGAGAAAAGTGAGGATAAACCAGACGACCGAACGCCACCCATATTCCTAGAAGACGCAACCCTCTGGCCTGACAAGACCAGACATTTCCGTTGCAACATCAATACTTGCAAGAAGAGTAAGCAAACCCAGAATATGTGATTGGAACGAGGTAAAACGTGTCTTCAGATATTTAAAAGCAACCAAATCATTAAAATTGAAACTTGGTAATGATGGCAACGATGGAGGTTTCGAATGTTATGTCGATGCAGATTGGGGTGGCGATCCTGTAGATAGAAAGTCTAATACAGGATATTGTTTTATTTTCAATGGAGCCTTAATTGCATGGGTCAGTCGTAAACAAGAATCCGTATCTTTATCCTCAACCGAAGCTGAATTCATCGCTTTTTCGGAGGCTTACGTGATCTTATCTGGATACATCGAGTATTAATTGATTTTGGTCAAGAAATCAAAACTCCAGTGAACGTGTTTGAGGACAATCAAGGTTGTATAAAACTACTAACCGATAAAACTTGTAATCAACGAGTGAAGCACATCGATTTAAAATACAAGTACATACATGATGTAATTAAGAAGCAACAGGTAGCAGCTATTTACTGTCCTACCAGTAATAAGATGGCCGACGTATTAACAAAACCATTAGATGGACCTAAGTTGGCTAAACATACCAAAGAGTTTGGATTAATTAATGTTTAAATATAATTAATTACATGTTGAGAAGGGGTGTTGGTTATTGCAACAGTAGTGTAGCAAAGTCGGTTCTAAATAAAAGTTCCAGAAACTGCCACCAGGGGCGTTGGTGTCGCTGGTGCGCGGTAAATTCAAATTTCGAGAGCGGCCATGTTTAGTCCAATAATGTCAAAGTTCCACAAAGTGTTAGTAGATGGCGTTGGTGGCGCCAAAGTTCCACAAAGTGTTAGTAGATGGCGTTGGAGAGCGGCGGCGGCGGCGGCCATGTTTAGTCCAATTATGTTAGAGTTCCACAAAGTGTTAGTAGATGGCGTTGGAGAGCGGCGGCGGCGGCCATTTTTAGTCCAAGAATACTGGTCTTGAACGTGTTGGCAGTTCAGCCAAAAAAGAAGAAGTCACCGGCCATCTGTCACCTCTCATCTGTCACCTGTCACTAGAAATACTGGTCTTGAACGTGTTGGCAGTTCAGCCAAAAAAAGAAGAAGTCACCTGTCATCTGTCATCTGTCACATGTTGCCATAAGGGCACAAAGCGCTTAACTTCGCTGTTATTGATCCAATTGAATCGCGGAAAAAACAGGCATTATCTATAAGTGGCATAGATGTCAAATTTAAAGAAAAGCATGCGCAATGAACGTTGCCGAAAGGGCATTAGTGCCTAACTTCGTTGTTATTGGCCCAATTGAATCGTGGAAAAAAACAGGCATTATCTATAAGTAACATAGATGTCAAATTTAAAGAAAAGCATGCGCAATGAACGTTGCCGAAAGGGCACAAAGCGCTTAACTTCGCTGTTATTGGTCCAATTGAATCGCGGAAAAAACAGGCATTATCTATAAGTGGCGTAGATGTCAAATTTAAAGAAAAACATGCGCAATGAATGCGGCCAAAAGGGCACAAAGCGCTTAACTTCGCTGTTATTGGTCCAATTGAATCGCAGAAAAAACAGGCATTATCTATAAGCGGTGTAGATGTCAAATTTATGAAAAAAATGCTTGATCATGATTGGATAATTATGTCACGTGATCTATATCTAGAGGGGTTATTATATAATATTTTACATTTTATTAATAAAAAAGATATCATTTTTGTCAATAGCGTTATAATATTCCTCCGAAAATTGAGCTTACTTAAGTTAAGTAAATTTCAAAATCTAAACTTCAAAGTGTTAAATAAATATTTTAATAACACACAAAATTCTATTACTAAAAAAATTCCGGATTTTTTAAAATTCTTTTTTTCGAACTAAAAATTTTTTAAATACGGCCCTGCAATCTACATTTTCTGAAAAAATTTAAAAACATAAACTTTTAATAATTTAAAATTTTTTTCAAACTAAAAATTTTTTAAATACGGCCCTGCAATCTACATTTTCTAAAAAAATTTAAAAACATACTTTAACGGTTATACCGGATGAAGCCTCCCGATAAAAATTAGATAAGCCTGATAACGCGAAAAAATAAAACCGCATTTACAGAAAACAAATTCTAGCACAAACATCTACATCCGTTCCCACAGGATGTAGCTTCCTGGATAAAAATTAGATAAGGCTGATAACGGTGAAAAATACAACCACATTTCCACGAAACGAATTTAGTTATCTTCCCACAGATAATGTTGTTGTTTTTCTCGAGTGCTATAAAAGCCGAAGCCGAATCAATCGACAATTCAGTCGTAAACGTCTCTTCACCAGTTAGTATTCAGCGAGCTGTTTCCAGTTGTTTTTATTGTGCTACCAGTTAGTGTTCAGTGAACAGTTTCCAGTTGGAGTTATTGTAAGTACATTTAATTTTAATTTTTTAAAACTTGTTTTTGTACCAGTGCTCTACATTTTTTGTAGTAAATTTCAAAATCTAAACTTCAAAGTGTTAAATAAGTTCATTTTTTTTAAAAAAACTTTTTTTGTAATTTTAACAGTACAAATTTTTGATTTTTTTTTTAGTAATTTGTACCAGTGATCTACATTTTTTTGCTGTAAAGCTTCAATCCATCTAAGACTTTTTAAAACTTTTTTGTACCAGTGCTGTAGTAAATTTTCAAAAATTTAAACTTCAAAGTGTTAAATAAGTTAATTTTTTTTTAACTATTTTTGCAATTTTAACAGTACAAATTTTTGATTTTTTCAGTAATTTGTACCAGTGCTACACATTTTTTTTTTGCTGTTAGCTTCAATCCGGCTAAGACTTTTTTTGGCATCCACATCTTTAAGCTTTTAAAGTAAGTGTTTTTTTTTCGAAGGTTTTTGTCATGCTAGTATTCCATTTTTTATTATTATTTTAGATGAGTTTTCTTGAAAAATTAAACGAATTTACCTCATCTACAGATACTGAAAACAAGCCCATAATTAAGCTAAAGGACCTGCAACCCAACATCCCAAAGAAAATTTATCGTGTTCAGCTCACCAAATCCAAATTTGGAGGGGAATCCATCCTAGTGGAATTGGAGGAGAACGTCGTCACATTTCTACCCAAAAGGTCTACCGAAATTTACAAGAACCACATCGACGATCTAAACAAAGGGGGCTTCAGTTTAATTTTTATTGGCCTGCACGAGATATCAAAGAGCTGTGCTCCCAGAACTCTATTTAAAATAGAAAAAAAAAAATTAGGTGAGTTCAATTATGAATTTCGCACACGTTTTTAAAAAAATCGAAGACCTACTTAAAACTAAGCACAATATTTCGACATATTCAGATCAAAATAAATGGCTAGCACTAATTAGTACTCACCTCAGAAAATGCTCTTTAGCTATAAAAAAATGTAATTTCACGGTAGGGGAAAAAAGAAAAATTTACACCAAAATGGGGCAGTTGAAAAGGTTACGGTGTATTATTAAATTAGCGTCTTCTCATGTAGTAGGGGAGGGCATTAGACAGGGGCGCGGCTCTAAAGGGGGCGTTAAATGGGAAGACGTCAACGCGATTTTTAACAATCGAATTAGAACTGGGGTCATTATAAATTTACAACACAAAGAAATAAAAGATTTTTTGAAGGCAGCTTTTAATTTATTCAAGTCAAAAATTTCACAAATTTTAAAAAATGATACACCGTCGCTAAAAGT
This sequence comes from Hermaeophaga mercurialis, assembly GCA_951812935.1. Taxonomy (NCBI): domain Eukaryota; kingdom Metazoa; phylum Arthropoda; class Insecta; order Coleoptera; family Chrysomelidae; genus Hermaeophaga; species Hermaeophaga mercurialis. The sequence goes on from OX638366.1 coordinate 12,111,486, forward strand.
AAATGTCACATTTTGCGGCGATTTTTTAAAAAATGATAGTGATGGTGGGGAAGTAATTGACATTAAATACTTTGGATCCCCAAATTTCGTCGTTGATTTGGGGACGGATTTAGCACAGGAGTATAAAAGTATTGTAGATTTTATTTTAAATAAACTTTCGGAATTTCAAGAAAAAGACAGTGGGTGGGCGTTGTCAAAAATAAATTTATTAGAAGTAGCTATTAACAAATTTGAAATTGGGAACGGTTCATCCTTCATTCCACTACCAAAAGAAATATTAGCGAAAAAGGCATGCATAAACGTCAAAAATGCAGACCTGGCGTGTTTTTACTGGGCCGTAACGAGTTTTTTGTTTCCTGCTAAAAGAAACCCTGCATTTACAATTAATTACCCCCACTATAGTACAGTTTTGAATACAGACGGTTTAGAATTGCCTATGAAACTAACACAAATTTCAAAATTTGAAAAGTTAAATGATATCTCTGTAAACGTTTACGCTTTAGAACTAAATCAAACTAATAAAAGGTCATTTTACGTAGTGGTACCTGCACGTTTAACTAAAAATAAACAGCCGCGTCATGTAAATTTACTTTTAATTCAAGATGAATATTTTCCAAAATTAAACGACTACGAGGCTCCTCCCGGCAACAATGAGGACACTACTACCAACACCATTAAATATCATTATTGTTGGATTAAAAATATGTCTAGACTAGTTTCAAGTCAACTCAGCAAGAGTGAAAATAAAAAATTTATTTGCGATAGGTGCTTAAACTATTTCCAAAACGAAAAAAAACTAACGGACCACGAAATTTTATGCATAAACAGCAATGATTGCAAAATTTCTTTTCCCCCATATGATAACGTCGAATTTAAAAATCATGTATACAAGCAGAAATGTCCTTTTGTCGTTTATGCCGATTTCGAGTCAATTTTAGAAAAGTGTGATAAAAAGCTATCTCATACAACCACCAAGTATCAGCATCATAAAACATTTAGTGCAGGCTTCTACTTAAAATGCAGCTACGATAATCAGATTTCATACTACAATAGTTATAGAGGGGAAGATTGCATGGACTGGTTTGCGAATCAAATGTTAGAAGTCGCGAAATTTATTGAATCTAAATTATTAAATATTGTTCCTATTTGTATGCCTACTGTCGTCGCAAACGGTGTCTGCTGTCACATTTGCGACAATAGGTTTAAAGAAAAAGACATCATCGTTAAAGACCACGATCATTTTACGGGATTATTTAGAGGGTTCGCACATCAATCGTGCAATCTGAACTTCAAAAAACTATTTGTAGTGCCCATAGTTTTCCATAATCTTAGCGGATACGACAGTCATTTTATTATTAGAGATCTTGCTAAACGTGGACCTTTGAGTGTACTACCCGTGAACATGGAAAAATACATTTCTTTTACGCAGTATGAACCGAAAACTAAAATTAAATTTCGATATATAGACTCCTTTAGATTTTTGGGTACCAGTCTCGATGAGTTGGTGTCTACACTAAAAATAGAGGAGTTGGTCACATTAAAAAGGGAATTTGGTAACTTGACTAATGAAACGTTCAAACTGTTGACGAGGAAAGGTGTTTTTCCATACGATTACATTGATAGTATTGATAAGCTAAATGATACCACTAGTCTTCCAGCAATTGAGAGTTTTTACAACAAATTAAATGATTGTCATATTTCCGCGGATGATTACACTCATGCGCAAAACGTTTGGCAAGCTTTCCAAATTCAAAATTTAGGCGAATATGCAGATTTGTATATGCGAACCGACATTCTCCTTCTTTGTGACGTTATGGAAAACTTTCGAACAACTGCTCTGGAAACTTACCAACTAGATCCGGCATGGTACTATACTATGCCCGGATATACTTGGGATTGCATGCTCAAGTACACGAAATGTAAATTACAAATTTTAAAAGATGTTGACATGTTGTTGTTTGTTGAGGCATCAATACGTGGAGGAATATCTGTTTGTTCAAACAGATATTCTGAAGCCAACAATAAATACATGCCTGAATATGATTCTTCTAAGCCGTCCAAGTACCTTATGTACTTTGACGTAAACAATTTATATGGGTGGGCAATGTCACAGTTCCTCCCCTACGGGGGGTTTGAATGGGAGCCCAATACAAACATCGACATTACTCAGATTCCCGACGATTCACCCGTCGGATATATTTTACAAGTTGATTTAGAGTATCCCGAAAGTTTACATGACGAGCACAAAGATTTCCCATTTTGTCCAGAACACCGTAAACCTCCCGGTTCCAAATTGTCCAAATTAATGACCACCCTTTACCCGAAAAAACAATACACTCTGCATTATCGTAATTTAAAACAAGCCCTCGAACACGGGTTAAAATTAACGAAAATTCACAAAGTACTAAAATTCAAACAATCGGCTTGGCTGCAGTCCTATATCGAGCTGAATACTCGCTTAAGGACTGTAGCCACAAGCAATTTTAAAAAAACCCAGTTCAAACTCGCCAATAATGCCGTATTCCGTAAGACGATGGAAAACATCAGACTCCATAGGGTAGTGAAATTACTTACTTCTTACGAGGGTCGTTACGGTGCAAAAAATTTGATAGCCAGCCCCCGATTTCATAGTCGAAGAGTTTTTGACGACAAACTTATGGCTATCGAATTAAAGAAGGCTGAACTACTCTTCAACAAACCCCTGTATATCGGTATGGCTATCCTGGACATTTCTAAAACCTGTATGTATGATTTTCACTATAATTTCATGTTACCAACTATGGGGGTGAAAAATGTAAAATTAATGTACACTGACACCGATAGTTTTATTTACGAATTAAATTGCGATGACGTTTACAAAAGTTTGATTGGAGATCATTTAGAAAAATTTGACACTTCAGATTACCCCTCAAATAACGCCTATAAGATTCCTTTAGTAAATAAAAAAATTCCCGGTTTAATGAAGGATGAAGCTAATGGTAAAATTATGACACATTTTGTGGGATTACGATCAAAAATGTATGAAAATAAACGAGTGCGATTTTCAGACTGAACTATGTGTACCTAATAAATTATTTATAGTTTTTATGTATTAGTTATATATGTTTGCTTACTGTATTATTTGTAGTTTGTTTAGGTAATAAAAAATAAAATATAAGAAAGAAGTGTTTTATTTCAAAAAACTTGGTACATTTTTTTAATTTGAACAATGATTTAATATATCATTAATTACATCATCTTTATAGTAATACATGTACTCTTGTAGAGCATTTTTTTCTAAACAATTTGGCATAACAGCACAAATTAAAATTAAAGTATTAAATCTACTAGTGGCGTCATCGTCGTCGTCGACACAAATACTATTGAAATTAACAGCAAAATAAGCTCGTGTAGAGTCTATTAAATTACAGTAGAATGTATTAAAGTTCAAGTCTTCTAGCAACGAAATGTAGTTCTTCACCAAATTGCAATTTGCTTCAAGGATGTCGGAAACATCATACTCGTCCAGATAGAACTCGACTCCATGTTTGTTTGCAAGTAGGAACTTGGTATCGTCGTACACTAATTGAGTAACTTTACAAAAGTCTCCACACGGGAAAACTACAGGATCGTATTCGTCAGGAGGTGATGGTAGATTCTCGTGAAAAAAGTCATCATATCTCTGACGCAACAATTCAATAAAAGTAGTCCACTCAAATGTACCAAACGAAATTCTTCCGGGTCGAAGTAAAGGTGTTAGCGTTATTGCAGGATTAAAGGTTCTGGTCGGACTTATTCCGCACAAAAGTGCATAACTTCTTAGGGAAAAATTCGTTTCCAGTAGATGGTATCGCTCCAATTTAGCAGCATACTCGTATGAAATTAAAGCTTGGTCGATTTCCTCAACACAATCATTAAGCGACACTGCATAAAGTGAAGGAGGTGTTGGCGACGGTGACGGCGATGACGATGCCGAGTCACTTTCAAAAACAATTTCACAAGAACTATAACCACTATCTTGACTACTCATGTTGTCGATTGATTAAATTGCAGGTGCACCACACGACTGAATAAAATGTAGGTTCGCACACACTTGTATTTATATACCCCCACTATAAGGAAAAAGCGGTAAGTTTGAAGGTTATTAAAAAAAGGCCCCTTGAATTGCTAAATTTGTTCGTATTTTCCATAAGATTCTATACAAAATCAGTCTTGGATAGACAAAAATTCTATTGTTTAAATGTTTTATTTTGTAAAGTATTATACATTTTATTTCTATGAGTTATATTTAAAACGGGATTAATAATTTTAGCAGCTTCTTCTATTCGGCGTTTAAAACGTAGTTGATTAAGATATCTTGATTCCCAATCACTTGTTTCAACATCTAATGATTCCCATATGTGAACGTGATTGTAATCTTCATTAAAAGTTACTTTCTTCATATCTTTTCTTTAAGAGCATCGGGGTATTTGAATATAAGTTCTAGTAATAAACTATATGTAATCGGATGCGCTTGTTTTATAGGCTCCATTGTAGTAAGAGCTGTGTTGATGATATCTTCCTTGTTTTTAACCGCCATTTGTAAAATTTTTAAGGAACCTACAAACTGCTGGCTTTTTAATACTTCAATGTTGTGCGTAATTAAGGGTAAGCATCTCCAGAGCTCGGAAAGGGAAATTGATCCTAACCAGACAGTAGCATGTCCAGTTAATACTTTCAAAACAGTAATGCTTTCAAAATTTTCAAACTGTAACAAAAACCGGCTAACATCTATTGATTCCTCCTTTCCCGCTGTTATAAAATCTTCAATAGTTTCTTTGAAGGATAAAAACTCCTTCCACTCTTTTTCACTAAACACGATACAGTTTCCTTTGTTTGCAGATATTTTCACACACGGAGCAAAATTTAAATCATGCGACAGACTCACTGCGACATATTTCGTATTCGATTTATTCAGGTAGAACCTTTGTTCACCCAAATAGATATTTTTCACTTTTGATTTTTCTGTAAACTGCATGATGACTGACTGACTAACTTCACCGGAGAAAGTCTTAATATTTATTAGTATGAAAAAAATGGGTGGGGATTCTATATTTCTTAACTCCATAGCACATTCAGTGTGTTAGGCCTGAATGGTATTTAGCTTTCCCATTTTATGGTACAATCACATTTAACGGATTTTTCTATAAATAAAAAAGAATATTTCTTATCAACATTTTTCAATCCAGTTTGACTATTTGTTTAATTTTCATTCAACAACCTTTTTTACTCATAAATTAAAAACCTTTTTTTTGTTTTAATATGATTTATTAAGGATATCTAAACATTATTGAATAATTATTTTCACCGTAATTGGTACAGTTGCATTTTGTAAAGACTCCTTCTGACCACGGATTGCTGCAAAATGTTGTAAACTGATTCCCTGTTTTCATTAGATGTTGAACTATTTTGCATGCGTAACCTTTTCTTCTGTGTTTGCCAAATGTATATATATAATTTAATATTCTGGGAACATCATGTTGTCCTAATGGATCGAAATCACATCTTGATAATAAGGCGAACGCTGCAACTTCATCACCGATGTAGAGGATGTAACAAGATATTCTAGTTTCTTGACTCCATTGTTCAATTAAAAGATCTTTTACAGGTAAACGCAATATTTTATTTACAGCTCTTTTACCTATGAGAAATTCAATTTTTTCCATCTCGATTGTTTAGGACCGAACGACTTGTGTTAATTGTACTCTCTGTTTTATTTCGTTACCACATATACAAATGGAAAGATAAAAAAGTGAGTGGGGGTCTAATAATCACGGTATGTTCACGTGAAAAGGGGCTTTTTCGCGATGTTTTAAGAAATACTCGTTCTCAATAAAATACGTGTTTCTAGGTTATCACTTCATTCGCGGTTTTGATAATTTCGTATTGTTTTTAAGTTTTCAAAATTCAACATGGCTGCGCTCGTGGGCGAGTTCATTATTACAAGAGGGGGTGACACGTGTAACAGCACGTCTGTGAAAAGTCTTATGCAATAATTTTATAAGTTGCACAAATTAGGTACCCATTTGCATAACTGTGGCGCTAGATAATCCGGTTTTACAAAGGAGCATCTCACATAAAATTTTATTTACACTTTATTTAACCATATTACATTGGTAATAATAACTTGTAGTGTATCTCTAAAAAATAGGTTAAACATTTGACGTTCACGTGGCGTAAAACGTGAGGTGCGTGGCGTAAAACGTGAGGTGCGTGACGTAAAACGTGAGGTGCGTGACGTAAAACGTGAGGTGCGTGACGTAAAACGTGAGGTGCGTGACGTAAAACGTGAGGTGCGTGACGTAATACGTGAGGTGCTTGACGTAAAACGTGAGGTGCGTGACGTAAAACGTGAGGTGCGTGACGTAAAACGTGAGGTGCGTGACGTAAAACGTGAGGTGCGTGACGTAAAACGTGAGGTGCGTGACGTAAAACGTGAGGTGCGTGACGTAAAACGTGAGGTGCGTGACGTAAAACGTGACGTGTGTGACGTTTACGTGACGTGTGTGACGTTTTTGATGTTTTACGTGGCGTTTACGTGACCTTTTTGACTTCATCCTGTATGGTAATTAAAAGTCTCTCTCTCTCTCTCTCTCTTTTTAAAAAATTTATAAGAATAACTGTAAAATATATATACGTACACATTTCTTACATTTTCATTTATATTCAACATGTGTGTTGGTAAAGTACTTGTACTGCTTCTCTTAACAACCCACGCAAATTCTGCGAACGTTACTCTAGAATATTTTGTATCATTTTTGCAACGGTTTGGCTACATTAATCAAAATGAAATCGTAGGTGATAGCCTTAAAAATGTGTTAGCAAATTTTCAAGAAAAATATAATCTACCTGTGGATGGAACTCTGAACGCTGCCACTATTCAATTAATTAATAAACCTAGATGTACTGTTGGTGAAAATTCATTTACAACGATATCAAGATGGCAAAATAAAACGAGTTTGCGATGGTATTTTCCTCAAGCCCGTTCGGAACATCTTTTAACAGCTCAAAAGGCTTTTGCAATATGGGAACGTGATTCCAATTTCAATTTTCAACTAGTTCAATTTCCAACACCGAAACCCGATATTACTATAACCGTCGTACCCAAAAAACATGATTTTCGAGAAAGCTGCACAGGTCACCATCGATGTCCACAAAACTTTGATGGGCCTGGGAAAATATTGGCTCACGCACATTTTCCTAGTGCTAATGGATGTATTGAAATTCATATGGATGCTGGCGAGCAATGGTATTTTGGGGATGATGATGATAATGTTCCTGATGGTCAAGTAAGCTTTCTTATGGTGTTGGTACATGAAATCGGTCACACCCTTGGGTTAGGACATAGTGAAGTAGAGTCTGCAATAATGTTTCCATGGTATCAGCAAAAGTTAACTCCTCTAGATGAAGATGATAAGAATGCATTAGAATTCTTGTATGGTCCACGACGACGACGAACGCCGACAACAACGACAACGACAACGAGTACAATTTATCCTCCAACCACTCGAAAACACATTTCTTCTTCTTCTTCTTCTTCTTCAGTTAAGACGCCGATGACTGTTTCGCTTCAATACAAAAATTTATGTAATATTAAATCACCTGATTTCATGTTTCTTGCAACAGCTCCAACGTTTCCTAATTATCGATTGTACGTCGGATTTAATACATCTTTGTGGAAATTTGATTTAAATAGTATGCTCATACCTTCAAGTCCCGAGCCGTTAAGTAATTATCTACCCAATGAACTTAAGACTTCCTCGACCCCATTTTCTCACATTTTTCAAAATTCAGCGGGGGATTTAATAACGTTTGGTAATCGAAAATGTTATGTAGCCTCATTTCCAAATTTAAATATTCAAAATGATTATTATTTACCTGTGCCCTCAGATGCTTATATTAATGCGTTATTTCAATCAAATAGTGGTAGAACTTTTGTTTTCTATAACAACGTTTCCTATGTAGAATACAATAATGATCCTGGAGAAATAATTAGTCGTGGACGTATAACCGATCAATTTCCCGGTATACCGATGGACTTGACATCAGCGTTTAGATATATAGATGGTTTCATTTACTTTTTCAACAAAAACTTAAACGTATATTACAAATATAGTGAATATACGAAAAAAGTTGTTGAAGCTGGACAATTTAGTTGGAATCTATTTAACATACCCTGTCCCAGCGTAGGGTTAAAAGAACAATTGAAAACCCTATTGACAAAAATTATATCTTTTTATGAATAAAATGTACCTACCAAGTAAATTGAATATAATAAAACGCTTCGTTCTTTATTATATACTCTTTCAGCACAATTTTTTTTGTTTTTCTTCGAAAAATATTACATGGTGAAATGAAATTTTTTTGATTTTTAATAAATGATATGAAAAATTTTTGAGTTTTAATGAAACACCTTTTGCATATTTTTAGTTGTTTATTGCAACATTACATGAGGATCGAAACCTTCTTTGAATACATTTATAAAGAAATTTTAGTAACAAAATACATATAGCAGATAACGTGAGGCACGATATTGTAAATGTCTTGTTAATTTCACCATTTAATTGTCCATCCTTGACGCCGGCGTCATCGGAAGAACTGGTGTTGGTTGAATTCGTCTTAACGGGTAACAGCAACATAGTAATTTTTTCGGTATTCTTGTATTGCCCAAATTTAAATTTCCCAACTGCTTTATAGCGTTTTCTTTGTCTTCGTACAGTTTAATATCTTTACGAAGTTGCTTGAGTCTTTCTTCAAATTTAAGGACTTTTTCCCAAATATGTTTGTCTTGACGACGCATGTCTTAAAGCAATAATCCCTCCAAGCGTTATTAATAAATATTATATAATAACCCCCTCTAGATATAGATCACGTGACATAATTATCCAATCATGATCAAGCAATTTTTTTTTTCGTAAAATTAGCATCTACGTTGCTTGTGGATAATGCCTGTTTTTTCCTCAATTCAATTGGATTAATAACAACGAAGATAAACGCTTTGTGTCCTTATGGCCACGTTCATTGCGCATGCTTTTCTTTAAATGTGGCATCTACGTCACGTATAGATAATGTCTGTTTTTTCCGCGATTCAATTGGACCAATAACAAGGAAGTTAAGCGCCAATGCCCTTATGGTCACGTTCATTGCGCATGTTTTTTCTTTAAATTTGACATCTACGCCACTCATAGATAATGCCTGTTTCTTCCGCGATTCAATTGGACCAATAGCAACGAAGATAAACGCTTTGTGCCCTTATGGTAACCATCATTGCGCATGTTTTTTCTTTAAATTTGACATCTACGCCACTTATAGATAATGCCTGTTTATTCCGCGATTCAATTGGACCAATAACAGCGAAGTTAAGCGCTTTGTGCCCTTTTGGCCACGTTCATTGCACATGTTTTTTCTTTAAATTTGACATCTACGCTACTTCTAGATCATACTGGTCTTTTTCGCTATTCAATTGGACCAATAACAGCGAAGTTAAGCGCTTTGTGCCCTTATGGCAACGTTCACTGCGCATATTTTTTCTTTAAATTTGACATCCACGTCACTCATAGATAATGCCTGTTTTTTTTCCTCAATTCAATTGGACCAATAACAAGGAAGTTAAGCGCTTTGTGCCCTTATGGCCACGCTCATTGCGCATGTTTTTTTCTTTAAATTTGACATCCACGCTACTTATAGATAATACCCGTCTTTTTCGCTATTCAATTGGACCAATAACAGCGAAGTTAAGCGCTAATGCCCTTATGGCAACGTTCACTGCGCATGTTTTTTCTTTAAATTTGACATCTACGTTACTTATAGATAATGTTTGTTTTTTCCGCGATTCAATTGGACCAATAACAACGAAGATAAACGCCTTGCGCCCTTATGGCAACCATCATTGCGCATGCTTTTCTTTACATTGGACATCTACGTCACATATAGATAATACCTGTCTTTTTCACCATTTAATTGGACCAATAACAACGAAGTTAAGCGCTTTGTGCCCTTATGGCAACCACCATTGCGCATGTTTTTCTTTAAATTTGACATCTACGTTACTTATAGATAATGTCTGTTTTTTTCCTCTATTCAATTGGACCAATAACAACAAAGTTAAGCGCTTTGTGCCCTTATGGCAACGTTCATTGCGCATGCTTTTCTTTACATCTAAGTCTAAACGACTTTTATACATTTCCGTAAATCAAAAATCAATTGCGTGATCAACATTTTTCAAGTATAGAAGATGAAGTTGAATTTGACATCTACGCTACTTATAGATAATGTCTGTTTTTTCCGCGATTCAATTGGACCAATAACAACAAAGTTAAGCGCTTTGTGCCCTTATGGCAACCATCATTGCGCATGCTTTTCTTTACATTGGACATCTACGTCACATATAGATAATACCTGTCTTTTTCACCATTCAATTGGACCAATAACAACGAAGTTAAGCGCTTTGTGCCCTTATGGCAACCATCATTGCGCATGTTTTTCTTTAAATTTGACATCTACGTTACTTATAGATAATGTCTGTTTTTTCCTCAATTCAATTGGACCAATAACAACGAAGTTAAGCGCTTTGTGCCCTTATGGCAACCATCATTGCGCATGTTTTTCTTTAAATTTGACATCTACGTTACCTATAGATAATGTCTGTTTTTTCCTCAATTCAATTGGTCCAATAATTACGAAGTTAAGCGCTAATGCCTTTATGGCAACGTTCATTGCGCATGTTTTTTCTTTAAGTTTGGCATCTACGCCACTTATAGATAATACCTGTTTTTTCAGCGATTCAATTGGACCAATAACAGCGAAGTTAAGCGCTTTGTGCCCTTATGGCAACGTTCACTGCGCATGTTTTTTCTTTAAATTTAACAGCTACGTCGCTTGTAGATAATGCCTGTTTTTTCCTCGATTCAATTGGTCCAATAATTACGAAGTTAAGCGCTAATGCCTTTATGGCAACGTTCACTGCGCATGTTTTTTCTTTAAATTTGACATCTACACCACTCATAGATAATGTCTGTTTTTTCCTCAATTCAATTGGACCAATAACAAGGAAGTTAAGCGCTTTGTGCCCTTATGGCAACGGTCATTGCACATGTTTTTTCTTTAAATTTGACATCTACATCGTTTATAGATAATGCCTGTTTTTTCCGCGATTCAATTTGACCAATAGCAGCGAAGTTAAGCGCTTTGTGCCCTTTTGGCAACGCTCATTGCGCATGTTTTTCTTTAAATTTGACATCTACGCCACTTATAGATATTGCCTGTTTTTTCCGCGATTCAATTGGACCAATAACGAGGAAGTTAAGCGCTTTGTGCCCTTTCGGCAACGTTCATTGCGCATGCTTTTCTTTAAATTTGACATCTATGTCACTTATAGATAATGCCTGTTTTTTCTGCGATTCAATTGGACCAATAACAACGAAGTTAAGCGCTTTGTGCCCTTATGGCCACGCTCATTGCGCATGTTTTTTCTTTAAATTTGACATCTACGTCACTCATAGATAATGCCTGTTTTTTCCGCGATTCAATTGGACCAATAACGAGGAAGTTAAGCGCTTTGTGCCCTTATGGCCACGCCCATTGCGCATGTTTTTTCTTTAAATTTAACAGCTACGTCGCTTGTAGATAATGCCTGTTTTTTCCTCGATTCAATTGGTCCAATAATTACGAAGTTAAGCGCTAATGCCTTTATGGCAACGTTCACTGCGTATGTTTTTTCTTTAAATTTGACATCTACACCACTCATAGATAATGTCTGTTTTTTCCTCAATTCAATTGGACCAATAACAAGGAAGTTAAGCGCTTTGTGCCCTTATGGCAACGGTCATTGCGCATGTTTTTTCTTTAAATTTGACATCTACGTCACTCATAGATAATGCCTGTTTTTTCCGCGATTCAATTGGACCAATAACAAGGAAGTTAAGCGCTTTGTGCCCTTATGGTAACGTTCATTGCGCGTGTTTTTCTTTAAATTTGACATCTACGCCACTCATAGATAATGCCTGTCTTTTCCGCGATTCAATTGGACCAATAACAAGAAAGTTAAGCACTAATGCCCTTTCGGCAACGTTCATTGCGCATGTTTTTTCTTTAAATTTGACATCTACGTCACTCATAGATAATGCCTGTTTTTTCCGCGATTCAATTGGACCAATAACAGTGAAGTTAAGCGCTAATGCCCTTATGGCAACATGTGGCAGATGACAGATGACAGGTGACTTCTTCTTCTTTTTTTTTTTTTTTTTTTTTTTTTTTTTTTGACTGAACTGCCACCACGTTCAAGACCAGTATTTCTAGTGACAGATGACAGGTTGGCTGAACTGCCAACACGTTCAAGATCAGTATTTCTAGTGACAGATGACAGGTTGGCTGAACTGCCAACACGTTCAAGACCAGTATTCTTTGACTAAAAATGGCCGCCGCCGCCGCCGCTCTCCAACGCCATCTACTAAAACTTTGTGGAACTTTGGCGCCACCAACGCCATCTACTAACACTTTGTGGAACTTTGACATTATTGGACTAAAAATGGCCGCTCTCGAAATTCGAATTTGCCGCGCAACACCGCGACACCAGCGCCTCTGGTGGCCGAAACGGGTACTCGGGACAGAACGAACTTTGCTACACTACTTGCAACATCTATTTAATTATTTACTGTTTTAGTGCGGGCTGTTTAACGCAATATTGGGTTCAATCTGGCAACACTGGTTGTAAATACATTTTTAAGTACTTTTGACATTCTAACAAAAAATGAAGTGTTGTTAATTGTAATTCTCAGATACAAAAGTTGAAAAGCATTATAAGTATTTTATTTGACTGGTTATTAAATCCAACTCATATGATATAATCAACATGGTGTTTAGCTATTTTGATTTAGACGGCAGCAAGTGGAATACATTCGACGTTCGCCATTCCTTGCAACTCGATGATCATAATTGCGGAGTTTTTATTTTGATGTTCACGAAAATAATTATCGATACGTGTTCTTTTAATTTAGAAAATTCAGGTGCACCCGATTGATTTCGCGAATTTCTTTCGGTTTTTCTTTTAGAACATTCGAACCATTTGAAAAATTATTATTTGTGCGGTCAACTTCATCGGGAAAGTGAGGGAAGAGACAATTCGTTTGACGATTGGATACAGTGTACGTTTTGTGAAAGATGTGTGTATTATAAATGCATTAAAAATAGAAACAGATTCATCGCGTAGATTAGACATACAGTTTCCAGATGACTTTCCTTGTGCCGTTTGCGAAAATTATAAAATACGTTTAAGATTGTAGAAAATTTTTAAATATAAATTCATTTATTTCTTCGTACATCTCGCTAAATTTCTTTAACATTTTTTGTAGAGACATTCGCAAAATATAGCAAAATGATTTATGCAGTAAGGGCACTCCATGTTTTTATAAAACAATGGATTAATTTTTCATAAAGAATATGATATAATACTAAATTTTGGAACAGACATTCAATATATTTAAAGCATCAGAAATGGTTAGCATAAAAACATGGCTTACTCAATGTGTTACGCATAAAAAATACTTCAATGGCGATTTTTATAACTATCATTGCATATATACCTATATATTTCTTTTATATTTACTAATGGTGCAAGTTCGCGTTCAAAAGCAGAGTTGAGAAGTTGAGTGATATATACAGTGTTTTTTTTTACAAAAGAATTTTCAAAAGATCGTTTCGACATAAATTTCTTCGGTTCTTCGGAAAGAGTATTAAAGCGAATTGTTCTCCTTAATACAAAAGTAATATCAGGTCCGTATTCGATTGACTTTGACAAAGCAAAGACGTGTTGTGAATCGCTCCGGGTTTTTGTTTTTGTTACTGATAAGGATAACGAGGAATTAATGTAGACGAGATAAAACAACATGAATAAACTTCGACTTCATGACTGTGAAAGAAAACAGTGTCGTGCAACAAACACTTAATTTAATTATTTATTTACTATGGCATTTTATCAGCCGCCAGCTACGCCTAACGAGGCTGTATTAATCCAAAGGAACACGAATTGTTTTAAGAGAATTACCAACGCTCGCAAAATGAACAAACCTTGTATGCAGAATGGAGAAAAGCTGAACTGGAAAAATCAGCTGTGATTGCCAATTTTAATCAACTCCAAAACCAGCTTACTATACTGCAAGCTAAGTATACAGAGTTGGAGAAGAAATTATCTCCTCCACAAGAAGAGGAAAAAGATAAAATAGAATATTACACTGATGAAGAAGATTTAGCTAGAGAGACAGAGTGGATAAGAAAGAAACAGGGAAACAACAAGAAAAGAAAAATGGATACCTCGCTCTCACCTCCACAAACTGTCTCAACTAATCAACAGATAAAAGCAAAAAACCTCTTATGCCCCCACCAATAGTGGTAGAAGGCATTGACAACTTTAAAGCCCTTCATGAGCAATTAAACAGAATGGTGACAGGACATCAAATCAAAATGATCAGTAATGATAATATCAAAATTAATGTGCCAGATGAAGAATGTAATAGAAAAGTCTCAAAAATGCTTGGAGATAATGGGTATTCTTGGTATACCTATAAGAACAAACAGAAGAGACCAATCAGAGTTATTGCTAATAAATTACATAATGAATGTGACCCAAAGGCAATTGTAGATGTCCTTCGAAAGAGGGGATATAAGGTATTAGAAGCCACTAAAAAACTTAAGTATAAAACTAAGCAACCGCTAAACATGTTTATGTTGACATTTAAACAAGATGAAGATGTGAATAAAATCTATAGTATAACGGATATACTGGGAATCAGGGTTGAAATTAAACCAATTAAAAAATCAAAATTAGTTCCCCAATGTAAGAGATGCCAGGGCTATAGGCACACACAAGGATTCTGTGCTAAAGAACCAAGATGTGTCAAATGTACTGAAAACATTATACCAAAAATTGCACAAAGCCAGAAAATGTACAGCCAAAATGCATTCATTGCGGCGGAAACCACCCTGCTAATTATCGAGGGTGTATGGTTGCTATACAAATACAAAAAAATAGAGATGATACTATGAAGAAACCATCTTTACCTAGACAACCAGTACGACAAGTACAACAGGTAAGAACTGACTCTTCTTCAGTACAAAAAAGGAATAACGGAAATCAAGTACAAGAAAGTGCAAACAGGCCATCTTCCTTCAGCCAAGCTGTTGCAGGACCATCAAACGCCAGTAAAAACAATAATGTTAGAACACAAATTAAAGTATCTACTGACCCGACTTTACAATTGATCTTAGAACAACTTAGGAAACAGGAGCAGCTGTTCCAAAAATTTGATGAACGTTTAACTCGTCTAGAACATAGTGCCAAAGGAGCTATTTCAAAGTAGAGAAATGGCTAATTTTAAAATAATGGAATGGAACGCTAATGGTGTCTTGCAACACCAACAATAATTGCAAGCAGTCCTAAATGTAAATAAAATAGATGCGTGTCTTACTTCTGAAACGAATTTTACTAATCAGTCACATATTAAATTTAGAAATTACAAAATTTATCATACTAACCATCCTGACAATACAGCGAGAGGCAGAAGTGCCATAATAATTAAGGCTAAAAATACCCACTGGGGATCTAGACTAACGACCACTAAAGGTAAAGAACTTTTAGAAGCAATGAAAGAATATAAGTGTGAAGCTTTATCCACTGGAAAGCCTACCTATTGGCCAACCGATCCCAACAAGATCCCAGACCTTATTGATTTCTTTATAATCAAAAACATATCGGCCAGCTTTTTACAAATAGAAGAAGGATGGGACATGAATTCTGATCATTCCCCTATAATCGTAACACTTAGTGAAAACAGTATTAAAAAAGAAAATAACCCTACATTGACTAACAAATTAACAGATTGGAGAAGCTTCAAAATCATCCTTGAAGAAAAAATTAATCTATCTGTTCCTCTAAAAAATAGACAACAACTAGATGACGAAGTGAAACTGCTTAATGATAATATCCAACAAGCAGCTTGGGAAACTACACCTACTGTTAATAGAAGGACGGTAAGAATCAACTATCCTAGAGAAATAAGGGAACTAATCTGAAAAAAGAAAGCTTAGAAGAAAATGGCAGCAAACTAGAGCCCCACAAGATAAAAATATTCTCAACAATGCTACCCAAAGACTCAAAAGAGAAATACAACAAATTAAAGAAGAATCGATTAGTACTTACCTAAGCGAACTGACAGACGACAGCAGTACCGATTACTCACTCTGGAAAGCAACTAAGAGATTAAAAAGACCCATAATGCGAATACCACCTGACAGATTGGAAGATGGTAAATGGGCTAGAAATAATGAGCGAAAAGCAACAAGATTTGCAAATCATTTAGAAAAAATCTTTCAACCACATGGAGATCAAGATGAAGAACCCATTCTAGAACAACATCCACAGATTGATCAAGAAATAGAACTTACCTCTCC
The DNA here is from genome assembly GCA_951812935.1 of Hermaeophaga mercurialis. Lineage (NCBI taxonomy): Eukaryota > Metazoa > Arthropoda > Insecta > Coleoptera > Chrysomelidae > Hermaeophaga > Hermaeophaga mercurialis. Next base: position 12,127,947 of record OX638366.1, read on the forward strand.
CAAAGAAATAATTACCGAAATAAAAGAAAACATCAATCCGAAAAAAGCTCCAGGTTTTGACCTAATTACTGGAAAAATTTTAAAACAACTACCCAAAAAAGCAATAATTAAACTAACTAACCTAATAAATGCTGCCTTCAGACTGAAGTATGTACCCAGCCTTTGGAAAATTGCGGAAATTATAATGATACCAAAAACAGGGAAACCACAACATGAAGCATCGTCATACAGACCGATCTCATTACTGCCTGTTATGTCGAAACTATTTGAGAAACTGCTACTCAAAAGACTAAAACCACTCATCGAAGAAAGAGAAATTATTCCTAATCACCAATTTGGATTTAGAAATAAACACTCGACGATCGATCAGGTCCATAGAATAACTAATATTATAGAGAAATCGTTGGAAGAGAAAAACATTTGTGCTACTATCTTTCTTGATGTAGCACAAGCGTTTGATAAGGTTTGGCATGAAGGCTTAATACATAAACTCAAGCTTTTCCTTCCAAAACAATATACAGATATCCTCCATTCATATATATCGGAAAGATTTTAGAATCAAGCAAGAGGAAGCCTATTCCGATCTTAGAGAACAGATATGTAAAAGTGACGTAGATGTCAAATTTAAAGAAAAGCATGCGCAATGAACTTTGCCATAAGGGCACAAAGCGCTTAACTTCATTGTTATTGGTCCAATTGAATCGCGGAAAAAACAGACATTATCTACAAGTGACGCAGATGTCAAATTTAAAGAAAAACATGCGCAATGAACGTTGCCATAAGGGCACAAAGCGCTTAACTTCGTTGTTATTGGTCCAATTGAATCGCGGAAAAAACAGGCATTATCTATAAGTGACGTAGATGTCAAATTTAAAGAAAAACATGCGCAATGAACGTTGCCATAAGGGCACAAAGCGTAGAAATTTGTAAGTGGTTTTCCGCACGTCAAGTTAGTTGAAATAGAAAATGGATTTATGATTAAAGATGTTAATAAGAATAATTTTCTTTTTGTATGGTTTTAATTATTTTTTGTATTATATTCAATTTACATTTTATTAATAAAAAGATATAATTTTTGTCAATGGTGTTTTTTTAATTGTTATAATATTCGTCCGAAAATTGAGCTTACTTAAGTTAAGTAAATTTCAAAATCTAAAGTGCTAAATAAATATTTTAATAACACTCAAAATTCTATTACTCCAAATTCTTTTTTTCGAACTAAAAATTTTTTAAATACAGCCCTACAATCTACATTTTCTGAAAAAATTTAATAATTTAAAAATTTTTAAAATTCTTTTTTTCAAACTAAATTTTTTTTAAATACGGTCCTGCATTTTCTGAAATAATTTAAAAACATATACTTTTAATAATTTAAAATAGAGATACTTTTAACTGCCATACCGGATGAAGCCTCCCCGATAAAAATTAGTAAGACTGATAACGTGAACGAAAACACTTGTCCGTATAAAACCGCTTAACCACATTTACATGAAACGAATTCCAGTACAGACATCTACATCCGTTCCCACAGGATGTAGCTTCCTGGATAAAAATTAGATAAGACTGCTAACGGGTAAAATAAAACCACATTTCCACGAAACGAATTTAGTTATCTTCCCACAGAAAATGTGTTGTTTTTCTAGAGGGCTATAAAAGCCGAAGCACATCAATCGACAATTCAATAGAGGTCGAGCCACCGAACCGAGCAGACGCATTTGCAGAGCACAGTTGAAAGTGACGATTTCTATATTTCTTTTTAGTTGACTTGTGTGAACTCTGGTCTGTAATCGTCTTTAGACAGGAGCAGCAGAGTAAACCAGTGTAAACTGAAGCAATATCTTTAAATATTCCTTGTATATTTCTATATATAAGAAATATTTCAGTGAAAAAGTGAAAGTGAGGTAAAATTCAGAGCGATTTCGAAAGAAAATACTCTGAAAACATAATAGAATTGATCCCAATAAAAAATAATAGAATTTTATCCTATTCATAGAATAAAATAATAGAATATACCATTTTTCCCTAGTGTTTTTCAACACGGGGAAAAACCCAGTGCCAGCAGACACCCTAACAGGGGTAAAACCCAGTGACGTCAGAGAGCCCTGAATTCCCAAACGAGGGGAAAAACCCAGTGACGCCAGACAGAGTGTTTTTCCACAAAACAGTATTTAATATTATTTCTAAGGAAAAATAAAACTCTGTCCTAAAGTGAAAGTGACAAACAACTGACTAGTGTTTTTCGCACACTAGAAAGATTAGTTTGGTGCTGTATGCACCAAACACCACATAATAGAATCCTTTTTTGGCTCAATTGAAAATTTTTATTTTTTAGAAAATGTCGAGCGACAATGAAAATGAATACACCCAAGAGGAACTCGACATGGCCCGCAGGAAGGCCAGATCAGTCGAAAGACGGAAACGAAAGACGAAGAGAACGCGAACTAAATAAGCTCCTACAGGAAAACGAGGAGCAAAAGTTGAGAATCCAAAATCTAGAAGCGGAGCTCCAAAAAATCACGGCCCTACTCATAAAAGCAGAAGAAAGGGCAACAAAAGAAGCCGAGGAGCGGTCCAAGTTAATGTTGCTGCTGCAACAACACTTGGCCGCCGCAGAAAACCCGGCCAAAAAGGCCAAGAAGGAAGCCGGCCCCAGCGCCATCCCCACCATAAAGAAGGACGCCGCACCCGCCATCAAAAAAGACGCCGCCGCTGTCCCCCAGAAGGATGCCACCCCCACCGTCCCCCAGAAGGATGCCACCCCCACCGTCCCCCAGAAGGATGCCACCCCCACCGTCCCCCAGAAGGATGCCACCCCCACTGTCCCCCAGAAGGATGCCACCCCCACTGTCCCCCAGAAGGATGCCACCCCCGAGGAAATGGACACCCTTAACGAAGACGACGGTTTCGAGACCGTGTGCAGACGACAAAAGCGCGAGGCGAAAATCACCGCTTTCAAAGAGGCCCAGGAAAAAAGTGCGGAGAAAGCCAAGGAGAAAAGTGAGGATAAACCAGACGACCGAACGCCACCCATATTCCTAGAAGACGCAACCCTCTGGCCTGGCATCAGAAGGGAGATGCAGGTCAGAGAAATCAAGTACCGGCCGGTACAATGTACTCGAAGGGGACTTCGAGTACATATGGAAACGATCGATGACCACAGACGAGCAACAACCTACCTCGAAAAGGAGAGAAAGGAAATAAAATGGTGGACGTATCTCACCAAAGAGGAAAAAGGTAAAAATATAGTCATTCGAGGCCTAATAGAGACCATTCTTTTAGAGGATATCGAGGAGGACCTCGAAAACCAAGGACTTCACCCAAAAAAGATAACCCAACTAAGAAGCCGCCGTGGTGTGAAGAAACTACTACCTCTATTTCTAGTAGAAATAGAGGAAGAAGAAGAAGACAAATATCGTAAACTAACGCAGGTTATGGACATGCGTGTGAAGATAGAGGACCATAGACGAGGAGGAACAGTGACGCAGTGCTTCAACTGCCAAGGATTCCACCATGGCCAAAGCACATGCCACAGGGAGGCCATGTGCGTCAAGTGCGGCGAACACCACGAAAGCAGAGAATGCACCAGACCAAGAGAAGTCACCTGCGCCACCTGCGGTAACTGCCAAGGCGAACACCCAGCCAGCTTCGGCGGATGCCCGAGAAGACCAAAACCAGCATCAGGTAAGTTAAACTTAACCCCGGCTTTGATTCCACAGATCACAAGAAGAGGACCAACCACAGGCAGCTACAGTGACGTAGCGGCCAACCGCCAAAGGACACAACAACCACCACAAAAACAACAACAGAGGGAAGTACTACAATGGTTGGAGAAAAGACTCCAAAAACAGGACGAAACACTAGAAAAACTCCAAGAGCTGATCACCATGCTGGCGGCCAACCAAACTAGAATCCACCAATGAGGGAACAACGCCAACGACCAACCAAGCTGAGGATAGGATCATGGAACCCAGGAGGACTACGGGAGAACATCAATTTGATGGGGGAAATCCTGGAGCGAGAAGACCTGGATGTCTTCGCCATCCAGGAAACCAAACTCCAGGACCATCATAGATGGAGGTACCCAGGATACCACATCTACAGGGACGACGCCAGACGAGCTCTGACAGGAGGGACAGCACTGATGGTGAAGAGTGGACTGGACCACTTCCACATCCCCTCACCAGAGGGACCCAGAGGGCTCGAGTCAACAACGGTAAGAGTGAGAACTGCTAACGGAAACATTAGCATTTCTTCAGCTTACCGGAGACCACAGGACGTACTGGAAAAAGACGAAATCAAGGACCTACTACCGGAGAGACAGCAAGCGTTGATCATAGGAGACCTCAACGCCAAATCCCCAGCATGGAACAGCTCGAGAAGAAACCCAGCAGGCAGAAGTCTAGAGGAACTACAGGAAGAAGACCCAGAAATTCACGTTCTAGGGACAGCGAGGCCCACCCATTACCCAGCCAACGGAAACGCCCCCGATGTGCTAGACATAGCCATCGTGAGCAACCTGACGATGGAATGGGAGATCACCAACCTAGAAGGTGGAACTGAACATGAACCGATTCTGCTAACCATCGGCGAAGGAGATGAAATCAGCAATGAGACGACTAGAACCAGAACAGACTGGACCAAATTCAAGAGGATAACTGGACAAATTCTAGGAGACATCCCAACAATAAGGACCAAAGAAGACCTAGAAGATGGAGTTCAACAGCTAGAAGAAAACCTACAAGAAGCCCTAAGAAGAAGCTCCACTACCACCAAAGAAAGGCACTTTAGAAGATTCGCCAACATCAGCGAAGAACTAAAGGACCTTCTAAGGGAGAAAAACAGAGCCAGACGGAGAGCCCAACGCACAAGGAACCCAGAAGACAAAAGACGAGCAAACCTCCTCAACGAAATGGTGAAGGAAGAACTACGAAACCACAGAAACCAGGAGTGGACCAACAGGCTGGAGGAACTGGACCCCCAGAAACCAGGCCTATGGAACCTCCAGAGAGCCCTCCGAAGGGACAGACAACCAACACCGACGATCCATGGACCTAACGGGCTGGCCTACACCCCTGAGGACAAGGCGGAAGCCTTCAGGCAAACCATGGAACGGCAGTTCAGCCTTAACCAACACGAAGACGAGGACTCAGACTTTGAAGAAGAAGTAGAAGACGAGATGGAAGAGCTAAACGAGGAAGAAGACCAGGACACAATAGGTATCACAACACCGGAAGAAGTAAGTCAACTAATAAAATTTGTTTCAGCTAGGAAAGCACCAGGACACGATGGAATCACGAACAGAGCGCTGAAGAACCTACCAAGGAAAGCCAAGGTACTCCTAACGACCCTGATCAACGGAATAATGAGGCACCAACACTTCCCCGGAACCTGGAAGTTGGCACACCTAGTGATGATCCGGAAACCCGGCAAGGACCCGCAGTTTCCACAAAACTACAGGCCCATCAGCCTTCTACCCGCAGAACAGTTCGGATTTCGAAGTCAGCACTGCGCGGAACTTCAGGTACTGAGGATGACCGAACACATCACCCAGGGATTCAACAGAAACCAGTCGACAGGGGCAGTGTTCCTAGACGTCGCCAAAGCATTCGACAGGGTCTGGCACGGTGGACTGATCCATAAGATGAGGGAGCAGGGATACTCTGAAGGTATGTTAAAATTAATTAACAGTTATCTGCGGGACAGATGTTTCAGAGTCAAACTGGACGGAACCCTATCACAAGAAGGACACCAAGAAGCAGGAGTACCGCAAGGAGCAGTTCTATCCCCACTGCTGTACAACATCTACATAGCAGACATGCCGAAGACGGCCCACACTCTCACGAGTCTCTACGCCGACGACACCGCCATAGCAGCGAGAAGCACCCAGCCACGCCTAGTCACCAGGTACATCCAGAGAGCCATGGACTCCATCCACGAATGGTGCATCAAATGGAAGATAGCTCTAAACGCCGAGAAGACCCAGGCGGTATTCTATACGTAGAGGACCCACGAACCAGAAGAGGAAATAGAGCTAGACGGAACAGACATTGGATGGTCCAATAGTGCTAAGTACCTTGGTGTAACTATGGACAAGAGGCTGACGTTCCAAAAACACGTAGAGACAGTGAGAGATCGTGTGAAGCAAGCAAGAGCTAGGATGAACTGCATACTAGGAAGACGAAGTGAGTTGAACCTGAGGACCAAATTGCTACTGATACGTTCCATAATCATCCCGATTATGACATACGCATCGGTAGCATGGGGACATACGGCAAAGACTCACAAGGAAAAACTACAGAGGCAACAAAACATCACACTAAGAATGGCAGTAAACGCCCCCTGGTATGTTCGGAACAACCAAATATACAGGGAAACAGAGGCCACACCACTGCTACAGTTGATGACGGACAGAGCGAGAAAGCTCTTCGAAGAGTTGCAAAACCATCCAAACCGGGAATTAAGGGAACTAGTGGACTACACCAGAGAGGACTACAGGAGGCACGCAAGGCCCAGAAAACAAATAGAAGAGGACGAAGAGGAACTGGACCAATACCAGTAAGAAGCAATAAACCCAACTAAGAGGACCACACAAGAGGCACAAAAACACACACGACAAGAAGAGGATAAAACCAAGAGGAAGAAAAAAAGCGCGAGGCAGCAACATAGGAGGACCAAGGGAGAAAAGCGCTGGCCGCTACCCCAAGACATCGAAAGGTAGGACAGGTTTTATCACCCCACCCAGCCCTTGGGGTGATATCTCGAGGGAAGAATGTGGACGAATGAATCAGAGAATGAATGTAAGAGGTCCTGTCTGGAGACAGGGGGTGGTGGAATGGGTTCCCCATCTTCCATATCAATAAACCCGATATGGAAGATAGGAGACCCGGGCTCAGAATGAATGTGTGTGTATGTGTCGACAATTCAATCGTAAAAGTCGCTTCACCAGACAAGCGTCTACATACAGCCTGCAACAACGCTTTCGGTTATTTCCGAGTGTATTACCGACGTTTCGAAGATTTGAAAATATCGCGCGCAATATTAAGGCGTCTGAATTTCTAGTTAATATGTTATAAATTGATATTTTAATTACAGTTGGGAGATTTAGAAAATAGTTTTAAATAAAAATCCTTTTTTTGCAATATGTATGTATTTTTAATAACTTAACTTTATATTATTGGTTTAAAAGATTTAAATTAATAAATATTGGGAATACAAAATAAATGGTAATTTGTAGGATATGAGAAATAATTTTGAATAATCATTAGAAGTATTGGAAAGAATAGACAAATATTTATTAACTGTTCGCCTTTTGCAAATATGTATAATCAATATATTATATGTATTATAAGAATTTTATATTTATTTTGGAATGCCTTGTGACATTTTATTGATGACTTTTTTTACTAAATAAAGGATTTATATACAGGGTGAGTCATAAATAATGACCCAAATTGTACAGTTAGACAATATTTTCCTTTTTACAGCTACAGGGTGTTAAAGTCTGAAAAAAAAATGGTATTTTTGTTAATAAAAATCAGCCATTTTTGTAGATGCAGGCATGAAAATTGGGATAGCGCTATTTCCTGTAACTACAAACAAGAATATGTTATTAGATTTGAGATAACTTGTAAATGTCGCCTGATTGAGCACAAAAAAATAACTATACATTTTTTGTCAATCATTAATTTACAAGTTACAAATTTAATTTAGAAAGACTTATCCTTTTTTAATGAAACAAATTCTTATAAACGTTTACCTGGACATCTAGTTAGGAATAAGTATACAGCCTTAAAACGTTGGTGGACCTTACCATAATATTAATTTTATTTGAGATAAAGTATATGTATTTGATGTAAATATTAAAAATGAAACAAAAAATATAAAACATAATTTGTTTATTTTAACGAAACTTAACACACCAATAATGAAAAGGTAACAATTCTGGTATTATTGTAAGTAAAATTATGTTTGCCTTCTGAATGTACAGTTACAATTTGGCCCATTATTTATGACTCATCCTGTATATATAAAATGATTTTAAATTTGTTTTTCAATTACAATTGGGGTTTGTAAAACAATACACAGTCATTAATTTCTTCCATTTCCTTTACCCATGCATCTACACTGACAGCATCATTTTTATGACGTACTGTTAGAGAATTTAAATTATATGCCTGCTCTATATTGTACAGATCTTTCTTGGTAAGCAGATGGATTCGCTCAAGATCTGAGTCATGGAGAGAATCACGAATTTCATCCAAAATACTATCAAAGGGTATTTTTGCAGCAATTTTCTCAGCCAAATTTTGTCTTTCAAAAGACGTAAGACACAAATGCCCCAAATTGTGATCATGTCCTATATGAGTTTTTGTATACTGAATTAAATAGTTGCCACCATTGTTAATAACTTCAATCTTTGCAGGACAAAAACCATCAATTTTTTTAGAATTTTGAGTTTTCAAGTACCGCAATCCTTTGCCTCTGCTAATATATGTACCAGATCGATGACAATTGTACACAGACTTAACAGAATTAGTTTTTTTAATAATTTTGTAATCTCTTGATTTTACAAAAGATGATTTGTTTGTTTTTTCCATCGAAAATTTCCATATTTTAAATTCTTCCTCCGAGGAAAAGTGCAACTTTTCAGTTTCAATTATAATGTCATGTGTTTTAAAATGATCAAGAATTTTTTCAATCTCTTGTTTACAAAGTGGACATTTCATTTTCAATGCATCATGCTAAAAACATATTCGTTCTTTAAAATTATAAAAACTTTTTTATTCAATGTAACTTACCCGTTGTGAATATTCTACAGTTTCTTGGTTGTGATGGTAAGTTTTTTCATGGAATGTCAAATTCCTCGATTGAGAAAATTTTTTATGGCACTTATCACACTTATAGTTATAAGATTTTGTTGGGTACGAAGTAGCAAATTCATCTAAAAACCCGTTAAATATTAAGGCTTGTATGTATTTTTTGAGTTATTAACAGCACTTCTTACCAGGATGATACTTTTTTACATGAATTTTTAGGTTAGAAGGCCTTGAGAAACTCTTCAAACAGAAACTGCATTTTATTTCATCCATATTTATGAATTTTCAGTTTTTAAATGCACACTATATAACACTACTAGAATCTAGAAAGATGTCACAAAAACAAAATATAATAACAAAATATAATATACAAACACTATAATAATTCATACTTCGCACTTGCACAAACAGACTCAAAACTCAAACATTAAATAAATTTTCCCGCGTAAGCCTTTTTGGTAAACGAGAACTTTAAAACCGAACCCTTTAACGCAGACTCATGCTGTCCAACTTTTAAACCAGTAATATACAGTTAAGTTATTAAAAATATATACATATTATTGCAAAAAAATGATTTTTATTTAAAACTATTTTCTAAATCTCCCAACTGTAATTAAAATAAAAAAAATATCAATTTATTCAAATTCAAACGCCATAATATTAATTGCGCGCGATGTTTTCAAATCTTCGGAACGCCGCGTAATACACTCGGAAATAACCGAAAGCGTTGTTGCAGGCTGGACGTAGACGCTAGTCTTCACCAGTGCTGCTGCCAGTTAGTATTCAGTGAGCTGTTTCCAGTTGTTTTTTTACATTGTGCTGCCAGTTAGTGTTCAGTGAACAGTTTCCAGTTGGGGTTATTGTAAGTACATTTAATGTTAATTTTTTTAAAAACTTTTTTGTAATTTTTATAACCGACAGTACAAATTTTTGATTTTTTCAGTAATTTGTACCAGCGATCTACATTTTTTTGCTGTTAAGCTTCAATCCATCTAAGCCTTTTTTTGCTATCGTCATCTTTAAGCTTTTAAAGTAAGTGTTTTTTCGGTTTTTTTGTCATGCTAGTATTTCTTTTTTTATTATTATTTTAGATGAGTTTTCTTGAAAAATTAAACGAATTTACCTCATCTACAGATACCAAAAACAAACCCATAATTAAGCTCAAGGACCTGCAACCCAACATCCCAAATAAAATTATCGCGTTCAGCTCACCAAATCCAAATTTGGAGGGGAATCCATCCTAGTGGAATTGGAGGAGAACGTTACCTTTCTACCCAAAAGGTCTACCACAATTTACAAGAACCACATCGACGATCTAAACAAAGGGGGCTTCTGTTTAATTTTTATTGGCCTGCACGAGATATCCAAGAGCTGTGCTCCAAGAACCCTTTTCGTAGTAGAAAAAAATTAGGTTAGTTTTCAATAATGAATTTCGCACTTACGTTTAAAAAAATCGAAGAAATCCTTAAAACCAGGTGCAATATTGCATATTCTGCTAAACATAAATGGCTGTCACTAATCAGTACTCACCTCCGAAAATGCAATTTAGCGATAAAAAAATGTAAGTTCACGGTAGGGCAAAAAAGAAAAATTTACACCAAAATGGGGTAGTTGAAAAGGTTGCAGTGTATCATTAAATTAGCGTCTTTCCATGTAGTAGGGGAGGGTATTAGACAGGGGCGCGGTACTAAAGGGGGCGTTAAATGGGAAGACGTAAACGCGATTTTTAACAGTAGAATAAGAACGGGGGTAATTATAAATTTGAAACATAAAGAAATTAAAGATTTTTTGCAGGCCGCTTACAATTTATTCAAATCAAAAATTTGTAAAATTTAAAAAAATGATACACCGTCGCTAAAAGTAAATGTTACATTTTGTGGCGATTTTTAAAAAAATAATAGTGATGGTGGGGAAGTAATTGACATTAAATACTTTGGATCCCCAAATTTCGTTGTTGATTTGGGGACGGATTTAGCATAAGAGTATAAAAGTATTGTAGATTTTATTTTAAATAAACTTTCGGAATTTCAAGAAAAAAACGTGGGTGGGCGTTGTCAAAAATAAATTTATTAGAAGTAGCTATTAACAAATTTGAAATTGGGAACGGTTCATCCTTCATTCAGCTGCCAAAAGAAATATTAGCGAAAAAGGCATGCATAAACGTCCAAAATGCAGACCTGGCGTGTTTTTACTGGGCCGTAACGAGTTTTTTGTTTCCCGCTAAAATAAACTCTCAATATACATTATAGTACAGTTTTGAATACAGACGGTTTAGAATTGCCTATGAAACTAACGCAAATTTCAAAATTTGAAAAGTTAAATGATATCTCTGTAAACGTTTACGCTTTAGAACTAAATCAAACTAATAAAAGGTCATTTTACGTAGTGGTACCTACACGTTTAACTAAAAATAAACTACCGCTTCATGTAAATTTACTTTTAATTCAAGATGAATATTTTCCAAAATTAAACGACTACGAGGCTCCTCCCGGCAACAACGAGGACACTACTACCACCACCAACACCATTAAATACCTTTATTGTTGGATTAAAAATTTATCTAGGCTAGTTTCAAGTCAACTTAACAAGAGTAAATATAAAAAGTTTATTTGTGATAGGTGTTTAAATTATTTTCAAAGCGAAAAAAAACTAACGGACCACGAAATTTTGTGTATAAATAGTAACGATTGTAAAATTTCTTTCCCCCCATATGATAACGTTGAATTTAAAAATCATGTATACAAGCAGAAATGTCCATTTGTCGTTTATGCTGATTTCGAGTCAATTTTAGAAAAGTGTGATAAAAAGATATCTCATACAACCACCAAGTATCAGCATCACAAAACATTTAGTGCAGGCTTCTACTTAAAATGCAGCTACGATAATCAGATTTCATACTACAATAGTTATGGAGGGGAAGATTGCATGGACTGGTTTGCAAATCAAATGTTAGATGTCGCGAAATTTATTGAATCAAAATTATTAAATATTGTTCCTATTCATATGCCTACTCTCGCAAACGGTGTCTGCTGTCACATTTGCGAGAGTAGGTTTAAAGAAAAAAATGTTATCGTTAAAGATCACGATGATTTTACGGGATTACTTAGAGGGTTCGCACATCAATCGTGCAATCTGACTTTAAAAAACTCTTTGTAGTATCTATTGTGTTCCATAATCTTAGCGGATATGACAGCCTTTTTATTATTAGAGATCTTGCTAAACGTGGACCCTTAAGTGTACTACCTGTGAACATGGAAAAATACATTTCTTTTACGCAGTATGAACCAAAAACTAAAATTAAATTTCGATATATAGACTCCTTTAGATTTTTGGGTACCAGTCTCGATAAGTTGGTATCTACACTAAAAATAGAGGAGGTGGTTACATTAAAAGGGGAATTTGGTAACTTGACTAATGAAATGTTCAAACTGTGACGAGGAAAGGCGTTTTTCCATACGATTACATTGATAGTATTGATAAGCTAAATGATACCACTAGTCTTCCAGCAATTGAGAGTTTTTACAACAAATTAAATGATTGTCATATTTCTACAGATGATTACACTCATGCGCAAAACGTTTGGCAAGCTTTCCAAATTCAAAATTTAGGCGAATATGCACATTTGTATATGCGACCGGACATTCTCCTTCTTTGTGACGTTATGGAAAACTTTCGATCAACTGCTCTGGAAACTTACCAGCTAGATCCGGCATGGTACTATACTATGCCCGGATATACTTAGGATTGTATGCTCAAGTACACGAAATGTAAATTACAAATTTTAAAAGATGTTGACATGTTGTTGTTTGTTGAGGCATCAATACGTGGAGGAATATCTGTTTGATCAAACAGATATTCTGAAGCTAACAATACATGCCCGAATTTGATTCTTCTAAACCGTCCAAGTACCTTATGTACTTTGACGTAAACAATTTATATGGGTGGGCTATGTCACAGTTCCTCCCCTATGGGGGGTTTGAATGGGAGCCCAATACAAACATCGACATTACTCAGATTCCCGACGATTCACCCGTCGGATATATTTTACAAGTAGATTTAGAGTATCCCGAAAGTTTACATGACGAGCACAAGGATTTCCCATTTTGCCCCGAACACCGCAAACCTCCCGGTTCCAAATTATCCAAATTAATGACCACCCTTTATCCAAAAAAAGAGTACACTCTGCATTATCGCAATTTGAAACAAGCTCTCGAACAGGGCTTAAAATTAACCAAAATTCATAAAGTATTAAAATTTAAACAATCGGCTTGGCTAAAGTCCTATATCGAGCTGAATACTCGTTTAAGGACTGTGGCCACAAGTAATTTTAAAAAAATCCAATTTAAACTTGCTAATAATGCTGTCTTCGGTAAGACTATGGAAAACATCAGGCTTCATAGGGTAGTGAAATTACTTACTTCTTACGAGGGTCGTTACGGCGCAAAAAATTTGATAGCCAGCCCCCGATTTCATAATAGAAGAGTTTTTGACGATAAACTTATGGCTATCGAATTAAAAAAAGCTGAACTACTCTTCAACAAATCCCTGTATATCGGCATGGCTATCCTGGACATTTCTAAAAGGGGGTTAAATTCAATGTGGTCAAAAATAAAATTACATTTGACGATTATGTCAGCTGTTTGAAAAATTATACTAAAAAATATATTACTCAACATACATTCGGTCTTATTTACACGATGTTTACAGCATCAGTTAGACTAAAATTGGACTTAGCCCCTAGGACGATAAACGTCAATTACTCCCCCAGTCACATGACACCCTTCCGTGGGGATATAAAAGTTAATTTTTCTTTTTTGTTTTTTTTCAGATGTTAACGTTAAGCCAACTTTGTGTAAAAAAAATTTGCGAAAATATTCCCAATACCATCAGATTCATTTATCAATCACCTCTACCGTGGAGTTTAACTGAGAAAGTTATTCAAAATTTTAATAAATATAAGTGGAAAAAATTAAGATGTGAGGCTGATTATGATAGCGATGATGTGTTATTAGAATTTGAGTATAACGATATGAGCATAGAACTTCGCAACGCTTTATTAGCTTGCCCTGATTTAGAAATATTTACTGAAAATGATTACTATTGTGCTTGGTTTCGGTATTTCAAGATAGAAAACTTGAATCTTTTTCTTTGTAAAATTTGTTTTAAAGGGATTCAAGAAGCATTGTTAGAACGTTATAATAAAAAAATAACTTTTTCCACTGATAGCTATCATGAAAGCTACTCAGCATCTGAATTGCATTTATTGTACCAAAGTAGAATTTCATGGTGTCAAAATTCTTTCGATCATACACTATTCGAATTGAAACATAAATATGATTGTTATAAAGATTTACATGAAAATAAACGAGTGCGATTTTCAGACTGAAATATGTGCCTAATGAATTATTTATAGTTTTTATGTATTATTTATGTATGTTTGCTTACTGTATTATTTGTAGTTTTTTATGTATGTTTGCTTACTGTGGCTAATAAAAAATAAAATATAAAAAAAAGAAGTGTTTTATTTAAAAAAAAAACTTGATACATTTTTTAATTTGAACAGTGATTATATATATCATTAATAGCATCATCTTTATAGTAATACATGTACTCTTGTAGAGCAATTTTTTCTAAACAATTTGGCATAACAGCACAAATTAAAATTAAAGTATTAAATCTACTAGTGTCGTCGGCACAAATACTATTGAAATTAACAGCAAAATAAGCTCGTGTAGAATCTATTAAATTACAGTAAAATGTATTAACGTTCAAGTCTTCTAGCAACGAAATGTAGTTCTTCACCAAATTGTAATTTGCTTCAAGGATGTCGGAAACATCATTCTCGTCCAGATAGAACTCGACTCCATGTTTGTTTACAAGTAGAAACTTGGTATCGTCATACACTAATTGAGTAACTTTACAAAAGTCTCCACAAGGGAAAACTACAGGATCGTATTCGTCAGGAGGTGATGATAGATTCTCGTGAAAAAAGTCATCGTATCTCTGACGCAGTAATTCAATAAAAGTAGTCCACTCAAATGTACCAAACGAAATTCTTCCAGGTCGAAGTAAAGGTGTTAGCGTTATTACAGGATTGAAGGTTCTGGTTGGACTTATTCCACACAAAAGTGCATAACTTCTTAGCGAAAAGTTCGTTTCCAGTAGATGGTATCGCTCCAATTTAGCAGCATACTCGTATGAAATTAAAGCTTGGTCGATTTCCTCAACACAATCATTAAGCGTCACCATTGGAGAAGGTGAAGAAGGTGTTGGCGACGACGACGACAACGATGACGATGCAGAGTCACTTTCAAAAACAATTTCACAAGAACTATAACCACTATCTTGACTACTCATGTTGTTGGTTGATTTAAATTGCAGGTGCACACGACTGAATAAAATGTAGGTTCGCACACACTTGTGTTTATATACCCCCACTATGAGGGAAAACGATAAGTTTGAAGGTTATTCAAAAAAAAGGCCCCTTGAATTGCTAAATTTGTTCGTATTTTCCATAAGATTCTATACAAAATCAGTGTTTTCAATCCAACTGTTATGCTTATTATCAAGACCCAACCATTTCACGTACACCTTCTTCCCCTTTCTTCTGGGGTGTACCCCTTTTGAAAAATATGCTTGGCTTTGCTTAAGCGCACAATGTCGCCAACGTTAAGTTTGCGTGGTCCAGCAATCTTCAATTGTGAGTAAAATTTTCGAGAAATTTCCTTCTCGTTTGACTTGTTGACCTCCGAAGGCTTACATCGTATTTTCGAATGTTTCGTGTTATTGTACTCTTCCACAATTTTCGGTAAAATGTCGATCCATCGGTAGGTGCCTTGCAAACTAAAGTACTTGTATAGTTTTGTCTTTAAAGTTCTAATACATCTCTCAGCTATCGCAGCCTTTTTAACGCTAAACGTATTGTAATGATTAATGTTGCATTGTGTCATTAATTTTTGGAAATCTGCATTGAAAAACTCTGTACCTTGATCGGTTTGAAGATTTTTAGGATGTCGTCGTCGGTTGTGTTTTAATATGTTGGAGAAAGCTTTGGTAATTTCAACTCCAGTCTTTGTCTTTAGAGGCATCGTCCACACGTACTTTGAGAAACAATCAATAACAACCATAATCATTTTGTAACCTTTATTTTGGTGTGCATAGGGTCGCATTTCAGCCAAGTCCATTTGCCATAAATTATCGAGACCCTTAATGATTGTTCTACGTCGCGGATAATTCCTACGTGCTGGAGCATAGAGTTCATTAACAACTTGAATTTTTTCTTTAGACATCTTGAAGAGCTCTAAAGCGAGTGCAGGTGTGTTGAAGTATTTAAGGAGAATTTCGCTTCAATTTTTTTACATCATCTTCCAGATTTTTTATATCCAGCCCCAGTTCAAATATTTGATGAACAACAGTATCATGAAATTGGTTTAGTTCTCTTTCCAAATTCTTTGCTAACTTGGCGGTTTCATGGTGAGCTTTAAATAAATCACTCAAAATATCTTCATTAGCAGTCATTTCTTTTTTCAAATTATTTGTTAACTCGACGACGGTTTCTTGGTGAGTTTTAATCAAATCTTTCACAATACCTTCATCAGCAGTTATTTTTCGCTCGATTTCAGCAAACCGTGTGTCTGTCACACTAGCAATTTGTTTGGGTATATCTATTTTTAAATTAGTATAAAGTTGAGTTAACTGAACAAAATTTGAATTGGTTCCCGCCAGTTTTTTATCTAAAACTTTCACAGTATTCACCAATCGATTTAATTGTGAGTCAACGTATTCTTTACTGGCAGCATCAGAACTAGCTGAAGGTGGTAACACATTGCTTATCCTCACATTACCAATATCAACGTTACCTTCAGCCGTTTGCGGAAACTTTAATAACGTATTACGGAGCAGAGATTAAAGAGGAGGAGGAGGTCTATTTGACGCTGACCGACGTCCGAATTTGTCGAGATTCATCATGCAAATAACATTAAAAGTATGTGTTACACTAGTATATAACGTTCTCTCAGCTCATTGATGATTGCAACTATTTCGTTGTTGTGTGATGTATTTCCAGCGTGTTTGGAAGCTACTAGCAGTTTAAGTCGTCCCACAAGTTCATTGACATCGTCCCAGTACACGTAATCAATAGGGTTCTCATTGTAGACCATTGCAAGTCCAACTCCAGATTTCGATGATATACTGCTAGTCGATTTCGATGGCTTTCTCGATGGCGCAGGGAACATGGGTTTAATAATATATAGATATTTTGATCTCGATGTACCTTTTAGACGTTCAGCTGTGTTTCTGTGAGCGTTAGTTAAATTTAAAATCGTCTTGTATGCCAATTTATCATCATCGTGTGTGTGTGTGTGTGTGTGTGTGTGTGTGTGTGTGTGTGTGTGTGTGTGTGTGTGTGTGTGTGTGTGTGTGTGTGTGTGTGTTAATTAATTAAGGAGCACGACATTGCATCAACATTGCAATCAACACAAGTCCTTGAAGGATCGACATAAGGCAACACAAGTCCTTGAAGGATCGACATAAGGCAGATCAAATACTCGAAAATAAAGCTTGGGCACGTGTCAAATCAAAGGACGCGACATTGGGAGAAAGAGCAGCTGCTTTGACGGTGACCGGTGGCATGAAGATCAAACGTAAACTTGGAATGGGGGTGGGGCAGAAGAAGAAGAGTTCCTTTAGAAATCACGTAATCAGCAAGGTTAAAAAGGCTATGAAAAAAAGTCCTTCCACAACCCTACAGAAGGCCGCCTCACAAGCTTTGAGAGCCGCGAAAATCGCTGTAAGGAAAGCAGGTGGTAAAAAGCAAATTCGACTACCCAGGACGATACCTTTTGAAGGAAAAAAATCTGGAGGATTTCTACCATTGATTCCCCTGTTTGCGGGTCTTTCGGCAATTGGAGCCCTCAGTGGCGGGACAGCAGGAATAGCTAAAACCGTAATCGATGCTAAGAATGCGCAAAAGAAATTGGAAGAAGATCAACGTCTAGCTATGGAAGTTATTGGGGCAAAAGGATCCGGTCTGTATATGAAAAAGAACGCTCCCGGAGGCTTTGGATTGTACATGAAGAAACAATAAAGCTACCCAATAGATCGCTATATGATGTGGACCTTTTGCGATATGTCAAACTTTTAAAAATTCCTCATTTTAGAGGGGTTTTCATGCGTGACTCTCTACCACATCAGCAGCAGCCCTGGCAACGCGAATGTGCCATCATAAATTTGGATGACTCTAATAATCCGGTGACTCATTGGGTAGCTTATAGAAAGATAAACAATGTTGTTGAATATTTCGATTCATTTGGTGACCTGAAGCCGCCGAAAGAACTCGTGAACTATGTGGGGAAGAATGTTCGAATCTATTACAACAACGACCAATATCAAAACTATCAACAAATCAACTGCGGACACCTCTGTCAACAATTCCTATATAATGGAGCAGCAACATCAGGAGTTTAATGAAATGAGAGACGTTATTAAACTCCTGATGAAGAACATTACCTACGAGGTTTGGCGAGAAATTCCCCAGAAATACCGAAAAGAACTAACACAATTTTTACCATGTCAAAATTATGATTTTCATCGATGGAGTGATGTTTCGGTAATGAGATACCAACATGTTTATTTTGTGGAATTACTTATAAATAAATAAATTTTTTTTATTTAAGTACTATTCCATTGATATACATTAGTCATGTCTTTGCTTTTGACGCTAACGAGTCACACTCACGTGTTTTCGTTCACACCTCAGCCCCCAATTGTGCTCGATTCTGAAAAGAGATATTTCCTAGCAGTACTTGGCTTCCACTCATACAACTCGATACCCAATATTGACGATGAGAAATTTTTCTACTACAAAAACAACGATAGTGGGAAGTTGAGAGAAGTCGCGATTCCTACCGGTTGCTACGAAATAACTGACATTGAGAAGCTAATTCAAAATTCTATTGCTCCAAATACGGGTGATACACTATTTTCGTTGAAGCCAAACAACAACACTCTCAAGTGTGAAATATACAGCAAACGTCACGCAATTACTTTTGAAAGTCGTCACTACAACAGCAGTCTTGGACAGATTTTGGGATTTTCCAACAACAGGGTACTGGCCCCCGGTGTTGTACACTCTTCAGATCTCCCCGTCAACATGATAAAAGTATCAAACATTCGTTTTGAGTCCAACATTACCGAAGGTGCCTTCTACGGAAACAGGCCTGTCCACACCATCTTTGAATTTCCGATTACAGTTGACGCCGGCTACGCAATTGTAGAAAGACCTAATAACCCAATATATCTACCTGTTACGAATACCGGGGAAATGAGCAATATCACAGTGCTGGCTGTAGACCAAAACTTTAAGTCCATAAATTTTCGAGGAGAACAAAGTGTCCTTCATCTAGAGTTAGTAGGACGATAATAAATGGGTTTGGTGATAGATTATAAGAACAACGCGGTCAGTTCAATAACACCATTCACTGCTAGACCTCCTCCGGGTCAACGAGAGCTAACGCTCGCAAATAAATTGTTTCTTCAATCGCTTGGATTAACCCTAAAAACAAAATATGGCAAATCATCATCAATACGTACAAGCGAGGGACTATGGGAAACGTCCTCGTACCGAAAGCATTGATCCGAGTTTTAACCTCTACCAACAACCACGTTATGATGAGTCTATTAGAAGGATGGAATATCGAACGTGCTCACCGTTCATCAAGTCCTTCAACAACAATGATGTGGTGGAATTTGTTGTCAATCAAGTGGATTCATTTTTTGCCATGAACGAGTCATTGATCGAAATCAAGGGTAAATTAGAGGTAACAGGAGGAGGAGATGTTTCCCTAGTACCCAACTTTTGTGGCTTTCTCTTCGACTCATGCACGTACAGCGAGAGCGCAAGAGAGATTGAAACGGTTCGTGATCCTGGAGTAGTGAGCGCTGTACGAGCTCTTCTCAACTACAGCGCATTAGATACACATCACATGGCTATCGCCGGTTGGAATGGCACTTCCAACCCTCCTATGGACGCTTCCACAAAATCGTTTAGTTTTTTGATGCCGCTCAAACATATTTTCAACATATTCAACGATTACCCCATGATCACTTGTGGAAGGCAAACAATTCGATTGGTTCGCGCTCGCGATGATAGTGATTGTCTTATAATTAAAGAAAAAACTACTTCTAGTGGTACAACAACAACAACAACCACTTCTGCAACAATTAAGATCGAAACCATTGATTTGAAAATTAAACATATATATCCCAATGATGAAATTAAAATAAAATTGATGGAGGCCATTAGAAGCGATACACCTTTACTGATACCGTTCAGAAAATGGGAACTTAATGAGTTGCCTGCAGTTACGAGTGGTTCACGAAGAGAAATTTGGGCTGTTAAAACTACGAAGGCCGTTGAACGCCCAAGATTTGTTATTGTATGCTTCCAAACCAATAAACGAAACAATACTGCACAAGATCCAATGGCTTTCGATAATGTCAATGTAACCAGCATTAGACTGTCACTGAACGGAGAGTATTGGCCTAACGAAAGAAACATGTTGGACTTTGTCAAAAACGACTACGCCATGGCTTACCAACTATGCTGAATTTTACCCTAGCTATATGCACGGTTCAGCCGAAAAACATCCTATACTGACCTACAAGGAGTTCAAGAACAGAGCCCTATTTATCATAGATTGCTCGAAACAGGAAGAAACCATGAAGTCCTCCACTGTGGACGTGAGACTCGAACTCGAAACGGATATTGGATTTCCAGTAGACAGCAAAGCCTACTGCATCATAATGCACGACTGTCTTATGGAGCACCGTCCACTAAGTGAAGTGGTTAAAAGTTTAAATAAAAAAAAATTCTTTATTGTTAATAAATGAAATGAGTTTTAATAAATGAAATGAAAATTTTTTGAGTTTTAATGAAACACCCTGTATATTTCCTTAGTTGTTTATTGCAACATTACATGAGGATCGAAACTTTCTTTGAATACATTTATAAAGAAATTTTAGTAATAAAATACATATAGCAGATAACGTGAGGCACGATATTGTAAATGTCTTGTTAATTTCACCATTTAATTGTCCATCCTTGACGCCGTCATCGGAACTGGTGTTGGTTGAATTCGTCTTAAGGGGTAACAACAACAACATAGTACTTTTTTAGGTATTCTTGTATTGTCCAAATTTAAATTTCCCAACTGCTTTATAACGTTTTCTTTATTTTCGTACAGTTTAATATCTTTACGAAGTTGCTTAAGTCTTTCTTCAAATTTAAGGACTTTTTCCCAAATATGTTTGTCTTGACACATGTCTTAAAGCACTAATCCCCCAAGCGTTATTAATAAATATTATATAATAACCCCCTCTAGATATAGATCACGTGACATAATTATCCAATCATGACCGACCAATTTTTTTCGTAAATTTGACATCTGCGTCACTTGTAGATAACGTCTGTTTTTTCCGCGATTCAATTGGACCAATAACAACGATGTTAAGCGCTTTGTGCCCTTATGGCAACGTTCATTGCGCATGTTTTTTCTTTAAATTTGACATCTACGTCACTTTTACATGATATCTGTCTTTTTCGCGATTCAATTGGACCAATAACAACGAAGTTAAGCGCTTTGTGCCCTTATGGCAACGTTCATTGCGCATGTTTTTCTTTAAATTTGACATCTACGTCACTTATAGATAATGCCTGTTTTTTCCGCGATTCAATTGGACCAATAACAAGGAAGTTAAGCGCTTTGTGCCCTTATGGCAACGTTCATTGGTCACACCAACGCCATCGGGGGTGGTGGCAGTTTCTGGAACTTCAGCATAATTGGACTAAAAATGGCCGCCGCCGCTCTCCAACGCCATCTAGTGACAGTTTGTGGAACTTTGACGCCACCAACGCCACCTAGCTGCACTTTCGGGAACTTTGGCATAATTGGACTAAAAATGGCCGCTCTCGAAATTCGAATTTACCGCGCAACACGTCGGCGACACCAGCGCCTCTGGTGGCAGATTCTGGCATTAATTAGAACCCGCTTTGCTCTACTACTAAATTGTACCAACATAAAGACACTACGAATTTGGTGCGACCGAAGTGTTAGTTTACCCTCGACCTACAATAAATTACCAGCTGATTAGGGGTGAACGACACGGCGGTTGGCTAAGTTCTGTTTGCACTTATTCACATAAATATGGTCGATGTTACTACAGGGTTGGACTCTCTTAACTCTCTCAAATTCTGCAACATTAGGTAACTCTGAACATGAGGGGTAGTTCGCTGGTACTGATCCGGCCCTACCTCAGTAGGATTACCTAGAATAATTTCCCTGCCTAGGTGGGCCTGAACATAAGGGTTACTCGTCGGTATTGATCCGGCCGTAACTCAGTAGGGGCATCTCTAGTACTTTAAAAGAGAATTCAAACTTGAGTATATCTGCTGTATATCAAAGTACAAATATCTGAACTTGTACATATTTGATGGCAAACGGCCTGTGGCCGGTTTTACTGAGCGGGACCCCTAAGAGGTCCCAGTGAGGTATTCAAATTGCCGGTGTCTGTTCTATTTAAGGAAGTATTAAATAAATCAAGTTAAATGGCTTCTTGTGTTTGATTTCATTCGCAAATTTGCTCCAAACTTTGCAAAAAGGATTTGGGTTATTTTTATACAACGTGGGGAATATAAATACAAACAAAACTTTTAACTAGACGATCACCACCGGAGGAGAATAAAGGTAAATATAGAAATATCGGGAAAAGGGGAGCGGGATGGGTTTAATTATTACAGTTTCTTTGTTTTTTTCAAATTAACTAGTACCCAGGGGTAGGTAGGTTAGAACTGTTACATACGCAACAATAGACATACTAGTCCCTCTACCGGGGACTGGAATAACACTTGCCCTCTACCAGGGAGTAGAATAACTAAACGAAGTAGCATTAGAATACACACCTGTAATATGAATTGGATCTCGAACATCAAGAGAGGTGCATGTTAATAAAAATAAAACAGTATTTTTGTGCGCGTTCATATACTTTGGTTATTTCTTCTGATAATTTCTTCCAACACTTATATTTATAAAAATATGATCCGAAATGGATCGAAATACGTTAGGAAAACAAATCGAAGATCATTTACCACAGAAACATGTCTTAGCAGAAATTAGGGCTGGACGGATACACGCAAAAAGTGTTTGATTTAAAAGTGTGTAATTTTCAAACAAATCAACTTATTTTAATGCGGTAAATGGCATTCTGTAAATGTTTTATGAATTACAAAAAAATATAATTAAAAATACCTTCATAAAAATTTTATTTTTTCTAGAGATAATAATGGCTCAACCAAAGAAAAAATGTAGACAATATAATATTGAATATTTAAAATATGGCTTTATTGAGTCGCTTGGGAACAATACATTACCAATGTGCGTGATTTGTCAAAAAGTTCTATCAAACGAAGCTACGAAGCCTTCCAGACTACAAGAACATTTGATTAAAATTCATGGTGATAAAAAAGATAAGGATTTATCTTATTTTCGAACACTAAAAGAAAAATTTATCAAACAACCGACATTGGCAAAACTCTTTTCAACCGCAACCACTCAAGATGATGATGGCTTGCTAGCTTCTTACAATATTTCGTTAATGATTGCCAAATCGGGAAAACCTCATACTATTGGTGAAGAACTAATTATACCTGCTATAAGTGAAGTAATACGTACTATGCTACACACACAAGCCAGCATCTGATATTATCAAGAAAATTTCGTTGAGCAATAATACAGTGCAAAGAAGAATTGATGAAATAGCTCAAGACGTTGAAGATTCATTGTGTGGGTATTTAAAAACATCTCGGTTTTCTATTCAACTTGATGAGTCCACTTTGCCTGGAAATGAAGCTTTACTTTTAGCATAAGTGCGGTTCGCAAAGGAAGAACGAATTTGCCAAGAATTATTATTTGCCAAAAAGAAATACCTCTGACTAATATCTTATCAGTAGCCACAGATGGTGCTCCAGCGATGGTAGGGCGCTACAGGGGTTTTCTTGCATATTTAAAAAAGGAGGTGCCGAATGCATTCACAGTACACCGTATCATCCATCTAGTTGCCAAAAATTTAAGTGCACGATTACATAATTCATTACAATATGTAATTCAAGCTATCAACACAATCAGAAGCAAGTCATTGAATTACAGATTATTTAAACAGCTTTGTATTGAAAACGATGAAGAATTTAATCGTTTGCTGCTTCATACAGAAGTTCGTTGGTTGTCAAAGGGTGCCTGTTTAGGTAGGTTTTATAAGCTGTTTAACTCGGTGCTGGAGTTCTTGACAGATAAAAACGATTCTTTACGATCCAATTTAATTCAATCCAAAAGTGACATCGCTTACTTGACCGACTTGTTTCAAAAATTTAATGAAAGCAATCTTCAGCTTCAAGGTGATGAACTGAATTTAATAAAACAAAATCTGTTATTTCTGCATTTGTGACAAAACTTCTACTGTACAAACGAAATTTTGGACGAGGGGAATTCAGTCAATTCTCAAATTTATCAGGAGCAGAAAAAAAAGATGAAGACATACTTTCTTATTGTGAGCACTTGGATGCTCTCCATTCCGATTTTAATAAAAGATTTGATGATATTTTGAAAATGAAGATACCTGATGGATTTTGGATCCTTTTTCAAGAGCAAACACAGAAGAATCTCCACTGTTACAAGAAGAACTGATGGAAGTAACTACAAATGATGAATTGAAATTTAAATTCAAAAGCGGCTACCAACAATTTTGGCTGCAAAAGGAGATCCCTACGACTTATCCTGAAATATGGGCTGTAATTCAAAAGTTCTTAATTGCATTTCCTTCATCATATTTAGTGGAACGTGGATTCAGTGCGGTAACCCATTTATTAACAAAAAAAAAGAAACAGATTGCAAATAGTCAATCGCGGTGATTTAAGATTACTGCTGACGAAAATAGAGCCGAGGATTACTAAATTTGTAGCAGCACACCAGGTTCATCCTTCGCATTAAGATGATTTCGAATGTTTTAACTTTTTTTGTAAAACCTTTCTATTCTGAATTCAATAAATAGTTTCATAATTTCAAACTTCAATGTTTCTAATTTACACCTTTCTTTAACATATTTTACGAAAAAGCTACGTAGAAACATTAATGTAATATATATTTCTGTTTAATTGCTATTAAAATTAAAAAAAAAATATTTTATAGGGGGCGCTGAGTAATGTTTTTTCTGGAAAGGGGGCGGTAGGCCAAATAAGTTTGGGAACCACTGCTCTACATGCATTAACTAAAATATCGTCGTTTATATCTAAATTCCTAAAATATGTAAAAGTATCCAGAATGGACTGTGATTTTAAACAAACGGCAAGTTTTTTAAAGTCGACATTAGATTTTCTCGGCATATTTAAGATATTATTGACTACTAATCTACTCTAAACTAAATTAATTTTTGTTATAATATAAATAAAAGCTCGCCTGGTCAAGTTCGTTCTCTCGCTACGTGTCTTTCGTCTGAAGCTCTGAGATAAAATGTCTCGCAAAATCAAATACATCACAGAGCACTAAGACAAAGCCCCTCATCCGAATATTGTGTCATAATTAGCCAATCACGAACGCGATTGGATACATGGGGTGACTTAGCGTTAGCTAATTTAAAAAAAATGAGAATGCTATCAACTTTTGCTGTTTATGAACAATATTTTAATTTAAATTATGGTTTTTAATTTTTTATAAAATCTCGGAACATGAATTTCTAGTTCCACTATACATACATAAGAAATGAAGATAACTGTTAAATGTAATCTAAAGAAGATAAAATGTTTCCTGAATATAAACGCAATAAATGTAGAACCACAAGATTTTTATAAATTGATTTATTCAAAAATGTATTCAATAATTTGAATGAGATAATTTACATAATCTATTAAAAAGGCAATTCCTTATTTTTCAGGTCATATGAGAACTTTTGGAGTTCCTTGAAAAATAAAAAGATTCCCGTAGTACATATTAATATGTATTACGGGGATCTTTTTGACAAAGAAGAGACACACAGTTTAGGTCACTGCATAAGCAGTGATCTGAAAATGTCAAAGGGAATAGCCAGAAGATTCTACTAAGTAAAATTAAAACAAAATGTTGATTATCTCGGGTCACTTTTAAAAATTTGTCTAATACATAAATCTACCTTATAACTTTGTACAACTAACCCAGTCTTAAAATTTTTTTTTAGTGACAAATATGGCCCAGTGGAAGAGACTTCAATGGTGAGAGAATCCATTGAAAAAAATAACGGCTAAAATAATATATATTATTTGATAACAAAATAAACTATAATAAACCGCGTTATAAGTCCATATTTAAAGCACTATTGGCCATGAAAGACAAGGCTACACTAGGAAGCAGATTTCTAGCAGGAGGTGACTACAACGCTAAATATACAGTCTGGGGCTCAAGACTAACGGCTCCAGGTAGAGGTAGAGTAATACATAGCATCATGCAAGAATTAAACCTAAACCACCTTTCTACCTACTCTCCGACCTACTGGCCAAGTGACCCAAACAAGCTCCCTGATATTTGGTATTTTATTTTCGCTACAGATGGATGAATCGATGATTTGTCATTTTTTTATCAGCACGTGATTCTGTTTTCTCCCTACTATACCGACGCTCGCCAGAGCGCGCCGATGTCCAAATTAAAGAAAAGGATTTTCTTTACATCCCTCCTCCTGGAGGAGAAAATATTTACAGAATATTTTTTGTCCTATCTTCTCCTTCTTTGATTCAATCTCTCGTTTAGCCCATTTGAAAATGGAGAGTCTACAGCTGTAAAGATTAATTTCACGTTCTTCTCATCCAGAAATCTTTTGAACTCTTTTGAATTAATGCCAGGATATTGGTCTGAGAGAACCGTGTCAATTTCAATTTCTCCCATTTTCGTAACATTTTCAATTAGTTTTATAAAATCAGTTGCATTTTGTGTTTTTGAATTAAGGATAAACGCATACCTTGTGAAGTGATCTACTAGCAAGTGCATGTACTTTTGCGTGGATCGGGAACCTCCAAAGCCGCCAATTCTATGCTATGAGACACAGGCAGATCTTGATGTGAAGTCCCCACAGATGTATTCTTATTATGATGCTCATCGAGGTATATTGAACCATGGAGAGAATGAGGTATACATATATACTCAGATCATTCATATACCAATTATAACATCGTTACCAACCATCCACATATAGATAGTAAGCGTAAGCGTTCTAATAATCCTTGCAATGTAGCACCGATTATAACTAGAAGAATGAAAGAAGTTATCAAAAAAGTTCAAGAAAAATTGCCTAATATCGAGCCTATTGTTGGAAGACCACAATTAGAAGATATGATTCTTAATAGAGGAAAACTGAATACTACAAACAGTCATTCCTATAATAAAACCAGGTCTGGTTATGATATTATAAATCCAACCTTGTTTATGAATGATCATACTGTAGATAAAAATACTCCAGAAATGAATGAAACAATAATTCTTCAACACGATATTTCTCCTTTGAACATTAAAAATAGACGAACGAGGGTGGCACCCATCATGTGGGGAGCAATTGCATTAGGAACTGTTATGAGTAGCATGACTGTCTACAATAGGATTGATCTCTCAAGTATGAACAAACAAGTTCAAGTTCTTTATGATAATCAAAAGGAAATAAAAGATAATTTAAATGATATTGTCAGTACCACGAATAAACTTATAGGCAATCAAGAAAAAATTACCTATGTAGTGAATAATATGACAAATAAATTTAACTGGCTTCTTGAGGATTATAACTGCTTATTATATACATATGAAGAAGAGATGGAATTCATTAGCACTTGGGCATCACTCACACCAAACTCATTTCTGAGAGCAGTCAATGGAGCACTCCAGGGTATATTGACACTAGATTTACTTCCTGGAGATCAAATACAAAAGATAATCCAATACTGTGGTTCTTTTGCAGGAACCATTTATGAAGATAGGCCAGAATTGTTATATCAATCTGCAACTGTATATATCATTAAGTTAGAACATGACCCACCTATGTTAGAATGTGTCATAGGGGTTCCTAGAATTATGAAAAAACCTTTTGGTCTTAGATATATGCAAAAATCTTGTCATTGGACACATGGAGAAAATTCTATAGGACTGCCTAGAGATATTGAAAGCATTTATTCTTATGAAGAAAATAGTTGGTTTTCAACTGAGGGTTGTGATAGTAAAGATGGTATTACATTATGTGATATTATGAATTTCAAACAAATACATGATCCATGTTTGATGATAAATGAAAATACCAATTTAACTAAGTGCAAATTGACAGTTAGTACTATACCTATAAAGAATGAAGCAATTCAAACCTCTTCTGGTGTAATGGTTTGTAATAATACTGATCAAATTGTATCGTTCAAAAGAGACAATTATGGAGTCTTACAATCACGAACAATTAAGATAAATGGTAGTATCTATATAGACTCAAGTATGGCTGATTCAATAGTTGTGGGTGATGAACATTTTGATCTAACATATACAAAAGATGTTATTACCTTAAAAAGTAGTTATATCATTCATGAATATATAAATAAAACCCTAGAGGAATTGCAAGATTTTATAATGGATGATACTATTCAACATCTGGCCCATCTACCTGCAATGAAAGACTTAAAAAATATAAATGATACAAAACATACAACAACATATGTTCTGGTTTGTGTACTTTTTCTATCAGTCTTTTCCTTCTTCATATGGGTAAAGAGAAAGATTCTTTTGAAGAATAAGCAACTAGGATATATCAATTATATTGTAACTAGAAAATAGATTCTCATGGAAAAGATGAAGAAATTGCTTTATGATATTCTTGATAAAACTCATATTTTACAATCTTAATATTCATCTGATTGATTATCTACAAGTACTCATAATTATATATTAATAAATTAAGAAATACTATATTGTTTATATCATTTATTTTCTTATATTGCAGAGAGAAAAAAAATTAATTTTATAATTTTAGTTTATTTGTGTTCTGACATTGTAATTAATAACATTAAATGTCGTTTTATAAGATAATCGTATTTTGTTGTGGACACTGTTAATTAATACACAACTGAGTTTCTCTGCAAACTCAAAGAAACGACATTTAATGTTATTAATTACAATGTCAGAACACAAATAAACTAAAATTATAAAATTAATTTTTTGACAATTTGTCATTTTTTTTATCAGCACGTGATTCTGTTTTCTCCCTACTATTACGACGCTCGCCAGAGCGCGCCAATGTCCAAATTAAAGAAAAAGATTTTCTTTACAAGTATATAACAGCTGTAAAATTACCTGTTATCGTCAATTACAACAGACGGGGCACCAGCGATGACTGGTAAGAAAAAAGGATTTATTGCCTTATGTAGACAGGATTCCTTATTCCTGAAATTTATTTCTTATCATTGCCTCATACATCAGGAAATGTTATGCGCAAAAACAATCGGTTTTCAACACGTATTTACGATAGTAACAAAAATTATTAATTACATAAGATCGGGAGCTATGCAACACAGATTGTTTAAATTACTTTTAGAAGATGAGGACGTTCAGTTCACAGATCTTCTTTTACATACTGAAGTGAGGTGGCTGAGCAGAGGTAAAATACTTGAGCGGTTTATCATGCTTTTGCCACAAATAAAGGAATTTATTGCATCAAGAGGCGAATTATACGAGCAATTAGAAAATAAGGATTGGCTAATCGACCTCGGATTTCTGATAGATATAACGGCAAAGTTGAATGAATTAAATTTAAAAATACAAGGGAAAAATCAGCATATCGCTGACATGATTAGTGCAGTAAATGCATTCAAATGCAAGTTAGTGTTGTTGAAATCCCATCTATTGAAAAAATCATTATCACATTTCCCAAATATAAAATATACTGTTGAGAGTTTAAATTTGAATAATGAAAATTTTACTGCTACAATTTTGCAGCATTAGAACCCGTTCTAAGATTTTTCATAAATCCATTCAATGTTACTGAAGATGATGTCCTTGAAATAGTTTCACTGTATTTCGAGTTTCATAATATCGAAGACCTAGAATTAGAAATAATAAACTTGCAAAGTGATATTATTTTAAAAACGCATAGTAATGATAAAATGTTTTGGAACTTAGTCGATGAAAATAAGTATCCTATTTTAAGGAAATATGCGCTAAAAATTTATTCATATTGTGCAACAACATACAATTGCGAGTATTTGTTCTCAAATATGAAATATTTGAAAACAAAATACCGAACAAAGCTTAATGACTCACATTTAGATAATTTTTTAAGGATCGGGAACTCTAAATATATCCCCAATTATAAGAAATTAGCTGAAAATATGGACACCCAAGTTTATGTATGACACCAACAAAATAAAGTTATAAAAAATCTGTTTTTTTTAATGCCTATTTATACCTGTTGATTATCTGTAAAATATGCGCCCTCGGTGATTTTCAAATTTAGTATTGCGCCTTTAAGGACAAACAAGTTGCCGACCCCTGGTTTACTCTATAAACTTAAAACACAATTCCCACACACAATATACCTCATACTACAATCATATTTGCAAGAACGGTATTTTGTGGTGAAATACGGACAAGAAACAAGTAAACTGTCCCCAGTGAAATCGGGAGTCCCCCAGGGTAGCGTACTTGGACCTATACTGTACTTACTGTTTACGGCTGATCTTCCGACGAATAGAAATACAATCATAGCATCATTCGCCGATGACAAAGCAATCATGGTAAACCACACAAACCCTAATGTGGCAGCTTCTTATCTGCAACAACACATACACAGCATTAATGACTGGACAAGAATATGGGGAATCTAAATCACTCCAAACCACCTTCACAAAACGTAGAGGACCCGTACCAGCAGTGACGCTAAATAGACAACCCCTACCACAAACAGACTGCGTAAAATACCTAGGTATTCATCTAGACAAAGGACTTACCTGGAGAACACATATCCTTGCTAAAAGGAAACAACTAGGAATAAAATTCAGCAAACACTACTGGTTACTAGGACGACAATCAAAATTATCGTTGAAAAATAAACTCCTTGTTTACAAAGTCGCCTTCAAGCCAATATGGACCTATGGGATCCAGTTATGGGGGACAGCAGCCAAATCTCATCTTGAGATTATAGAGAGGTTCCAGTCAAAAATACTACGTGTAATTACTGAAGCACTATGGTTTATACCCAACAATGAAATCAGGAAGGATCTCCAAGTGAAATCCGTCAAAGAGGAAATAAGTGCACTTAGTGAACGCTACTTAAACAGACTCGATAACCACCCGACCGTGTTGGCAGTGAACCTACTTGACAATAGTGAACAAACACAAAGATTAAAAAGATTTAAACCACTAGACTTGCCGTATCGTTTTTAAACAAAAAAGTTAGTTAATATAGTTCATATACACACGTACAATATATCAAAGAAAAAAGTGAGGAATTATGTCACTGGATATCAGCCCCAAATATATTCATTCTACAGAACAGACAACCAACGTGCTTATAGTACTAATGTAAATGTATATTTCCAATATTGTACTGATTGCTCGTAGAAAATAAACGAAACAAAAAAAAAATAATGTGTTAATATGTATTACGGGGATCTTTTTGACAAAGAAGAGACCCACAGTTTAGGTCACTGCATAAGCAGTGATCTGAAAATGTCAAAGCCAGAAGATTCTAGTAAGTAAAATTAAAACAAAATGTTGATTATCTCGGGTCACTTTTAAAAATTTGTCTAATAGGGTAATTCCGGGTGAGATGACCTTGAGGTTGAGATGACTCGATCGAATATTTCATAGATAGATTTAAATTTCTCACTGTTTTAGGTTATGTACTTGAAGTGTTGACAAGCACCATTGTACTGTCTAGTTTGTAGTGTTAAAGTTGAGAAGTTAGGTAAGTTATGTAAAATATAAGAAAACAGCACCTTAAAAAAATGCATGCTTATGATTTGAATTATAAATATTTTACATTTGGATAGAAAATAATTACTTTTTCGTGATTCAGTGTGTTAGTAAATTATATTGAGGTTATATTTTTTGATTTGTCAGCTGGGATGTAACGTATTTGTACTGAAATTATAAGGGAGCCATGCTTACTTCACTCTCGGGTTAGATGGCCCTAATTTTTAAGGGACAGTTGACCCATTACAAAATTAATCTTAACAAGCTGTAATCTTTTCAGAAACATGCCGACTGTATACAAACGAAAGAATAATACCCTAAGTAGAGGATTATGGACCCACGAACAGCTTGTTAACGCTGTCGAAGCTGTTCAAAGTGGTAAACTAGGTGTAAATGCTGCCTCAAGGATCTTTGGCATCCCGGCTCCTACATTGAGAAGGAGAATGAAAAATTATGATCTGAAGAAAAAGTCGTTGGGCCCACCTCCATTACTAGGTGATGAAAATGAACAAAAACTTGAATTTCATATAAAAAAGTTGCAAAAATATGGTTTTTCGCCAACACGCGAATGCGTAAGATCTATGGCATTCCATTTAGACGAAAGCGTGGGTGTAAAGCACAATTTCAACAAAGAAAAGGAATTAGCTGGATATGACTGGTTGAACATGTTTTTAAAACGCCATCAAGAGCTCAGTGTTCGAAAATCAGAAGGTGTTTCTTTAGCTCGCTGTCAAGGCATGAATAAAATAGAAGTAGAGTCGTACTTTCAACTTTTAGAAAAGACCTTATTTGAAAATGATCTTATGAACAAACCGGGTAACATATTTAACATGGATGAAACAGGCGCAGTTGAGAAAGTTAGAAAACGTGGAAAACAAGTTGCTGCAATTTTGACAACTCCTCAAAATATTGAAAAGAGAAGAAATTTTGAAGTAAAGAGGCGCAAACTAGAACAAACTAAACTAGAGAAACGTACTAAAAATTCTGATAGACCCAAACTTAAGCAAGTTGTAGATGATTCATCTTCAGATGAAAATCTTTCAGATTTTGTGCCACAAGAGTCAGATGACAGTTTGACGACAGATGACAGTAGTAATACTGAATGCGTAGGATGTGGGGAGAATTACAGCAATACATCGAAAAAGGTTGACTGGATTCGATGTATGCAATGTGTTAAGTGGTTTCATGATGGATGTTCTAAGTTTATGAACTTGTGTGGTCAATGTGGAAAAGTTTTAGGCAAAAGAAAGAAGTAAATAATCCCGTTCTTTGTCTTCAAACTATAGAATCTTTAGCTGAACCATGACGGGTCATCTCCCCCAGACAACCAGGGTTAGACGGCCCGATGCATTAGTTTCTTTTTAATTTTTTTGTGAAAAAGTTCATGGTTATCTTTTTATTTTACTTTAACATTATTATCTTATATGTAGTTAGTTTTCAAAATAAATTTTTAATTTTGAATATCTCTTAAATTTACAAAGTACTGATTAACAGAAAAAAAGTGGGCCATCACTCCCGGAATTACCCTAATAGAAGACAAAACCAGTCATATAACAGAAGTCGATGTCACAAAATTCATGTTATCGATGTGGAAGAATACACAATCCACAAACATGTCCAGCACGTCATTGGACCTGCAACGCTTGTAATCGAAAAGGTCACACTGTTCCTAACTGTAGAGGCAAAGTGAGACATGTACAGGAGGAAGAAGAATAAGAGAATGGTAGTATGGAAAATAGAAGAGAAGAAGACACATTATCAGAAATGTTCTTCATTTTTGATTTTACTATACAAGGCACTTTTTGATGGTAAACAAGTGTGCCCTAATATTTCCCAACAATTAAGATATTCATAAAGAAAAATACCTTTTTAGTAACTAATTTAAATTTAAGATCATCATTTAAATTACTTTTTGTATATTGCTTTTGATTATCTTCCAAATAAGATGATACTTTACTTAACGTACTTAACGTACGCATAAATCTAAACGAATCCAAAAAACGAAAACTAATGTTGGTTCCTGCACCATATTTTGTAAATGAAACGTACCTTTCTTTATTTAAAGTAAATAAAGAAATATATCCGTTCATCTTTGTGCTAAGAGATTCAGTTATAAAATTACTGCCGTATTCTGATAAATTATGAAATACAATAGGTACATTATATGAATTTTGATACAAAACATTACAAGATTAATATCACAGCTCAAATACGACCAGCTATTACATTCTAGTTAGCGGATCATCGCGCAACGTCGCCTTTCGGTGTAAAACTTATCAAATCAGTGGCTTGGCTTACACCAAAATTTTAAAATATTTATTATTTGCATAGGCCTAGTTCGAGATCGAGTTAGTAGGTGATCTTTGAAGATAGTTACCATTTTGTAGTTTGTGGTGATTGTGCTACATAAATCTACCTTATAACTTTGTACAACTAACCCAGTCTTAAAATTTTTTCGTGACAAATATGTCCCAGTGGAAGAGACTTCAATGGTAGGAGAATCCATTGAAAAAAATAACGGCAAAAATAATATATATTATTTGATAACAAAAGATAAACACTATAATAAATCGCGTTATAAGTCCATATTTAAAGCACTATTGGCCATGAAAGACAAGGCTACAAAAAGTGGGGTAAAGAAAATAGCTTTACCCCGCTTATCTTGTGACCTTGACAAAAAGTCATGGCCAGTAGTGCTTGCAATGTTAAGAATTGTATTTAAAAAGTAAAAAATCAAACTAACAATTTGTTATATTTAATTCAATTCATGCCAATAAAAGTGATATATTTTCCTTTAAAAATTTTTTTCACCCCCTGGTCCCGTTTGTCAATAAAAATTTTTGATATTTTTTTATTATATGTTAGGAGAGACGTAAAAATACCGGTCTAATCAACGAACAACAATCTTTTTGAATAAAGTAAGAAATAACAAAAAAATTATATCATTCCCTTTAAAAAAAATTTTCCTATCCTCTTACCATTTGTCAATAAATTTATTTGGTATTTTTTGAAAATAATAATCATAATTTACAATTAAATTTAAAATAAATATAACGGGTTCATTTTTGTTCACCCCTCGTAGTAAATGTGCATATGGTAGTATGAGTCGAATTGTTTGAAATTATCAGATAAAAATGTTGATACAAACCATGCGGTCTGGGAAAAGGAGAAATGTGTTTCTTATACTGAATCTTGTAAAAGATTTAAAGAAAATCTATTTATATCTAAATAGCCATTACAGGTTAATTCTCATACTCCCCTCGTACGTGTAAGTGACTCCAGGTCAAGTATCGTTAAAAGTCCGAAAACATTATCTGTGTTTTATCAAAATACCAGAGGTTTAAAGACAAAAACTAGCCAGGTTTTTAATATGTTAATTCAATGTGAGTGCGAGATTTTCGCACTGAGCGAAACTTGGCTTGATACATCGGTAAACAACTCGGAATTATTTCCAGATAACTTCAATATATACAGGGTGGACGATTTTAAAAATGTGTCTATCCTAAAAAGCCTATATTATGCATTTATACGGTCTAAGTTGGAGTACGCTACAGTTGTGTGGAGTCCGATGTACCACTATCACATTAATCGCATCGAAGCCGTTCAAAGACGTTTCCTAAAATTATTGAGTTATAAATGTGATGGTATATATCCGCAGAATGGCATATGCCACGCAGAATTGTTACAAAGACATAATATGTTCAGCCTTGAAATACGGCGCAACTATCATTCCGTAATCGTCACATTTAAAATACTAAACAACATGATTGACTGTACTGACTTACTGGGGATGTTTAATATCTCTGTTCCAAGGATCACATCTAGAAGAACACAGACTTTTTATGCAAGTGTACCTCGTACCAATATTCTGAAAAATTCTCCGATTCATACAATGTCTAGTATAACTAACTTAATTAGCTCTGATATAGATATAGTTGCTTGTAAATTAGGGGATATTAAAAAGTATTTTTTTTTCTAAATCTTAGATTTTTTTGTATGTAAACAAATTTTCTTTTATCTTATATGTTCTGTTATTGTTAATTGTTCTGATTTTTCCTGCTCTGTAATTGGGTACCTGTTACCTGTAGAGCAGTGTAAATAAATAAATAAATAAATAAATAAATAAATGAGTTTCGAGTCGCTCGGCTAGCGCGCTGTTGCCAAATGTACATATGGTAGTTTGGAGCTAGGAGCCAGCTTCTCACCGATGAAAACGGTACAGTGAGAAATCGTTTGTTTTTGAAGATCAAGATTTTGACGATAGCGAATTTTTGGAACTCGATGGCTCAGTGTTTGACAAAAATATTTTTTCATTAAAGTCTGTTAGCAGTCTGTCATGGTTAAAAAAATAGCGTTCCTTCCATTATGTATAACTCAAAGTTATTACAGGATTAATGAATTCAAAGTGTGTACCAATTGTTTTTTAGTGGTATCAATAATTTAAATGTTAACATAGAAGTGGATCTTATTGGCGATCATTTTACTGGTGCAGCCTCCAGTTTAGCAGATGAGTGTTTTACTTGTTCGATTTGTGCTGACAAATTATTTCATTATGGTTTAGTACAGCGATTCTCAACACGGGGTACGCGTCTGAACACTTAGGGGTACGCGAAAAAATATTATTAATGGCGGATGTTAAAAATATAACTCCCGTCTTAGTTTAGTGTAAAGCGGCGGCAAATATTGGGCAAAAAATTTTTTTTAGCGTTCACTATTTATACACAAAATATTCTTCAAAGTTTTGTGGGCCCCGCGTCGTCGTTTTTTTACCTTCCATAGTTAATTTGGCAAATTTAGTAAATTTCCAGTACTGCCAGCTGTGGACCCATGCAAAACAAAAGCGTCAAACACCGAACGCAAACGACGAAACAATCCTCGCTTTTGCATCATCATATGACAACGGTTTGTGCTAGAATCTAAATGGATCTAATGTTACAAAGCGTGTCTATTGTAGTGTGATAAATTTTATACTCGTTTTTTGCGATTACTGAATAATTATTACGAATTAAATTCAAACTCTTTTTTCAATCGGTAAGTTTCTACATTATTTCAATTTCAAACTTAAATTAATTTCTAATAGTCCAGTAACTGAAGGTCCAAAGCTCCGATAAATTCCAAGAATTAACCACTCATGGTGCAATTTGTAGGTCATGACAAATACTTTCAAGGGAGAAAACCTTTAACACGATAGCGGCTGAGAATGGGGCCCAAAATGGGCCCCTAAACCCTGGAAAAAGGGTTTTCCGCTGATATCTGCCAAAATATAGGACTTAGAGAAATTTCCTTCAGACAAAAGATGGAGATTATTTTATTATCTACAAAAGTGTCCCTTATCATTTTTCTCGGAAATTCGATATTTTTCGAGATAATGGGACCCAAAAGTCCGCTCATTCTTACGATGCTGGATCTCTGCGAGTGCCGCTGTCTAGGCATTGACTTCCGTAAGCAGGCGGACAACTTTTTCCATATCTCGGCCAAAAATTAACATTTTTTCATGATTCAAAGTTCATTGCAATGGGAAAACCAATCCCTATGTGACTCGCAGTCCGTTTCTATTTGCCAAGAATATTTAAAAAAGCGGTCAAAGTATTTTTTTACAATATTTTGAGTCTATTTCATTAATCCATTATTTTTTCCAAAAAATACTCTTTTCTGTTTCTTTTTTTTGATAATGGGACCTTGGGAGGTCTTAAATGATGTAAGAAAAGTTTGCACACCATCTTTCTCGCGTTCAAAAAAAAAATTCATTTGTTTATTAGCATTTTTCAGCCGTGCTCGGAGTTCCATAGAATCTTTAGAACAAGCGTGAATTGAAAATTTTTTATTTATTGGATTGTTTAACAAGGCACATCACATGAAAGCTGAGATTCTCTATTTTTCGAATCCATTTTTTAATTTTAAATCAGGACTGAGAATTCCCCAGAAATTAAGGAAAATTGAGACTATGAGCCAAAACCGGACTTTCATGTTTAAACTCTTCTTGTTCTTTGCTCTTTATTTTTTAAGGATTAATAACTAGACCAAAGTAAAGCTCATATTCTCACCTTTCCATTGATATAAATTAATTCCTACTTTTCTTCTTGATTCTTAAACGTTCTCTACAATTATATCCCTTCGTTTCTACGCTCTCCGTCCGAGACTCGTGGCGTCGCACAATACCCTAACCTCGCGTGCCCACGCAGCCACGTTCGTCGGCTGCTTCTGTTAGTTGGTAAACAAGCTCTGTTTTGGAGTCGTTGGCGTGCCCGGTTATTCATATTATTTATTTATCCAATAAATATAATAAATTAATTCGATAAATAAATATAAATAGTTCGGGAATTTAAAAAAAGTGAAAAGTGTTTACTCAGGAATTTCAAAATTTATTTTATTTTTTCTTGAATCAGCCATTAAAAAAAATTAATGAATTTTGAAGATTTTTTTCTTCAGTTGTTCGTTGAGCAGAAAATAAGGTTTGGGTGCTTTTGATTTACATTATCAATTTGGTATTATTGTTGTGACAATTATGTTATTGATTTTTTGGTGTAGGTCTTGTTCTAGAAATGGAGGCGGACTCGGTTTCAGAATGCTTTGTTTGTAAGCAGGATGTTGAGGATGACAGTGTAAATGTCGCTCGTGGTTTAGACACTTTGATTCAAGTGAATAAGGAAAGAGGCGATAATTTTCACCTTATGCTCCAGAAACAATCCTCCGTACGAATGCATAACAAGTGTAGGGAACGCTACACTATTAAATCTCGAGGCAAGTTCGCTTACAACGACTTTGAAAAGCACTATTCAAGAAAATTGGATCATTTAACAAGCCCAAAGAGACAAAAAAAGCGTTCCAGTGGTGGTTTTGATTTCAAAAACAATTGTTTATTCTGTGATTTACCAGCTTCAATAGAAAAGGAGAAAAAAAAGGAGGTTTGACAAACAAGCGTGTTATTATACTTGTTTCGAAACCAGAATTCAAGACCAATCTTATGAAACGGATCACAGCACATTCTCATATAGAAAAGTATAGACAGATGTTAGGAAAAATTTCTGGAATCGACCTCACAATTGCTGGTGCAAGATTTCATGAAACCTGTCGACTTGCATTTAATCGATTGTCTGAAAAATCTGACAAACCTAGAGGACGGCCCGAGGATCAAATAATTACAGACCAGATTGAGAGAATTGTCGCTTACATTGACGAAACTAAGGAAGAGATGTACAACCTGGACGAGCTGATTAAGATTGCAGGTATTTATTACTAATAACAAATTACTATGCGCTGAGAGCAGCCAGTATTCCCAAGTATTATAAGTAAAAAATGAATTTTAGTCGCTCCAGCAACTAAACAATGAATTTTAGTCGCTATAGCGACTAATGTCATATTGTCGTCGATTAAGCGACTAATTCCCACTTTTTAGTCGGGTCAGCGACTAAAACCGGCACCTTAGTCGCTGGCGACTAAAAAATGGAAGTTTTTTAGTCGCTACTGTTTTCAGTGTAACAAATTGCTTGGAGGTGTCTGGGATCACCCTGAAGATTGGGGATTAATTTTGGTGGACGGAATTCAACCCTGTCAAGACAATGCTCGTCTTAGATTTTACCCCTGTCGCTCCTCTCAATTGTTATTAACAATTCCTAAATAACAAATTATTTGGTGGTGCCTGGAATCGCCTCTAAGGCTGCAATTTGCCTTTTTTGGGCTTGATTTAACCCTTCAAGACAACAGTCGTGAGAGACAGTTGTCAATTTATTATTGAATAATTGTTAATAACAATTTAGGGGGATGGGCTTTCTAGGAATTCCGTCAGAAAAATGCAAGATTTGTGGGGAAAACCCCGAAATTCTTCAGTATTGCAGAGAAACAACAAAGAAAGAATCAAATTACTAGGAATTATGACAAAAAAAATCTAAAATTTTTGAGACACATGCCAAAAACCATTTTGTCAGGTCCTCCACACATATAATTCTGAACATAAAATACGATAACAGGGTGTTCTAATAATGGTGTTTTTTCTTAGGAGAGCCTAAAATAAACCGGGACACTCTGCGCATGAGGTTGAACAAGCGGTATCCCGACGACCTAATCGGTTTTTCTGCATCGAATGGCAGTGGAGCAATCATGTATTTCACAGACACAGAATATAAAATTTTGAAGAATAATCTCACATCCATTGGCGGGAATATCGAAGATGAAGAGACGAAGATTCTCGATCAAGCTGCCGCAATTATTCGGCGGAGCATATCAACATTTCCTCACAATCGTGACGAATATCCTCCAAGTGACAGCCTGCTAGCCGGACTGGATGATAATGTACCAGATAAGCTACAATATTTGATTAGTAGGATTATTTTGACTAATAAAAAAAAAGATCATGTAGCCTTAAAAAGAAAATGTGCTGTCATAAGCCATTCAATAATAGCGACGGCCCGGCCTGTTCTATATGTCGCGTATTCAGCTTGGTTTGGGAGTAATGCTTTTTCGCAAATACGGTTCGCGAAATCTTCTCGATGTACTATTTCAATTAGGATGTTGTATCTCATACTCGGAGGTGATCAAATATCAAAATAGTATAATGCATGCAGACCCCCCCAGTTATTAAGAAGGGCTCTTTCGCGCAATTTATTTTCGACAATTGCGATTTTAACGTGGATACGATAGACGGGAAGAATACATTCCACGGAATGGGAGGTATCATTGCTGCTACTCCTGCAGATTGTTATGAAGCCAAGCAGCCCATAGACCGCCAGGTTGGCAAGCTTGCTCGAGAGACTATGGATAAACATAAGATCTTTTTGAGAACCCATAGGCCTGCCAACGTGTCCGGGTATAAAAATATAACAGCTGCTGTACTTGACATACCTGAATTTAGTATCGCAAACATTCACAATGCAGATTTTTTGTGGTTATACGGCAGGACCAAATTGCCAAACACTGCAGGCTGGAACGGATTCATGGGCAAACTGACTGAAAATTACAATTACGAACGGTCTAAAATAATATGCTTGCCATTTGTAGACCATCAGCCGAGCGACCCAAGTACAATCTTCACCGTGTTGAAATATGCCGCGGAAAAAGCCCAAGCTTTAGAACTTCCATCCTGCATTGTTACATTCGACCAACCTCTATACCAAAAAGCGACCTAAATGGTTAAATCTTGCAACGACGATGACCCCATATCTGGAGTAATTACTAGGCTAGGTGGATTTCACCTGCTTCTGTCATATCTTGGCGCCATCGGATTTATAATGTCCGGAAGTGGACTAGAAGACGCGCTGGGTTTTAATTATGCCGCCGGGACATCAAAAAAATGCTTCACGGACATGCGTACCATCGGGCAATGCGTGGACATTCATTGGTTTTTTCTGCTCTATGCGAAAAAATATTCCAAGAAATAGAATTTTCAGCTGATGAAGAGTCAGGCATCCAACATTTGCTCACGAATTTTGA
The DNA here is from genome assembly GCA_951812935.1 of Hermaeophaga mercurialis. Lineage (NCBI taxonomy): Eukaryota > Metazoa > Arthropoda > Insecta > Coleoptera > Chrysomelidae > Hermaeophaga > Hermaeophaga mercurialis. The sequence goes on from OX638366.1 coordinate 12,169,195, forward strand.
TACGATTGATTACAACAATGTAGAGGCTTATGAATTTATAACAAGCGCGAATGAAAAATTCATCCAGAAAATGAACGAAATTGAAGGGCGAGGGAAAACAGCAAAGTTATGGATACAATATATGCGCATGTTCCAAATAGCAAAATGTTATCTCAGGTCAGAGAAAATGGGTGATTAGGTATCGCAGTTAATATATATCGAGCAAATGCTCCCTTATTTTCATGCGGCCGGCCATTTCAATTATGCACGTTCAGCCCATTTGTACGTTCAGTTAATGAGAGGTTACATTAGAGACATGGAAGAATCTATACAAGCTGATCCAACCAATACCGCACTAATTATGCAATACAGAAATTTTGTAACAAACGGATTTAACACAGTTAGACGTACAGAAAAATTTTGGTCGGGCACCTTTACGAACATGACGATCGAACAAGACTTCATGAGAATGGTTAAGGTTAGTGGTGGATTGGTAAAAAGAGGGTTTAATATCGGCGCGACTACAAAGTTCATAGCATCCCTCCCTTTCATGGTGGATATTTGTAACCAAATGGAGGTGTTTTGTGGGGTTCAGTCTAATTCTAGTGACCAGTACGTCGATGCCCGAGATTGTCGAGTGGCTCGTGATGGTGAAGACAGGGCCAAACAAATCGCGTGGTTTGATGTCCATAATCCTTTCCCATACGAAGAGAAACTTGTTGCCTTGTCAACGGGGCTCGTCGGCGGAGAACACGTGAATTGTCACGATGCTTTTATGGTTGGGAAAGCTAGTATAATAAGTCAAGTTCAAGGGAAGCGGTTTGCTGATATTTCATTCAAGCGAAAGCATCGCGTGGTGCCCCTCATCAATGCCACGAGCTCGGGAAAGGTTCAGGACGCACTCGTAACCGTGGATCCATTATTAATTTTCCAGAGGATTACCATAACAAAACAGTCGGAAAAAGATTTAGCAAGGTATTTTTCTCATGAACTAGCTCCTTTTCCCCTGAGTATATTTGAAAACGGGACGATGCGCAAAACCGCCAAATCTGCGTTACTAAAAGTTTTCTCACCAGAAAAAGAACGCATTGACAAATCGAAATGCGCTTATATTTTCGATGGGGGAATGTTAATACATCGCGTCCCCTGGTCCGTCAATGAGCTTTTCAAAGATATTTTTGTCAGATATGTCAAATATTTGGAAGACCATTATCCAAAGGAAGTGACAGTAGTATTCGATGGTTATGGCACCAATTCTAATAGTACTAAAGGGGCTGAACGTTCGCGGCGTGCAAGCAACAAGTCTTGTCCTGACATCCAATTCTCTCCGGACATGGCTGCAACGGTTCCATAGGACAAATTTTTATCCAGTAACTACAACAAAAGTCGGTTCATTGATTATTTGAAGGAAGCCTTGGAAACAAAGGGGTATTCCACTAAACAAGCCTTGGACGATGCAGATTCATTAATTGTCCAAACAGCGCTAGAACAAGACTCTGTAGGCAAGCTACCAGTAGTAGTAGTGGCAGAGGACATCGATATATTAGTATTATTAACAGCCTTAACGCCACAAAATCGTAAGATTTGTCTTAAAAGCTGCCAAGGGAAATAAATCCGAGCAGATGTTCTCTTCCAGGAGCCTGGATGCCCGTCCCTTCATGAGAGATAACATCCTATTTTTGCATGCAATGACCGGGAGTGATACAACATCTGCCTTTTACAGAAAAGGGAAATCAACAGTAGTGGAAAACTTGTCCACAATCGGGGCAAAAACTGGACACAGTGAACTCAAAAGGGCCATTGAAAGTTTTAGGGATCAAGATCTTACTCATGAGACTGTTTTCGACAAAATTAGAATGCTTGCCACCTACCGCTGAAGCTGCTAGGCAGCACTTTTATCGGGTCTATTTACAAGTGCAAAATTGGCTGGGGAACGACCTATCGCCGGAGGAATGGGGGTGGAAACATGAGGGGCGTGAACTGTTACCGATCCAGAATACAAAGGAACCGGCCCCCCCGGAACTCTTGAAAATGATTTTCTGTCAATGCAAGACAGGCTGCGAGAAGAATTGTTCGTGTTTGAAAGCAGGTCTAAAATGCTCGTCCATTTGTGGTTCATGTCAGTTAACACAATGTTTAAATTACAAAAAAATGAAGGTATATTCCCGGAAGAAGTAGAGGTAGAAGGAGAACCAGAAGGGCTGGAGGAGGAAGAGGAAGGGTTAGAGGGGGAACAAGAATCAGGAGAGGGAGAGGTAGAGATAGAGCAAGAAAGACTAGGCAAGAGTATCGTTGACGATGAAGACGATGAAGAATATGTAGTTGATTCTGATTACATGGAAAGCTTAGAATTAATGTAAAAGTTGTTATGTAAATAAATGTATGTTTTGGTTTCAACAAATTTTCGTTAATAAATGTAATTTTTCCATAATGTAATACAATAATAATTTTTTAATAATGTAATAAATGTACAGACTTTTTTAATGTAACGACGTATTTTTTCCTAAATCCTGCGCCTACATCATCCCGAAATAAGTTTGCGAAAAAATTGAAAAAAAATGCGAAGGACGCCGTCGAGGAAATCTTCACCAACTCCTCAAAGTTGTCACTTGTTATTGGGTAAAACAACGTCACTCACAACTTTAACGCATGGAAAAATACATTTTTGCAATTTGAATTACAATTTTTGCAGTCTCAATTTGCAACTTCTATCCTTGGGAGATGATACTCAGCGTTGGCTAAGAAAATAGAGATCTCAAACGCCACTTCAGTGCAAAAGCAACACATGTAATACGCCAGTAAAGGTCGAAAAATTGATTTTTGTCGGGGTTTTCATTTACGCAATCCGCGACTTAGCGAGCAGAGCGAATGCCCTGGCGCCATCTACAATTGGTCTCCAGAGGTCAAAAGATAGAGATCAATGTATTTTCAACTCCATCGAGCGGAAATTCGGCCAGAAACTACTATATCTATTCACTAGGAAAATTATGGATTTTTCGACGTCCATTTTTGCGAAAAATATTGGTCTTGTGAAAAAATTGGTAGAGGTCATTATTGTAGATAATGAAAAGATCTCCATCTTTTGTCTGACGGAAATTTCTCTTAAGTCCTATATTTTGGCAGATATCAGCGGAAAACCCTTTTTCCAGGGTTTAGGGGCCCATTTTGGGCCCCATTCTTAGCCGCTATCGTGTTAAAGGTTTTCTCCCTTGAAAGCATCTGGGATGACCTACAAATTGAGCCACAAGGGAATAATTCTCCGAATTAATCGGAGCTTTCGATATTTTCAGGTCTTCAGTTACTGGACTATAAATGAATTTAGGATTAAATATGGATCAGTGGTTGAAAACAGGTACAAAAAAAAACAATAAACGCACACTAGAAAGTGACAAATTAGTTATTACTTCTGAAGTCACATCAAAAACACAAATACAAAACACAGAAAACGCGCTGTCTTCAGTTCTGCAGATAGCTAAAAAGAGGAAATACTGCGACGAATATATGAAATATGGATTTTCATATACGGGTGGTGAAGACAGCCCTAAACCCAAATGTGTAGTATGTGGTGAAGTGCTATCAAATGGAAGTATGAATCCCTCCTTGCTTTTGCGCCATCTCCAAACAAAACATGCCAATTATAAGAACAAAGAACATGATTTTTTTAAACGCTTAGCAGCTCAAAATATGAAGATGTCAGTCTTGACATCGTACATCCTGCCAGCTAATCAAGATAGTGAAAATGCGACTGAAGCTAGTTACCGCATTAGTTACCGAATTGCTAAATGTGGTAAAAATCATACAATTGCAGAGAATCTAATTCAACCATGCATAAAAGATGCTGTTCAGTGTATGCTTGGAGAAGAACACATGCAAAAAATAAAAATTATTCCTCTTTCGAACAGTACAATATCTCGAAGAATTTTGGATATGTCTGATAATGTTGAGGCAACAGTGATTGATAGAATTAAAAAAAAGTAGGTTTTTCGCTATACAAGTTGATGAAAGCACCGATGTCGCTAATTTTGCTATTTTGCTTGTTATTGTGAGGTATTTAAAAGACAATGAAGCCGAAGAAAACCTTTTACTTTGTCACGCTCTGTCAGAACACACAACAGGTGAGGATATATTCAATGCTATCAATCTTTATTTCCAAGAAAAAGGTATAAATTGGGCTAATTGCTGTGGGCTTTGTACCGATGGTCTATATCAGGTATTTATTCCGGTTTCCGCGGTCGAGTCTTGAAGATAGCTCCTAATGTAAATTGGAGTCACTGTTGCATCCACAGGCAAAGTTTGGCATCTAAGCACCTTCCAGTGCAATTGAAGCTTGTTCTTGATGAAGCTACGAAAGTGGTTAATTTTATAAAGTCAAGCTCAACCAACTCGAGAATTTTTAAAACTCTTTGTGAAGATTTTGATAGTGTTCATTCTACACTGCTTTATCATACAGAAGTAAGGTGGCTTTCTCGAGGAAAGGTCCTTACCCGATTGTTCGAGCTTAGACATGAAGTACAAGTTTTTTTTGAAGAACATCCTTTTCAACTGGCTTCCAAGTGTCACGACTGTAATTGGCTTCAGACGCTTGCGTATTTATCCGACATTTTTCTACGTACAAACAATCTAAATTTAGCACTTCAAAATGACTCCATTTCGATATTCAATGTCTCAGATAAAATTGAATCAATGATTAAAAAGATTAATTTTTGGAGAACATGTATTGAAAACGATCAACCGGAGGTATTTGAAACTTTGCACAATTTCTTATCAGAGAATAAACTTTGCCTCTCCAGAGAATTGAGCAACAACATATCTGAACACTTAAAAGAGCTAAAATCAAATCTCGAGCGGTATTTTCACAAACCTGATGCAGGAAACAATTGGATTTCGGATCCTTTCAACGACAAATACTTTCAAATAGCTAAATTATCAATCGCTGAAAAAGAGAACTTAATTGACCTTTCAAATGACTCTACTTTGAAAGTCGAATTTAAAAGAAAATGTCTTCTGGTCGCATATCAGCACCGACTATGAACAGCTTTCAGCCAAAGCGCTTAACGTTTTGTTACCATTTACAAGTACAGTGCTGGTGGAAAGAGCATTCTCTTCATATCTCTTTATTAAAAACAAATACCGTAATAAACTGAATGCAGCTCCTGATTTAAGATTATACCTTGCATCAATCGAACCTGACTTCAAAAAATTATCCGCCTCAAAGCAAGCTCAAGGATCTCACTAAATGTAATACGTTAATTAAAATTAATGAAAAATTATAATGTAAAAAATATAATAGTTTATATTTATGTCGTTTTTTATTAAAATATATGTAACCATAATTATTGTTTTACTTTTCATCAGTACACATTCTCTGCATACTCATTGACACCTTATTGCTATTTATTTAGTGTTCGAACAAGTTTAAAAAAAAAACAAATACGCGAGTATTAATATTTTTATTTTTTTCTGATATATGGGGTACAATTTAGAATAATAAACTGAAAAGGGGTACTCAAGCCAAATAAGGTTGAGAAGCGCTGGTTTAGTAAATTATTGCATAGTATGTAAGTGTTTAAAGTTGAATAAATATTAATTATACTGTTTTATTGTTTTCTTTTATCATTTTTATGGTTCAGAGAAAATAAATAAATAACTAATAATTATATGTCCTGGTTTAATGGAAATTATTCCATTATAATATAAAATTGTAATACTACTAATAAAAAAGTTATATAAAACATCTCCGTGAAGTACTTACTTGTTGACCATAATATAATTACTAATTTTCAATAAAAAATAAATTATATCTAAAGTAAAAAAATGTATAAAGAAATATAGAAATATTTTTCCTACGACAATAAAATTATTTCTCACTAATAAATTATTTTAAATGTCAAATATTTTAAGATCTACAAAATTAATTACTACCTCTTTTAAAGTTATATTTAACAATCTATTGCTTTAAGTTTAAAAATCTGTATGGACCATGATGTTATGGGTTTATAATAATATTATATAAAACAAAGCTCATAAAATGGAAGTGCATACACTAGTATCTGTTGATTTCCCCAAAAAATCCATTTAATACAATGCAACAAATAATGTGACTTGCATATCTTAGCTCTGAAATAATCAGTAATAATTAATTAAAGGTGAAACATGTTGCATAGCTATTAGGTGCTGTTATGATATATCCATACTTAGTATTCAAAAGTTTAGGCTGTGCTATTAATAGTATGTCTGAATGTTTTGTATTCATTTTTAAATAAACGCGTGTTGGTGTCTTATTAGTTAGCATAATTATAATACACCCTTTCAATATTAATATTCAATTGAATTAATTAGAATTTTTTTTTTAATTTAGTTAAAAGTTAAGCGGTTATTATGTTAATTGCAATTTTAAGTGTGTGGATTCTCAAAGATATTTTTTAAATGTGTATGAGTATATGTGGAATTACTAGAATTATTAAACAGGTTAGTTTAATTTAAAATTTTACTTGATAAGTATTCATTAAACTGATTTAGCTAGTAAATGTGTTATTTGGAACTAGCTAAATCATATAAAAAATAAATATTTGTAATTTTAATAAATCTTTTTTTATCATATCGTTATGATTGTGCATTTTATAGAATAGTTATAAATAAAACAAATTACATTATTTTATTGATCTATTTGTGAGTTTATCAGTTTAATTCTAAATGAATCATGTTTAAGAGACTTGTACAATCTTGATTTCACTAATTAATTTTAATTTTATTTAGTTTTCTCTATGCACTATACTAACTTGTTCTAATTTGGATTATAGGATATTATTCTTAATAAAACTTTTTAAGTTATTGATATAAATGTTTTACAAAAAACAAAATTTGTTTGATTGTCTCAAAACTAGTGAAATTAAGCAATAGGTAAAATAATAGATAAATACTATATAAAATTATCCATTCCTTAAAATTTAGAAGCCGTTGTCTTAAAAGAGAATAAAATACCATATAGTTTTAAAAAATGTATTTGACAGTTTAAAATTTAATTGTAACATTTTTAATTTTATTGGCAGTTTCTAAAAATTTTTTTTTTCTAATTTTAACAATTTATTCTTCATATTATTATTTTTACGAAAAGTTTCAACATAAAACTGTTTATTCAAAATTGAGAAAGTTTCAACGTATTTTTTGTATTTTAAACACATTTCTTCATCACTAGTTTCCTGACCACTCCGACTGTCATTTTGTGATTCCTGGCCCATATCATTCTCTTGGTCACTTTGATTGTCTGCATCTTCTGTTTCTTGGTCTATACCTTCCTTTTGGACACTTTGATTTCCATTGTCTGCATCTTCTAATTGCTCGAAATATCCTCATACTTCGGGTCCAAAAGAGGCTCATGTACACTTTCAAAATTAGCACTTCCCTTTACTCTTTGTAAATGACTTAATATTTTAATAGAATGTCTACCAGCGTTGTGAAGCGGTGTGAAAGTGTTGGTTTTCTCTAAAGAATTTTTGAATCTTCTGTAACCAATAGGCATTGGCATTGGCTTATCACTGGACACACATATTATTGAATCCGTCGATATATTATGTTCATTCAAATTGGTAGTCATATTTGACAAATAATTTTGGATTTTAACACTTTTCTTCCCTTTGGAGGGTACTGCAAATTTGACACAACCAATGAGAATTTAACAGGGGTGATTTTTCTAAATGTTCGTGAGAAAGCATATGAGAAATTCTTAATTTTTATAAGAATAATTTTTTCAATGGAAATTAGCGCAATAGTGTTTTCTTTTTATTTGAACAAGTGTCTGTTTACATGAGAAAGGAAACAATATTTTAATTCCCAGAGACGAGAGTATCTATTTTAAAATAAACAACTGCAATATCAGACCGTTGACACAATTGGAAAAAAAATAATCCTTCTCCGACTTACACTGCTGTTAATTATTCAGCCACTTCCATTAATTTAAAAATTTAATGAAAACTGTACCATTGCATTTTTTTATCATAGGCCTTAACAGTAATGGCCACTTAATATTGTGCCAATAGATGCCCATCAATTTAATATATGAGGCATACTATTTTTTGTCACCTTGTAGGCCAGTAAGACGGCGGCCAACGGATCTTATAGAATGGCCCAGTAAAACATACAGGGTGTTACTATATTCGACCGACAACGCTTTACCCCAGAGAGCTCTCGTTAATTGATAATTTTGATATAGGAACATAAACCCTTAAAGGGCTTAGTTTCCGAGATACAGGGTGTTAAAAGTTTGAAATCAAAATTAAAAATTTGTCATAAATCAAAAAAATTAAATTCAAACAAGTAGTAGTATGGGACATGTGATCGTGGGAACTTTTTCTGTCGATCCTTATGGACGGACACGCCCCCTCACGTGACCTACCCCCACTCCACGGCATATCTCCGGCGGCTCATGTAGATGTGGAGAAGAATGGCTTGAACGTGGTGGCACTTCAGCAAGAAGATACAGGTCTTGAACGTGGTGGCACTTCAGCAAGAAGATACAGGCCTTCAACGTGTTGGCAGTTCAGCCAAAAAGGCCACGAGGATTCCCGAAACTGTCACTTGACGGCACCGGAGAGCGGCGGCGGCGGCGGCCATTTTAGTGCGGTCTTGACAGTTCAGCTAGAAGAAGAAGAATGGAGCTCGTTCAGTCACCTATAGAAAAGAAGAAGAAGAAGAAATTACTATAGTCGAGTCGGCGCGCGATTCACGACGGCGACGCACGAATGCAGGCCCGAGCGGAGGTGATCCAAGATGGCGCGATTCATGGCGGCGATGCACACAAGCGGTGGCTGGCCGTCGCTTGTGTGTGACGTAGTCGAACTGATTCATTTTAAAGATATCGGCTGGATATAATAGTCGTCGTTGTCGCCAGGACAGGCCATGTTGCCTTTTTATTATTATTTATAAATTGTTGCCATATTTCCGTAGAAACGCCGGCCATCGCTTGTGTGTGTAACGTAGTCGGACTGATTCGAATCGAAGATAACGGTTGGATAATTTGTCACCCGTTACCTTGTTTATGAGAGAGAGAGAGAGCGTTATCAATTGTGGTGACCATGTTTCTGTTTAAAAATTACTTGAAAGTTGAATTCACTATTGAGATAATGTTTGGAATCCATGTTGCCATATTTTTTATTACTATTATTATTTATACCATGTTGCCATATTTCCGAAGAAACCGTAAGTAGGGTATAATAATATCAAAGTATGAAAAAAAGTATGATTTATTTAAAGGGTTTGTATTTGTATCAAGCGCAATGAACGTAGCCGTAAGGGCATGACCCGCTATTATTGGTTCAATTGAATTGTAAAAAAAAAGACCAGCATGATCTAGAAGTAACATAGATGAGGAACGAGACAAGGAACACGGTAGAAAAATCACGTAAACGTCAAAAAACGTGACGTAAAACGTCTAGCACGTCTAAAAACGTCACGTTTTACGTCACGCACCTCACGTTTTACGTCACGCACCTCACGTTTTACGTCACGCACCTCACGTTTTACGTCACGCACCTCACGTTTTAACGTATCACGTGTCACGTTTACGTCTCGCACGTCAAATGTTTAACCTATTTTTAGGGATACTCTGAAAATTATCATTACCGATGTAATATAGTTAAATAAGGCTACCTAATTTGTGCAACTTATAAAATTATTGCATAAGACTTTTCCACAGAAGCGTTGTTACACACATCAGCCCACTAGCGCAGCCATGTTGAATTTTGTAAACTTAAAAACAATACGAAATTATTTATTGCTAGCATCCCTTTTTAATAATGACCTCGTCCGTTGTTTTCTCTACTGCCGTTCTGTCTAATCGGAAATTTTTGAAAAATTTTAGAAAATCTACAATACAAAATTGATTCTTACAGCTATTTTTAATTTAATTTATTAGTAATCTTATTTCGTTTAAATCGTAATTATCAAACCATGAATGAAATGATAACCTGGAAACGTGTTTTCGCACGTTATCTGTCTTATCGGGGAGGCTTCATCCGGTATGACAGTTAAAAGTATCTCTAAAGAGTATTATATTTGTGTTTATTATAACAGGTGTTTATAGTATTTCTTAAAACATAGCGAAAAAGCTCTTTTTTCACGTGAACATATCGTGATTATTTGATTTAAAAATATTTCCGAATAAAGTCTGTCTAGTTTACGAAAAAATGCAATTTCACCTGTTGGATGAATATGTCACGTGACCCTTTTTGCACACGGCCCTACAAAAAATGCCGATAAGAAATATTCCTTATTTTTCATAATCTACAACCGGAATGTCTGAAATACATTGTTTTTAGATGCGAAATGAATTTTTGTTTTTGTTTTTAAAATATTTCCGAATAAAGTCTGTCTAGTTTACGAAAAATGCAATTTCACCTGTTGGATAATTAGGGAACGTGACCCCTTTTGCACACGGCACCACAAAATGTCGATAAGAATTATTCTTTATTTTTCATAATCTACAACCGTAATGTCTGAAATACATTGTTTTTAGATATAAAATGAACTTTAGTTTTAATTTTTAAAATATTTTCGAATAAAGTCTATCTAGTTTACGAAAAATGCAATTTCACCTGTTGGATAATTAAGGAACGTGACCCTTTTTGCACACGGCCCTACGAAAAATGTCGATAAGAATTATTCTTTATTTTTCATAATCTACAACCGGAATGTCTGAAATACCTTGTTTTTAGATATAACATGAATTTTGGTTTTAATTTTTAAAATATTTTCGAATAAAGTCTGTCTAGTTTACGAAAAATGCAATTTCACGTCGGATAATTAGGTCACGTGACATACCCCCACTCCGGCACTACAAAAATTTAAAAAGTACAAGTACAGGTGTGCGTGATCATTCCTATCAGTTTAAGATTAAGTAACAAGTTAATTTCTAACACCATAGTTTTTTGAAAATATTTTGCTAAATGTTTAAATGTAAATGTGATTTCACCAGTTGTACCAGACCGGAGAAAAGATTTAATTCTTTTAGTGTCAGTTCGGATCCCCTGTCCATCAGGTAAGTGCTTAAATTTTATTCCTCGATTTTTCAAATTTAGGTCTATTTAATAATTTAGGCTATAGATGAGCCCTTCTTTTCGAAGAAGATAATGTAAATAATCTAACTGAAGATGAAATAATTCAGCTTTTAAGGGCTTCCAAATATTTTTAAAAGACCAGAAAGTTTTAATAAAAATTTATTTGATAACTCATATATTCATTTCGATTTTAACTTTGCTGAATTAGGCTGTTAGCACTTCTCACAAAATACTGTAATTACTGCTCTTTTAATTTCTCTTGAGGTGATGTTTATATAGTTGTATTTTCCATCATCGTTTCCCTGATTTTATTTAAATTTACACAACTCATACATTCATTTTTCAGATACAGAAGAAGAAGAAAGCTGACTACACAGATTTAAAGCGAGTTGATACCCCCTCTATTAAGGAAGATAATGTAGCTGTGGCTTAAATTATTCAATTTAAGGATAGCCAAATGGATTTGAGGTGATGTTTATACAGTTGTATTTTCCACCAACGTTTCCCTGATTTTATTTCAATTTACACAACTCATACATTCATTTTTCAGATACAGAAGAAGAAGAAAGCTGACTACACAGATTTAAAGCGAGTTGATAGCCACTCTATTAAGGAGGATAATGTAGCTGAGGATTAAATCATTCAATTTAAGGATTGCCATAGGGATGAAAAAGACCGGTAAGTTTTAATAAAAATTTATTTAGTGCTTTATAAATATATAACTCATTTTTTAAATTTTTTAAAGCCGTAAGGCAGCGAACTATGATCCGGAAGAAATTTTCTTTTTGTTGACATAGGTTGATATCTTTTCTCTGATGTTACGGTTATCACCTCATGATCCTTAGTTCTTCTGATCTGCTTCGAAATGATAAAAATAGGCTCACTTTTTGTCAAGACCATCTCCCTGATTTTTTCAAAATTCAGCCTCTGAGAAGCAGTATAGTTTAGTGAAATTCCTTTCACTTTACAGACAACATATTCACTACCATTACAGCTGTATTTATAGGCATAATTTTTAGGGCCCCCTGAAACGAATTCTGTAATAAATCCCCCGTTTAGCTCGTCCGTAAGATCTCCAATGCAGTCGCCAGTGGAAAGGTCAGGAAGACCGACTTGCGAAGAATAGATAATTGAATCGGTATCGTAATATAAGGCTCTCTCGCCCACCTGATCCAGGTAACTATATAATTTTAATCTAGCTAAAGCTGTAACATAGGCAGCTAATATAACATTTACTGTTGGGGAAATATCGTAGGCCTCCTCTTTGTATTCCCACGTTACAATTAACGTTTCCTCATTTACCGGTAAAATGGTGTTTACCACTATTGCGGGGTTCGACATCATTGAATAAAATTCAGCAGAATTTCTAATTATAGATGTTTTAGGCATGTTTTGTCTCTGTCCCAGCTTGCCCCAGAAAGAGTTTAACATCAGTTTTGCCAATGATCTTAAACCAGGATTCTCAGTTATTTCAGAAAACTCCAGTAAAATGTCTTCTCTATGTAGAAATTCCTCAATATATCTATCTTTCTCAGCATCTGTCGCACAATTCTTTGGCCAGCCGCTGGCTTGCTGTTTGATTTTTATAAACTTATTCATCATGCCTGAGAATAAACCCTCCTGCTCCCGGCTGAGTTGTATGGTGTTGTAACTCCATATTTCGTAGATTTCCATCATTTTGTACCCTTTCTCAATAGCTTTAACGACTTCTTCAATCACCCATGTACCATTTAAAGCTCTTTCCTCGTCATCGTGAGTACAATCGTCGTCTTAGTTCATCCCCTCGCCGCATTTACGACAAAGGACAAACGTACATTTATCATTCATTCTATAAGGCAGTACAGGGTGATACAGGTTTGTAGGCGGTAATATTTTACATTTTATCACACCTGACATTTGGGAAATATCAGCCAATTTGCATTCTTCTTCTCCCACATAAATTTTTTTGGGGTGGCCAATAGGAAATTTACCAAATTTACACACATAAGGGTAAAGTGAACATACATCAACATATTTAATTTTCTCATTTTCTTTCGCCTTGTAATATTCCACTGTATTCCCCGTTCGGCCCCCGTACAGAGAATCTCTAGGGTTTAGAGGTAAATATTTTATGTAAGAATGGTTTTCTGTGTATTCTTCAATTTCTTTATTTAACATTTTTCGAAAATCGCATTCCCACATTTGTACAACTTTATACCCATTTTTCTCCAAATGTTTATTTTTATTTACAGTTCGTTGAAATCTGTTTTCCATACAATCAGAGGGATCGTCTTTTAATGCTTTATCACGGTTATTTGTATAGCATTTCGGACAACCGTGAAAATAACAACCCTCGAATTCAAAGACGGTATCTCCATGTACCCCATCAACTTTAACCCCGGCAACTCTGGCCTCTTGACCTTTGGCCACATGATGTATCTCGATACTTCTTTGATGCTCTTCCCATATCAACCATTGTAAAGCTATTTTCGAATGGTTATCTCTGAATCTGTAGCCACCTTTAGGGATTATGCCGATCGTGTTTGGTTTTAAAAAGTTTCGCCGAAATACCTTGTTGCACGCAGACGCAATTGTGCTTGCCTCTGTGAATGGACACACATTTGACGTCTCCAATAGCTGCTGACGAAATTTGAGACAGGCCTGCGTTAGAATCTGTACATCAGAAACACAATACTCCACAATCTCCTTTTGAAAATCAAATATGTAATTTTCAGCAATTTTCTCGTTGTGCCATTTAATTAATTTCTCGCGCGCATCATCTTTTAAGTTGTCAGGGTCGTAGAATTTCAATGCAGGTATACCTCCGACATAGTTCTGATTTTCCAGCCTGTTAAAGAGATGTGGAAAATACCCCTTTTTCAATTCGGAAAACCCAAAAGCTTTCGGTAATGCAAATAATGCCATCGGGAAATAGTTGAGTGAATCCAGAAATTTAACGTTTCCAGCGTTCATCATAATTAGCTTTGTGCCGCGCATAATCAGGTCCGGATTCAAATCGGTTTTAGTGAGAATGTAATTTAATACGAATTGATGATCGAAACCGCCACCATTATGGGCGATAACGACAATCTGTTTAAATTTTTTTCGTATCTCTAGTACTTCGTTCAGAAATTTCGTAATTACATCCTCTGTTAGAACTTTTTCTCTGAATCCGCAACTCTGACAAAATAACAATCTTGTCTCGTTTATACACTTGTGGCATACTTTTCTGTATACACACAAATTCGGTTCCTGCTGTATGACCCCATTGACGACTTTTTCTTGTGTTGTCTCCAAGTCATAGAAAACAAACAAAAAATCTTTAATTTGAGGAGATTTTCTGTCCGGTTGCATATAACACAAGTGGCCCTCTGATTGTTTCGATTTACAAATCTTGCAGTAAATTTCGCCACAGATATGATTGTGCGTAGTGCATATTTTAAAACATTTCTCACAGCTTTTTATTTTTTTAAAAACCGAATTCAAATGTGCCTCGTAACAATCATCGCCGTAAAAATCTCTTCGGCATTCAATACAGCCTCTTTTTACAACATCTTTATTGCATGCAGGTGATTTTCTGCATGCAAAACACACCTGATCACACCGATGTTCGTTTCTGTTGTTGTAGGGAGTGTGGCAGGCTTCACAAAAATATCCGCAGATAAATGCGGCGGTTAGAGATGTGATGACATTGTAATGGCCTTCATGGAAAATCAGATTTAAAGCAGGACCGTCATTTCCTCCTTCAAAAATAACATCCCGCCCTTTGCCACCATATTGATAAACGACGATCTTATAATTTTTTAGATGTTGTTGAAAGTGCTGAAGTTCGAGGATCCCGCATCCCTCTGGAGTAATCAACACCCCGCTGGATTTTACCAGTTCAAGAGCTTTGGCTGCCTGAAGTCTACGACCATCCCTAATTTTTGCGTAGTTTGGATCCTTACTTTGGAATGCCATACTGACTACTAGAGCGCGAGGTAAGCATAGGTTGTCTTTGTTATTTATTGAAATAATACCTCTACGTTTTTTACACTCCTCGTTAAAGGTATTATAATTACGTCCCCTGCCTTTTCCTACGGGCATTTTTACCGTAGTAACACCCAAACAGAAGGTTTCTGTATTCAGCCCCGTTGAATTTGACTGGTATATGGATGAAATTCTCTTCCACACGTCATCAACTGTCACCTGAGATGCAGGTTTAAAAACTACCCATCCTTGGCCCCTTGAAAAATCTTTGGAACAGAAAGTAAATCCAACATAATCCTCCAAGTCCACGTTTTCTGTCCCCTTCAAAACAATATCCTCGATTGCATTTTTCACCCAGCTTATAGGATCAGCCCCCTCAGGAATAGCTTTAATTTTGAATTCCAAAGTTCGGCCCTGGACCCCAAATTTACGGATTTGTTTTGTAACATCCTTGATAATTTCAAAATTCGCCATTTTTCAGAAATATTCTAAATTGTTACTTATCAGTGTAGGATAGCTAATCAGTAACTGATAGGAATGATCACGCACACCTGTACTTGTACTTTTTAAATTTTTGTAGTGCCGGAGTGGGGGTATGTCACGTGACCTAATTATCCGACGTGAAATTGCATTTTTCGTAAACTAGACAGACTTTATTCGAAAATATTTTAAAAATTAAAACCAAAATTCATGTTATATCTAAAAACAAGGTATTTCAGACATTCCGGTTGTAGATTATGAAAAATAAAGAATAATTCTTATCGACATTTTTCGTAGGGCCGTGTGCAAAAAGGGTCACGTTCCTTAATTATCCAACAGGTGAAATTGCATTTTTCGTAAACTAGATAGACTTTATTCGAAAATATTTTAAAAATTAAAACTAAAGTTCATTTTATATCTAAAAACAATGTATTTCAGACATTACGGTTGTAGATTATGAAAAATAAAGAATAATTCTTATCGACATTTTGTGGTGCCGTGTGCAAAAGGGGTCACGTTCCCTAATTATCCAACAGGTGAAATTGCATTTTTCGTAAACTAGACAGACTTTATTCGGAAATATTTTAAAAACAAAAACAAAAATTCATTTCGCATCTAAAAACAATGTATTTCAGACATTCCGGTTGTAGATTATGAAAAATAAGGAATATTTCTTATCGGCATTTTTTGTAGGGCCGTGTGCAAAAAGGGTCACGTGACATATTCATCCAACAGGTGAAATTGCATTTTTTCGTAAACTAGACAGACTTTATTCGGAAATATTTTTAAATCAAATAATCACGATATGTTCACGTGAAAAAAGAGCTTTTTCGCTATGTTTTAAGAAATACTATAAACACCTGTTATAATAAACACAAATATAATACTCTTTAGAGATACTTTTAACTGTCATACCGGATGAAGCCTCCCCGATAAGACAGATAACGTGCGAAAACACGTTTCCAGGTTATCATTTCATTCATGGTTTGATAATTACGATTTAAACGAAATAAGATTACTAATAAATTAAATTAAAAATAGCTGTAAGAATCAATTTTGTATTGTAGATTTTCTAAAATTTTTCAAAAATTTCCGATTAGACAGAACGGCAGTAGAGAAAACAACGGACGAGGTCATTATTAAAAAGGGATGCTAGCAATAAATAATTTCGTATTGTTTTTAAGTTTACAAAATTCAACATGGCTGCGCTAGTGGGCTGATGTGTGTAACAACGCTTCTGTGGAAAAGTCTTATGCAATAATTTTATAAGTTGCACAAATTAGGTAGCCTTATTTAACTATATTACATCGGTAATGATAATTTTCAGAGTATCCCTAAAAATAGGTTAAACATTTGACGTGCGAGACGTAAACGTGACACGTGATACGTTAAAACGTGAGGTGCGTGACGTAAAACGTGAGGTGCGTGACGTAAAACGTGACGTTTTTTGACGTGCTAGACGTTTTACGTTACGTTTTTTGACGTTTACGTGATTTTTCTACCGTGTTCCTTGTCTCGTTCCTCATCTATGTTACTTCTAGATCATGCTGGTCTTTTTTTTACAATTCAATTGAACCAATAATAGCGGGTCATGCCCTTACGGCTACGTTCATTGCGCTTGATACAAATACAAACCCTTTAAATAAATCATACTTTTTTTCATACTTTGATATTATTATACCCTACTTACGGTTTCTTCGGAAATATGGCAACATGGTATAAATAATAATAGTAATAAAAAATATGGCAACATAGATTCCAAACATTATCTCAATAGTGAATTCAACTTTCAAGTAATTTTTAAACAGAAACATGGTCACCACAATTGATAACGCTCTCTCTCTCTCTCATAAACAAGGTAACGGGTGAAAAATTATCCAACCGTTATCTTCGATTCGAATCAGTCCGACTACGTTACACACACAAGCGATGGCCGGCGTTTCTACGGAAATATGGCAACAATTTATAAATAATAATAAAAAGGCAACATGGCCTGTCCTGGCGACAACGACGACTATTATATCCAGCCGATATCTTTAAAATGAATCAGTTCGACTACGTCACACACAAGCGACGGCCAGCCACCGCTTGTGTGCATCGCCGCCATGAATCGCGCCATCTTGGATCACCTCCGCTCGGGCCTGCATTCGTGCGTCGCCGTCGTGAATCGCGCGCCGACTCGACTATAGTAATTTCTTCTTCTTCTTCTTTTCTATAGGTGACTGAACGAGCTCCATTCTTCTTCTTCTAGCTGAACTGTCAAGACCGCACTAAAATGGCCGCCGCCGCCGCCGCTCTCCGGTGCCGTCAAGTGACAGTTTCGGGAATCCTCGTGGCCTTTTTGGCTGAACTGCCAACACGTTGAAGGCCTGTATCTTCTTGCTGAAGTGCCACCACGTTCAAGACCTGTATCTTCTTGCTGAAGTGCCACCACGTTCAAGCCATTCTTCTCCACATCTACATGAGCCGCCGGAGATATGCCGTGGAGTGGGGGTAGGTCACGTGAGAGGGCGTGTCCGTCCATAAGGATCGACAGAAAAAGTTCCCACGATCACATGTCCCATACTACTACTCAAACAAATGTATTAGATACAACAATAACAAATTGACAAAATTACAATAGTTGTTCAAACTGTCGGCCGTTTACTTGTAAGCACGTTCTACACCGTTTTCTCATTGAAAAACGTGTTTTTGAGAATAACTCCGGATTGTTAATTAATAGAAATAATGCTGGAAAGCCACGAACAACAAGGACTGTGCGTCTGGAAGAGGCAATATTAAATAATATTTCTGAAAGGCCATCTTTAAGTACTCGAACTCTAGGCCATGCATTTAGAGTGGACAATAATACTGTATGGAAAGTTTTAAAAGAACAAATATTGCGTCCTTACAAATTCACCAGAGTAGTATAGCAAGTGGGGTACTGGACCACTTTGGTAACCTGTCCATCCACTTCTCTAGGTGGATGGACAGGTTGCCGAAGAAGTGCAAGAACCGCGACAATTTTGGTGACACTTTGACATCTTGAGCATAAACAATGACCAGAGGGTGTAGAGGAGCCCAGAAGACCATGTGACAATCGACAATGACCAAAGACCACGCCCTGTGCCACACCCAAGGACCACGCCCTGTGCCACACCCAAGGACCACGCCCTGTGCCACACCTTGCCACGCCCACTGTCACAAGGAACCACGCCCATGTACCTTGCCACACCTTGCCACACCCTTTGACATCACACGGTATCCCAAAAGCATCCTGACGCACACTTGAATCTGAATTTGTGAAAAAAAGATTTGTGGTTTGTGTTGTGGATCGAACCCGGGTCCGTTGGATTGAAAGCGACCTGCGTTATGAATTAGTCTATGAAGACAATCTATAAATATTTAACGGATTTGCAAGACTTGGTTTTTTAGTTTCGCGAGACAAGTTTAGCCTGTTTTGTACAAACCTGTCACAGGTTGTTGAGACTAGCCGAGCCTAGCCCGTAACATTTTTTGTAATAGGAAAAAATTAAAACAACCATATTATTAAATATTGTATTTATATTTGAAAATAATTTTATTATACAATTAGTTTGTTATAATTTATAACTTTCTAAGTGTCCGTATACAAGAATTGGTTTTTTCTTGAAAATATTGGAATAAACAAACCCACAACGAATTATTGAATGTAAAGTAAAAATATGACTTATAATGGTTGTTAGTTCATAAGGAGAAAAATAAAAAATAAGTAAATAAATAATTTGTTTATTTATTTAAACATATACAAAACAACGAATTTGTTGTTCTTCAAGTTTTACAAAGTTTTCCTTGAATTGATCTAAAGTAAATTTAAAATTTTTTATAAATACAGTTTTGTTTCCTATTAAATTATCAAGATTATATCTTCCACAATACATTGTGTTATTTCTCGGTGTTGTTATAGGATAGTAGTGATGATAATGACCAATTACATAGGCAATAGTTTGGTTCGTTGAATTTTTGATTTCAGTTCCAAGGGGAAATGTCACTTTTTTAGAGTAGAAAGCTGTATATTGATTCAGGTTAACAATTGTTGCAGACTTATTTTTAGGTATCTGATATAAATAGAATACTCCTCTTGCAATGTAAAATGTATTATTGTCAACTCCAACTTTTCTCGATTGTACTTTACAATCAACTACATTTAAGCTAGTACAGATAATAGTCAAAGTAGCAATTAAAAATAATGTTTTTTGAGACATAGTTATTGTACTATACAACACAGTGGTTAACAACTGAATAAGGGGTACTCGTATGAATCTTTGTTTTTATAATACTTCTTATCTCTTAATCAGTTAATTTTACAATATCTTACGGTAATTACACAACTGTTACCATATTTGTTAATGGATTGTATTTTACTTTACGATCGTGTATAATTAAAGCATATGCTGTAGTATTATGTGGAATTGTTTTGTTGGTTTCAAAATCTAGTCTAATATCAACACTACCGCCTTTAACATTTTCATTTTGATATCGGCAATCAATTACAAATAGAGGTGAATTTTTTAAATAATCTTGTGGTGACAAAGATGGTTCTGAAATATCTTTGTAATATAATTTATTCTGACAATCAGCATACATTTCATAAGCTAAAGCCCACTGATTTTTATCAAATTTGAGATTTAAATTGTCATATGGATACACGTCGTTATTTAAATGTAATTTTACGTTAGTTGTATTACAATGATGGAATATTGAATTGTCTACAACAGGACTATTTTTTAAATTAGTTTGAAATCCTAAAATTACAAATCTAGGTTTTTCCATTTGACTAGCGGTCTTAATTGTCCACGTGTGGTTCATGGTTTGAGGAAGAACTGGATATTCGTTAAGTTCCCATGTTCGAAATGCGATTTCAAGATTTTTACCACTTTCAATATATTTGAGTAGACGTAATTTCTCAACGTCTGATACCTGTACGTGAGGTACTTTCCATATTAATTTATTAAAAATTATTTTTGGTGTTTCTCCAACCTCTGTTGTTACAATTGAATTAATTTCGGTCGCACTTCTGATTAGAACTAGTTCTTGTTTTATATTCATTACAATTGATTTGTGATCCTCGCAAAATCCCAATAAAAGTCTTAATGGAATGCAAATGTTAAAGTTGCCATCTTTGTCGACTATTTCAGGTGTTCCCGTATGATTCCAACCGGCATTATAGAAACGTTTAAGTTCATTTGGTGTATAAGATATAAGATTTTTCATAGTAGTCGTAATGTCGACGTTTCTTACTCTATCAATTACCGTTCCTCCCAACTCATATCTAATTTCATCAAATAGATGTGTAATTCCATTATTGATAAATTTTAGAGTGTTGCTATGTACACCCTTATTATTTAACAATTGTCCTTCAATGTACAAAAAGCTCTGTGACGGAAGTGTATACAAATCCTGAGTTTGTATGGGTAATCTAATTTCATCCGATACATGTAGACTAGTATTTGCGTATGGACCGTGAGTATGTGCTTCTGAACTAATGATTGAATTATCTTCAAACACATGTTGACCAACATTCAAAATATTAAAACTCATTTTTCTTTTCTTGAATATCCACAGTTACACTTTATTAATAAAAATAGTTTACGGATACCACTTCGAAGATTTACATTGAATCTTATCCAAAAATTCTTAATTATTGATTTTCGATCAATTGTGTTATCGCAATTTGAATCCCAACGAAATTAAAAACTGCTTATTTTCAGGTGTTAACTCTGGAAGAGTAGCCGTTGAAATGTTCTTAGCACAAGTAAAAGTCTTTTTTATAGACACTGACTGATTAGAGATGAAGCTTGATGGAATATTATAAACAAATACCATTTTTTTTATTGTGGAATAAGCGCTTTCAAGTATAACCTTACAGTTATGCGTTCACCATTAAAACTGATCAAGTTTCCATCTTGATCAACTATTTTAATATATATCTCATCAATATAGTTAGTATTGATAGGTAAATAAGTTACTTCAGTTGGATTTTCAATTATTTTATAACCAGGAGGTACATTTGCAGCAAACGTATACAATATATGACAAGCTGTATTATTACGATAAGAATTTGAAACTAAATTACATTCTACTGATATAGAATTTACAGGAGATACATCTATACTGTAGTCAGAACTGTGAGTGACATTTGGTTTAAGTTTACGTCTACTAAATCCAAGTAACGATCCAATGGAACTATCTGTATCAAAATCTATTTCTTGATTACTTCTGATTTCACATTTATACGTATTTGTATTTGCCTGTATTCTAAGATGAGTCTTTTTATCATTCGTAGGAGCAACTTCTTTTTGTTCTGGTTTTCCTGTGTTTGCTATCGATGGTTTTTCCTTATCTTTCGTCTCCTTAGATATTATTTGAGATTTTAAATATTGCTCGATATCACTAATTTCATATGCACCTTCAGGTACTTCAAAATTATATTTTCCTATAGAAAACTTATTATTTTTTGTTGTGACATTGGATATTGTATTGTATGTAATTATATCAACTAAACCCAACAAATATAGAAAATTTTCGTTTAGTCTGAGGGGAATTGGTAATTTTGTATAGAGTACTGAAGTTCTACCTTCTAATTGGAAAATGTAATGAGGCATCGTTACTGATTGAAGATTAGAAATAAAATGACATTAATTATACTAGTAGTAATTATTTATTGTAAAAAAGAAATAACAAACATAAATGACCACAGTTGAAAGTATTTCTGTTTTGAAAGTTATCATAGTTATATAAGACTTTAATTGGTTTCTCATCATTGTTGTTTGACTTAAAATATTTTATAGCTTCCTTCGCGGGTTTTAAATTGCCATAGCTATCAAAATAAATTATATGATTTCCAGTTTTCTTGTAGGCAGTCCAATGAGTTCCGGGACCTGCGCTTACATCTAAATTGATTATTCCGGTTTCATTTTTTTCAATCTTCTTGGGAAAATTGTCTCATATAAACGTTTCTAAAATGTGGTATTTTCAAAAGTTTCGCATATTTTCTAAGATCAACGTCGGTAAGAGGTCGTTTCAGTTGCTTTATCTCTTGTATCGTACTATCGAGGCTGTTGGGTGTAAAAAAAGTCCCAATCCAGTTTTATATGGTTTTACGAATAAACCTTTACCCATGGCTATAGACTCCATTGTTTGGTTGTGTCGTTGTGATTCTTCTAATTGTTGTCTCGCTGCTCTAGCATCATTAACGGCCTTTGCAATACCTTCGGCTCCTCCCGAGAGAGCACCTAAAGCTGATAATCCAGCAAAGATTGGTATTAGCGGTAGAATGCCTCCAGTTTTTGGAATTTTTATTATACGTGTAGGTTTTATTTTTCTCTTCAAATTCTTTGTAACTCTTAAAGCTATGAGAATAGCATCATTTAAAGTTTTCAGTTTTCTATTTCGAAGTTCTTGTTTTACCAGTCGTATTGCCGTAGTAAAACCAATACTTTTTCTTTTACATTTGGTTTTTTTATTTTTTTTAGATTTTCTTTTGTTTGTACGATCACTTTTTTTCTTAGCAACAGTCATTTCTTTTTGTTGTACGCACTACGGTTAAAAATATACTAAATATTTTTAAGATATATTTTCTATAAATATAAATTTAAAATAATATTTGACGTTTAGTCTGGTTCTCCTCCTCCTCAGTGTCCTTTTCTAAATCATCATCATCAATTAATTTTCGTTTCCTGCTAACAAGTGTTTTTCGTCGTTTTGCAACAATTTTTGCATGTTCTTGTTTTATAGGTACATCAAAATTTAAATCTTCAATATTTTCTAATTTACGTTTTCGTGTATTTTTTTCTTTAAATGTCATATCACCAATGTCGTCCTCCATCTCCTCAACAATATCCATATTATTGTTTTTCTTGAAACTTGTTTTCCTTTGTTTCGTAGAAGTGGATTTCCTTTTCCTATTTTTCTTTTCATTAGTATTATTAGATTCTCTAAGATTTCGTAAAGAATCATCGATAGTTTTCAATGTAACTTGAGTGTTTCTTTTTATTTTTTCCATAGTTTTAATACACTTTTTAATCATTTGTTTCTTTCTGTTGTACGCGAGACCCATACCTAATTTAACTTTTGTTTTCATTATATTATTAACACCGAACGCTGCAAGTTTTTCACCGAATGAAGCGGTCTTGTCGTGCATTCGTTTATAAGCTTTTTCTGCTAAAATGTTATCTGCAATATGACGTTGATTTACATCTTTGTTTTGACTATAAAAAATATCGTAGTCTTTGCATGCTGCATCGAGTTCATTAATTCCTTTATCACCTCTTAACAACCTTTTTTGAAGATTAGTACCAGGGCCGCAAAATCTAGAACAAAAGATTTTGAAAAAATTTTAAACGTATACAACAATATCTACCTATAACCAGGGATATGAATTTCAAATGGCAAACTATTTATAGCTCTATTTAATAAACCTTTCCCTTTGTAAGGATTCTGATAGAATAACATTGTTGTTGCTGGATGATAGGTTACTAATAAATAAATAACTATAACATTATATTTTATATCTTAGTTGTACGAGAATCATCGTTAATGTGTGAACGACAAAATGAAAATAATTAAACAAACTACATCTTTAGCTGTAGAAAATAACGATTATGAAGAGAACAAAAGGCTTCATAAACATGGTGTTCTATTTCCTTCAACAATTCGCTGTATTATTGTAGGACCATCGAATTGTGGAAAGACAAACGTCTTAATCAGTCTCATAGAACATAAGAATGGATTGAAATTTGAAAATATTTATTTATATTCACATTCCTTGGAACAACCAAAGTATATTTATTTAGAAAAATTATTAAAACCCATAAAGGGAATTGAGTATTACGCATTTAGTGCTTCGGAAAATATTTTACATCCTTCGAAAGCAAAACCTAATTCTTTGATGATTTTCGATGATGTAGCTTGTACCAATCAAGATGTAATTCGAGAATACTTTAGCATGGGAAGACATTATAATATAGATTCCTTCTATTTATGTCAAACGTACGCTAAAATTCCTAAACATTTAATTCGCGACAATGCAAATACTTTGCTTTTATTCAAACAAGATGATCTTAACTTAAAACATGTCTATAATGAACATGTCGGTTCAGATATGAAATTTGATAAATTCAAATACATGTGGTATCTGTTGGAAAAAACCTTACGGATTCTTATCAATCTTTAAGGATTGTTTGATTAATGAAGGTGGTCGTTATAGGAAGGGATTTGATCAATATATCCACATTTAAAAGTTAACTGTTGTAATATACGCATCCAAAATGTGTTATGTAATGCAATACTTGAAGTGTTTACTATCTAATTATTATAAAAGTTTGATCAATTTACAAGATCCACAAATTTTAAATACGTACTGTTGTACTTGTAAAAAAAATTGTCGACATAAAATTATTTGTAAACGACTAGAAGAAAAAGAAGAACCTTGTTGGGGACACTTTAACCAAGAAAATATCTTGAAAGGAAGCTACGATACAATTGATGGACCTTATAAAAGTCGAAAATCAGATTGTGAAATATGTATGAATAAAAAATAATTAAGATATAATCATCATGTCTTTTTATTTGAATGGAAAATTGAAACATTAATGAAATAATTCTTATGAGACCTATTCAACAGACCTATTCAACAGACCTGTTCAACAGACCTGTTCAACAGACCTGTTCAACAGACCTGTTCAACAGACCTGTTCAACAGACCTGTTCAACAGACCTGTTCAACAACCTGTTTAAAATCCATTTACTAGACCTCTGTATTACCAGTTCAATAGAACTTCTCAAGAAACACACATACACGAACCACACAAAAATGACTAATTGTGAAAGAGAAATTAAAAAGAAACTAATCGCCAAACGTAAAATTATAAAAAATAAATTAAATTTTTTAAAACATGGAGAGATTGAACAAGAAAAAATATTTTTACCTGTTACTAAACATTTGAAAAATATTGAAAGTACATTAAAAAGTTCAAACACATCCATAGAAAATAACGATAATCAACAATCATTACAACCTAAGAGAAAATATAGTATTGAAAGTTTAAATTTATCACCAATCAAAAATAGTACACAAATTAATGAAAATTTTGATAATGACGATGATGATGATGATGTTTTTTATTATGAAACACCTAAAATACCTCGTAAACTATCACAAAATTTATCTAGATCGCAACCTTTGTTTAGTATAAAGGAGGAGAAGAGAGAAGAAGAACCAAATGCTATAAAACAATCAATTATGAAAGATGTTAATCGAGATGAAAACCCTGATAAATCACGTTTAGAGAATATCGCTGAAAAATCTTATATAGAGTATTTAGAGCAATACGATCCCTTACCTAGAAAATATATACATTACATGTATGATGAGAACAAGAGAAACGAACTAGACCATAAGTATGGAGTTCGTTACATTTGTTAATGGTAAAAGATTTAAAGGAACCAAAGGACTATACGAATTATTGTTTATGAAAAATCCACGAAATTTTTCTATCGAAGACGAACAAAACTATAAGAAAATTGTAGCAATGACCAATGCGCATAGAAGATATTATCAGTCTAATCAACAAGTAGCTGGGAGTAAGATGTTAAAATACAGAAAAATTATATCATCTGTTTCGAATACACCCACTAAAAAAGGTGGTTTGTTAATGGAATACAATACTAATAAAATAAATTACGTTCACTGGGATAATCCAAATGAGTTAGTGAGTCGATTGCGTTTACTTGTTGCTTCACAACAGGCTGGAAATACTTCAGTGGTAATGAAATAAATTCTATTATTGAAGAATTAAAAGAAGCTCAAATCATATTATAAATAATGTCAATAACAAATACAAAAAGACAGGTTGTGGAAGAAATTCATCGACCAACTCGAATAAATTTTAAAAGACGTAAAGTGATTATAAAATCTCTGAACGATTTATTTCAAGCCGACTTAGTGGAAATGATACCGTATTCTAAAGAAAATTTAGGATATAAATATATATTAGTTGTAATTAATTGTTTTTCAAAATTTGTTTGGGCATCTCCACTTAAAAATAAAACAGGTTCAGAAGTTACTAAGGCTATGAGAAATATCTTAAAAAAACAAACACCAGATAATTTACAAACCGATGCCGGTCTTGAATTTTTCAACGAGGACTTTAAACAACTGATGAAGACATACAAAATTAATCATTACCAGACATATAGTGAAAAGAAGGCTTCAATAGTTGAACGAGTTAATCGCACCTTAAAGAATATGATGTGGAAGGAATTTAGTCTTCAAGGAAATTATAAGTGGTTAAAAGTTTTACCTAAAATTGTAAAAAGATATAATAATAAAAAACACAGAACAATTGGAATGAAACCGATAGACGTAACAAAACAAAAAGAAAAACAATTACTTGATACTGTTTATAATAGAATTAAAATATCTGAGCTTAATACAAAATTCAAAGTAGGAGATCACGTAAGAATATCTAAAATACGAGGTGTATTCGATAAAAAATACCAACCAAATTGGTCAACGGAAATTTTTGTTGTAAGAAAAGTTCAACTCACTAATCCAACCACATATTTATTAAAAGATGAAAAAAATCAAGATATTATTGGAGGATTTTATAATGAACAATTACAAAAAGTTAAATATCCTGATGTTTATCTTGTTGAAAAAATAATTAAAAGAAAAAACGATAAAGTGTTTGTCAAATGGGTGGGTTTCGATGAAAAATTTAATTCTTGGATAAATAAAAACAACATAATATGAAGAATCACTGTTAGTTTATTATCAACTGTCCAACTGTAAAGAAGATAGTAGCAATATGTTTATTATTGATGCTCAGGGTTTTCAATATTCCACAAGCGGATTTATGTGTAAAGAAATAACCATTCTAAACATGTCAAACGGTTGTTTTAAACATACATTTGTAAGATTACCATTTGAATTATCGCATTTTCAACGATCCGTTCAAAATCATATGACATGGCTTACAAGAAACAAACATGGATTAGAATGGAACAATAACAATTGTGATACAATAACAAATTTTATAGATTTTGAAGAAATATCAAAATTTTTAAGACTGGCTATTGGTAGTAGCGCTGCTGACCAACCTGTATTCGTTAAAGGATTGGACAAGAAGAGATGGTTAGAGAAACTGATTGAAAATGACGTTTATGATTTATTTGAATCAGATTGTCCAAACTTGGATCATTTAAAGTCATTTTTAAAATCTAAACATTGTAATCAACATTTTAATAATAATTTATTTAATAATAATTAATTTAAGTTGTAGTTTAGAAAATGTTTTCTTATTATATAATTGGAATAAGTATTGTAAAAGAAATAAAAATTAAAAACATCAATTTATAAAGACTATATCATTGATAAGGTAGATGTAGGAAACAAACAAATCATTTTATAGTTTTAAAAATATATATTTACATAAATCACAGTTTTATTTACATTAAAAAAAATTTTGTGACATCTGTGTTAAGCTGTCACCTAACCCTTCATCCTTTAATTCTTCTTCTGGGTCTTGTTGTGGTGCTGCTGGTGGTGGCGATATACGTTGTTTTTTTCTTGGCATGACGATATCATCATCATCATCATCATCATCATCGTCTTCTAGAAGGTTGATACTAGGAGATTCCAAATAGTATTTGGAAGTTCCCGGTGCATCGAGCCTCTTCTTTGGAAGCTCATCCAACTCTTCGTCTATTATATTAAATTTATATCTTTTAACTATCGTTTCAAGAATGCGGAAATCTTCATCTTTATCAATCCTGACTCTCATGTAGCGCACCGGGAGGTTTCCAAATTTTTTTTTCAAAGTCGTCCCTTTCGGAGAATATGTTAATGATAAAAATATCTTCTCCCCCTTCACCTTCATCTCCTTAACTCCATATCTATTAATTAAAAATTTTACAATCAAAAATTTATACACCAAACAAAACGAATATGTGAATCAAAAGTTGAAAATTGTTTCACATCATTTAAACAAATAAACAAAAAAGTTACATATTAAAAACTTTTCAAGAGAAAATCTTCCAATTAAAAATTCAGTACACCGAATAATTCAATGAATATCAAGTATAAGAGAAATAAAATCATACTTACTGAAAAAGTTGCTTCATAACCACTAGAAGCCATTTAGTTGGTAGATGTATTCTGTCTTCTGAGAAGACTACTATTGTAGACGGTGTAGTTGCCATGTTGTTGTTGTTGTTAACTTTGAACTGAATTGTGAGATTTCGGTTTGGAATATATACAGAAATATTTTTGAAAAATTAGATAAATTTTACAATTTTATAAAACAAGAATCATCAAAATTATAATTTGACTTTGGATCAACAAATAAAATTCTCTGAATCAACAAAAATTATAATTACATTAAATTTGACCTCGAGGTCAACGCATCCAGATAATTGACCCCAGGGTCAACAAACAAGATTTATCAAAATCAGCAAAATTATAATTACATCAAATTTGATCTCGAGGTCAACAAAACATTAGTTATCAACACTGCAACTGCATGTGAATTTTAAAACACGTGTCATTGACGTAGGAAATATACATGATATAAATATCAAGTCAATTCTATCATTTTCTTTAGTTTGTAACTGAACCACATATAACGTGTAAAGTACTAACTAACTAACTACATCATGAATCCTCAAGTAATTGATGCTTTGTCCGATGAAGTTGTCAAGAAGATGGAACAGGTGAGTAGATGTATTAAGACAAAAAATTATTTATTAAAGTATATATCATATTTAAAAAAATTTATTTTGCTTTTAAAAAAATGTTTAAAACATAAGCTAAGTTGTATGAGAAATAAATCAAAAATTGAATCCAATATTTCGATATTACAAACTTATCTTCAAAATTTCAAAACTAAATTAAATAAGAAACGTAACGTTAAAAAAGAAATTATTTGGCAGGATGTAGAATCATGTTTTAATGGTAGAATTAAAACGGGTATAATAACTAATTTAAAAATTAAAGATCCAAAGTTATTCTTTAAGAAAGCATTTAGAAGTTTCTCTATCCACATAAAAAACAACTAAAAGATTTTTTATTGAAAAGTAATGTTATGTTAACTTGCTTATACATTAAACCTCATAGTGGTGAAACTTCTTTTAAAACTTTTTCAAGCAAAAATGAAGTAATTGATATAAACACCAACTTAAAGGATTGGTATAAAGTTAATGTTTCTGATAAAATTTTAACAAAACTAGAGGAATTTCAAGAAAGAGATAGTGGTTGGGCATTAGTAGAAATTATGCACTTAAAAGTTAATATGAATAAATATAGTCCATTAAATGTTGGTCTATCAACATATATTGATTTACCAACATTTATAAAAAATACGAAAAGTGTAATAAATATTAAAAATAAGGATTCTTATTGTTTTTTGTGGTCAATAGTTTGTGCACTTCATCCCGCTGAAAATCATAAAGATCGAGTGTCTTCCTATCCACATTTTAGTAAGCTATTAAAACATGATAACATAAGTTTTCCAATAAAATTAAAAGACATTCCAAAATTTGAAATTTTAAATAGTATTGCAATCAATGTATTTATTGTAGACAATAAGGAAATACTACCTCTAACACTAAGTAAAACTAATTTTTCACCAAGAATAAATTTGCTTATGATTTCTTTTTATAACGTTAATGATGATGATGATAATGAGGATGATGAAAATAAATATTATCATTTTGCATATATAACAAACTTGTCACGTTTAGTTAATAAACAAGTAGGTAATGTTAAAAATAAAAAATGGTTCTGTGAGAGATGTTTAAATCATTTTAGCACTTTAGAATATTTAAATCAACATTTAGAAAATTGTAAGTTATTAAACAAAAGTAAAGTAGTTTATCCCACAGAGAAAAATAAAATTATGAAATTTAAAAATTTTAAAAATAAAGAAAAGGTTCCATTCGTTATTTATGGTGATCTTGAATGTATTCTTAAAGATTGTGATAATGATGCTAATAGACACCACAAAAAGTTAGAAATATATCAAAAACATGAAGTTTTTTCAATTGCATATTACTTAAAATCATCGTATGATGATTCTTTATCAAAATTTAATAGTTTTACTGGCTCTAATTGTGTAATATGGTTTGTTCGAGAATTGGAAAGAATCGCTAAAGAATTATCAATAATTTATCATAATCCTCTTCCATGTTCACCATTAACTGTAGAGGAACAAAAATCTTTCAATTTCTCTTCAACATGTCATATTTGTTGTAAAGATTTTATAGGGAACGATATTAAAGTTAAAGACCATTGTCATTTTACAGGGAAATATAGAGGAGCAGCTCATAATTCTTGTAATTTGACATATCAAAATTCACATTCAATACCTGTAATTTTTCATAATTTATCGGGGTATGATAGTCATTTTTTGATTAAAGCTCTCAGTACTGAAATTAAAGGAAATATTAGTTTATTACCGATAAATAAGGAAAGGTATATTTCATTTACTAAATACATTGAAGCAACTAACATCAATTTTAGATTCCTAGATTCCTACAGATTTATGGCAAGTAGTTTAGATAAGCTTTCTACTTATCTAAATGATGATCAAAAAATAATAACAAGAAAACATTTTGATAATGATTTTGCTTTTAAATTAGTCACTAGAAAAGGCGTCTTTCCTTATGAGTACCTTAATAGTTGGAAAAAATTAGAGGAGACTAGTTTACCACCAATAGAAAAATTTTATAGTAAGATAAAAAACGAACATATATCTTTAGAGGATTATGAACATGCTTGTAATATTTGGAAAAAATTTAATATTCAAAATTTACAACAGTATGCTGAATTATATTTGAAAACTGATGTACTATTACTCGCTGATATTTTTGAAAATTTTCGATTCATGTGTTTAAATACATATGGATTAGATAGTCTTCATTATTTTACAACACCTGGTCTAGCATTTGATGCTATGTTGAAAATTACAAATGTAGAGTTAGAACTGATTACTGATCCTAACATAGCTTTATTCTTTGAAAAGGGTATTAGGGGAGGTATTTCACAATGTTCTAATAGATATGGGAAAGCTAACAATAAATACATGGATGAAGGTTATAATCCTGAAGAACCTACTTCATATTTAATGTACTATGATATCAATAACTTGTATGGTGCAGCTATGAGTTTATCATTACCATATGGTGGATTTGAATGGATATCAATTGAAAATATTTATAGTGAACACATTTTGAATTGTCCTGATGATAATGAGTTTGGATATATGTTAGAAGTAGATTTACACTATCCAAAAATGATTTTCAATGATCACAAAGATTTGCCACTGTGTCCAGAACATTTAGTTCCCCCATCTTCAGATTCAACAAATCCAAAATTATTAACTACTTTATATGACAAACTAAAGTATATAATTCATTATCAAAAATTAAAGCAGGCTTTAGAATTAGGAGTAGTTTTAAAAAGAATCCATCGTTGTCTAAAGTTTAAACAATCTCCTTGGTTAAAAAAATATATAGATTTAAACACTGAACTTCGTAAACTTAGTAAAAATGAATTTGAAAAAAATTATTATAAATTAATGAATAATGCGCCGTACGGGAAGACTATCGAGAATGTTAAAAAATATGGGGAGGTTAAATTAGTAAATAAATGGTTCGGAAGGTATGGTGCTAATTACAACATTGCCCAACCAAATTTTCATAGTTGCACAGTATTTGATAATGATGTAGTTATCATTGAAATGAGAAAACTTAAAGTACAATTTAATAAACCGATTTTTGTAGGTATGTGCATTTTAGATCTATCGAAAACATTCCTCTACAATTTTCATTACAATTATATTAAAACAAAATTTGGTGATAATGCTAATTTACTTTATTGTGATACCGATAGTCTCTTATACCAATTCTTTGTTGATGATATATATAGATACATAAAAGAAGACATTGAAAAATTTGATACCTCTGATTATTTGCCAAACAATATTTACAATATACCTCTAAGAAATAAAAAGGTAATAGGACTTATGAAAGACGAAAATAATGGTAAAATTATGACTGAATTTATTGGACTTCGATCAAAGATGTATGCTTTGAAAGTACTGTCAAATCAGTCCAATGAAGTCGTTATGAAAAAAGCCAAAGGTATTAAAAAATCTGCTCTTAAAGAAATAACTTTTGATGATTATTATAGATGTCTGTTTGATAATACCAAGGTTGAAATTATTCAAAATTTAATAACTTCTAAAAAACATGATGTCTACACAGTTGCACAAAGAAAAATTGCATTAAGTCCCCATGATGATAAAAGAATTGTTAATCTTTTGTATACCAATACAATACCATGGGGATACAATGATTATTTTTTATACAACTAAAAGTAGTTATTGAAAATCTGATTTTTTGTCTTGAACATCTACTACGTACAATTATATCTACTTTAAAATCGTAGGTAAGTTTTACACATTTTTTATTTTTTCATTAAATATTTAATATTTGTTTTATCTCATTTCAGACCAAATGGCAAGAGTTATTCACGAAGAGAGGTAGATTTGACAAACCATCATCAACAACCAAGAGGCTAAAACCTTACACTTTTCCAAAACCAGTTTTCCAGTCAACACGTTACGGGACTCAGTGGTGCAGCAAATGTTTTAAATTTTTCTGTTTCTGTCCCACATCAGTCAACAGACACTCGGAAAATCACCAAGATCTTCTTTGTTATGAAAAAATATTAAGTTAAATATTATATTGCAACAACAATTATTCTTACAAAGATGCCTGTTCCAGTCAAATACAAATGTCAAAAGTGCGGTGGAGAAACTGATGAGGAAAATAGTAAATGTTTAAATTGTGAATATACAGAATATCTACGACGGTCGTCAGGTGCTAAGAATATTCCAAGTATTATGTATGGTGGTTTAAAAAATAATTTTTTTTGAAAAATGTATTAATTATAGAGAAAAGCCTTGTGGAAATAATATATATATATATATATATGTAGATGAGGTGTTTTCTTACCAATTATTAAAAAATAATTATTGAATAAACAATAAAAATATTATTTGTGTTTTATTATCCCATTACAAGAAAATATTACGGGCTAGGCTCGGCTAGTCTCAACAACCTGTGACAGGTTTGTACAAAACAGGCTAAACTTGTCTCGCGAAACTAAAAAACCAAGTCTTGCAAATCCGTTAAATATTTATAGATTGTCTTCATAGACTAATTCATAACGCAGGTCGCTTTCAATCCAACGGACCCGGGTTCGATCCACAACACAAACCACAAATCTTTTTTTCACAAATTCAGATTCAAGTGTGCGTCAGGATGCTTTTGGGATACCGTGTGATGTCATAAGGGTGTGGCAAGGTGGGGCAAGGTACATGGGCGTGGTTCCTTGTGACAGTGGGCGTGGCAAGGTGTGGCACAGGGCGTGGTCCTTGGGTGTGGCACAGGGCGTGGTCTTTGGTCATTGTCGATTGTGACATGGTCTTCTGGGCTCCTCTACACCCTCTGGTCATTGTTTATGCTCAAGATGTCAAAGTGTCACCAAAATTGTCGCGGTTCTAGCACTTCTTCGGCAACCTGTCCATCCACCTAGAGAAGTGGATGGACAGGTTACCAAAGTGGTCCAGTACCCCACTTGCTATACTACTAGGGTCTATTTTTTAGTTCTGATAAGCATCTGGAAATTATAGAGTTTAAATGGATAACATGTGTACGAAGGTTATTTGGAAGAATTTAAGTTGACTTGTGCTAACCATATTTTAAAACCGTTTATAGTATTATTGAAGTAAGATAATACATTTTAAAGAAACAAAATGATAAAAGAATCTATTTTTTAGTTCTAATAATGAAATGGAAGTCATAAAGAATAAAGGGAGATTATTTCAAAGGATAGAACTTGACCTGTGTTGACCATCTTTTGTCAGTTTATAATATTACTGAAGTGAAATAATAATTGTTAAAAAAATAGTGTGCTACCAAAATATTAATAGAATCCATTTTTTAGTTCTAATGAGCAATTGCTAGTTGTAGAGCTTAAACTGATAACATTTTTACGAAGGTTATTCCGAAGGATATAATTTGACATGTATTGACCATATTGATAACTTTTTATAGTATTATTAATATTACTAAATTTTAATACACTCTATTTTTCAGTTCAAATAATGAAATGGAAGTCATAAAGCATAATGGGATACCATATTTAGGCAAATTATTTCGAAGAATGGAACTTCAATTGTGTTGACCATATTTTATGTCAGTTTATAATATTATTGAAGTGGAATAATACTTGTTAAAGAAATAAAATGCTAACAAACCTTACAATTTATTTTTTACAATTTATATTGTGTTAGTTAAATTTCAATGGATAAATTTAAAAGTAGCATCAGGCATCCACAATCCTATTCTTTGTATGTAGATATAATCTCCTCCATAATAGTAATTCATTCCCATTGCAATCTGTATCATTTTAGAATATGTTTTATAAAATAATTGAGTTAAATAGTATCGTTTTGTTTTATAATGTGTATGATTCGATATTATAAAAATTAAATCAAAATCGACAAATCAAAATTCATCTTCTTTTCCAACTTAAGTGTTCTATCATTATTAGTAATATGGCAACATTGAAATAAGAAAATTATATCACCAAATATTTCAAAAATCACAATGAGTATAATAGTACTAATTGAAAATTAAATTTTAAAGCTATTTTAGTACAAATTGTACAAAACTCCATTCATAAGTCTCAAATTTTTTTTAACAATGTTGCCATATTAAAAATTTTCTTATTGAAACCTCTTATTTTAATCGTAATTATTAATACGTACAATATTATAATAATATTTTTATTGTCTATTGTATTATTCTATAAGCCAATAAAACATTAGAGATATATTTAATATAAATATTTAGTGTTAATCGTACCAAATGGTAAAATGTAGTGTTTCCACGTATTTTTACCCCCGATATCCGAATGTAGCAATTGTTTTTCATAAATGATATAATTTTCCGGAAAATTGAACTTTTCCGAAACTTTCCTCAATTTTCCCATGAAAGAATTTTTTTTTTAATCAACGGACCATTTCTTTGAATTTCTGGATCTCGTAAAGCCCCGGATTCAAAATTTCAGGAAAATCAAAAATTAAAAAATTTTCCGACGAATTTCATTCAAGGGTACGAACGCGATTTTTTTTACGAAATCCAAATTTGAATCGTCCGCCATTTTGTTACTATTTAAGATATGGCCGGGTTTTTGGTAAGTTTCGATAGAGAATGGATTTGTCTTTAAAATGAAGGTGGTTTCGTTGTTTCGATTTCAATGGCGTAGACGTGGGGAGTTTTCAAGTGAGAGAAAGAAAAAAACTTTTTTTTTCGAATTTAAAATTTAATAACTTTGCTGTATATTAAATCGAAGAAAGAAAGAAATCGGTTTTTAAATAGCCTCAGCTTTTGTCTTTACGGTGGTTTTTGTTTAAAATCGATATCTCCAATAGTTTTGGAATCATTAAATTTTAAATGTTCCCCCTCCACCTTCAACTTGAGGGTATACTTGGGGGTGCCTCCGACCCCATAGGGATAGTGATTTTTTCGGTAGCCGTTTTGTCCAAAGGTTTGCCAATGGGGGTCTCGCTAATTTTTTATATTACGACATTTTGAGATACGCCTCATGAATTTTTAGCGGAGGAGGGGGTGGAATGATAATTCGAATTTATTTTTCAGTTTATAGTTTGTCAGTACGATGGTGTAGTTTGTTTAGTTCCAATATATATATATAAAGGCATGTTCGTGTTCGCCGTTAACGGGAGAGACAATCCGACGCTTGGCGAATTCTGCTTCGCAATGATAGGAAGAGCCGACATCGAAAGATCAAAAAGCGACGTCGCTATGAACGCTTGGCCGCCACAAGCCAGTTATCCCTGTGGTAACTTTTCTGACACCTCTTGCTGAAAACTTTTCAAAGCCAAAAGGATCGATAGGCCGTGCTTTCGCAGTCCCTATGCATACTGAACATCGGGATCAAGCCAGCTTTTGCCCTTTTGCTCTACGCGAGGTTTCTGTCCTCGCTGAGCTGGCCTTAGGACACCTGCGTTATTCTTTGACAGATGTACCGCTCCAGTCAAACTCCCTGCCTGGCAGTGTCCTCGAATCGAATCAAGCCGGAGGTAAATTGACGCACGAAACGTAGCACAAAGCACACCGGTCGCCCGAACGGCACGAGACCGCCCGAGCTAAACCAACGCACGAATAATAGTTTTTGATCCAAAAACTTACTTTTTAAAAACAATTTATTTGTTTTTATTACAAGTATTAAAAAGTACTACAATAATAAACGAGTTTATTCCTCGAGCTCCCACAACTAACTAACTTTATTATTTATAAAATGGATCTGAGTCCTAGGTGGTTACGTAAGGCTTATCTACATAACCTTCGGGTAAGCAATTTCTTATGTGTGGACTCCTTGTTAGAGGGTGACATAATTCCCCCCCCTGAAGATTCAGCTTCCGAGGGCTGCAAGCTAAGGAAGGTGAACATCTTGTAGATTTAGGGCCTCATGAAGGTAAAAGGCCTCTTGAGTGTTTGTGGGTCGCTTGGTCATTCTAAATTTTCTATATACTAAAAACAGAACGATTAATATTAAGAGACAGTAAAGTGTTATAGTCCAAACACTAGGACTAGAAGAGAACGTGCTTTCTTCTAAATTGGGTTCATTTTTGATTATTCTATCTCTTAATGTATGAAGTTTGTCTATATTAATTGGTGGTAAGCTGATATTATTCATTCCATTCTTGGATTCTCTTTGTAGGATTATTGTTTGTGGGAACAGGACCGGCTGGCTTTCAAAGTTAATTGGGCCATTATTGGAAATGGTTTCTGTATCAGTAGTAATTTGGCAATTTTTTGGAACATTAGCCAAGTAAGTACCGGCTAGGTTTAACATTTCTTCTTGTTGGTAGCATTTAAGTTTTATATTGGCTTCTTTTGGTAAAATCAATATCCATTGATTGGTTGTGTCTAGTCTTTGTATTGTTGATTGGGAAACTTCTATGGGCAACTGGTTGCAGGTGGATGTGGGTTTAAGGTTTAGGAGTTGAATTTCACAAATTTTGCTGGTTTTGACTTCATGGAGGCTAGTCTCTTCACATAGATATTTTTGGTTGGCTAGTTTTTGGCATGGCTTGTTTATAAATGCGTAGTACAACTTATTTTTAATTATGAATGTATTTTCGGGTATAATAACCTTAAACTGACTCTCCTTCTTAATTGGTATAGAGTAAAGATGAAATAAATCTAATTCGAACGGTAAGGTTATCGGTACACGTAAAATATAAGTTATTTTGTTATTTAATATGAAACATGAAATTTTTATGAGTTTCTCGAATAGCAACATCTTGTTTATATCCAAGTCTACTGGCATTTGAGATTTTCTTAGATTATTAAATACATTGTGTAATATTTCATATAAATCAGATGTTTTTACTATGCTAGGATGCATTACACCTAGTTTTGCAAAAGAAATAGAGTTTTCAATGTCTTGTAAGATAGATGTTATTATTTCGTACATATTTAAAATCTGATTAAGTGTGTCTTTTATAAAAATACTATTTGTAACATTAATAGAATAAGCCACCATTGTTTCAATTTGTTTTAATCGGTTTTCTAAAACATTTTCATTATGATTTATTTGTTGAATCGTTAGATTAAAATTATCAATAAGGGACACTGCTAATGAATTTTGAGTTCTTATGTTATTTGCTAATTTGACTTGATTTTGTTGGAGTTGATTTATAAGTTTTTCATAACGCTCGCCATCGCTGGCGTCCAAATTTCCACTTATTGCTTTAAATATTGACCCTAGGCCATTAATAAAACCTCTTTTAATTCTTTTTGAAGAAGGTAATATTTTTTTAAGTTTATTTTCTAATTTAGTTTCAGAGAACTGTAAAATTTTAATGTAGTTAGAAATGTCATCGATATATTCATAATTTACTTTTATTGATTTAGTTACATTGATAGATTTTAATTTTAGTTTTTTGAATTCGGTAATTATAGGGTTTAGGTCATAGTAGTATAGAACTTTGTGATAATATTCGGTAATTTTTACGGCACCGAGTTTTACTGGTAACAAGCCTGGATTATCTTCTAAATTTCTTAGATTAATTGTTTCTGGGAATCCGAGTATTCCGGGTAACCTGAAATGATAATTAATTATTGTTATTATTGTCAAATGAGTATAATCTTTTAAGTGGGTGTTTTACATTGTCCATATGTACTTTGCCATGTTTTTCTGTCGTCAGGGTTTTTCGATTTTCATTAACCGTTTGTATAGTGATAGGCTTATGGAATCTATTCGCGTTTTTAGCTCTTGCTTTCTTCTGAATATAGATGTTTTGACCTTCTTTAAATATTGTAGGGTCTTCACGGTTTTTATTTACCTTTTCCAAAATGTGTTCTTTATGTTCAACTAAATCTGAATTAATTTTTGAGTATAATACTTTAGCTCGTTCTTTGTGTTGATTTACGTAGTCGTTAATTAATATCTTGTCAATGTCTATGTTAAATGGGTCATTATCTGTAATATGCCCGTTGATGACATCTACTGGTTTTAAGTTCGTGACACTATGTATGGAGTTATTGTAAGCTAAAATTGTATTTATCATTTTGGTTTTTATAGGAGTGTTGTTAAATCCTTGTGTATTTAATAAACGTAGGTGTTCAATTATGGTAGAATGAAATTTTTCTATTATTCCGTTTGATTTAGGATGTTCTGGAGAACAAAAATGAATATTAATTTTATGGAGACTTAAAAGTTCTGTTATGACTGAATTTTTGAATTCTGTCCCGTTGTCAGAAATGATTAATTTAGGTATACCATGATGCGAAAAGAATCTAATTAAATTTTCGGCAGCTTCTGTACCTGAAACTGCTTCCAAAAAATAGGCTTGAGCGTATTTGGAAAAGCTATCTACAATTGTAAGAATAAGAATTTTGAATTTTCAAAGGTAAAAGAATCAATATGAACTATTTCAAATGGTTTAGTAGCTGTAGGTGTTAAATTCATTTTGATGTTGACGGGGTGCCTATCGTATTTACTTTGTTGGCAAATTTCGCATTCGTTGATATATGTTTGTATTGATTTTTTCATATTGGGCCAGAAATATTTTTCTTTAATTCGTTTAAGAGTTTCCTCAATTCCGTGGTGATTTGTTTTACTGACGTGATAATTTTCTATAGTTTCTTTAATATCATATTGATCTACAATGTCTAATAATTTTTTAGTGCACCTTTTCATTTTAATTGAAGAAGATTTGAAATGTTGTTGTAAACAAATAGAAAATGGTTCGTACAGATTTGGATCTTCAAAATAAAGATAGTACGAGACATTAGGGGCAATATATTCTTTAATAAAATTTATTATATCACTATTTAGATTATTTTTTGAAATTTGAACAGTTATTCTTTGTCTATTTCCAAATAAAATTTTAATTTTTGAATTTGCTGGTGAATGGTGGACTGAGTTTATAAAAATTTGATTTTTTCCATAATTTACAGCGTAGTCTGCGATGGGAATACCTATTACAGGGTTTTCGTCCGCATTAGAGTGTATGGTATGGTCACCGTTTGAATTTTCATTATAAAATATATCTCTATACTCATGGCATAAATTCAAAATTTTTTCTTTTTCCTCTCTATTCATATGTTTAGTTCTAAATTTTGATAAGTCTAATGGTTCATCTTTTTTTAATTCAATGTTATTAATTTCAAAATTTTGATTTTCGTTTTCCCAAAACTTTTCTACTAGAGTTGATTTTGATAAATCTAATGTTACTTTATTTACTGAACTATTTAAAATTGTGGTTAAAGCATAACCATTTTTTGCAGTGCTGAGAGACTCAGGAATTTGGCAACTGTGAAATTTTTGATAAGGAATAATAATGTCTCCTTGATAAATACTTG
Source organism: Hermaeophaga mercurialis (assembly GCA_951812935.1). Lineage (NCBI taxonomy): Eukaryota > Metazoa > Arthropoda > Insecta > Coleoptera > Chrysomelidae > Hermaeophaga > Hermaeophaga mercurialis. The sequence continues at coordinate 12,209,637 of OX638366.1, forward strand.
TTGGAATTTTAATTACTTGCTCTGTTCTTGGTTCTAAAGTTACTAAATTAAGTTCATTGTTAGTCTTATGATACATAAGCTTTATTCTTGAAAAAGGTGTAATCAGATAACCTTTATCTACATCTATTTTGGCTTGTAAGGCCTTCGAATTATCAATTCCTATAAGGCCATTAAATACTGTATGAAATTGAAAGAGATAAAATTTTAATTTGGCTGGATTTGGAAGTTTAAAAATTTTAGATGCCAAAATATTTGCACTATGTTTGTGCGTTGATTTTTGAAATACAGTTGAAACTACAAAAGGATCGTCTTTAATTGTATTAGGGTAAAATCTGAAAGCTAATTCAGGATCGATAAATGATTTTGTTGACCCTGTATCAATTAAAAATTTAAGATTAAATTCTGGAAAAATAATATAGGGCAATTCACTTGAATTTGTACAATTAAATGATATCAACTTTTGGGTTTGGATTATTTAAAAATGTTGGTTTCGAGGCATTTAACAAAAATTTACGTTTTCTGTTAAATTTTCGGTATTATCAAGATCGGTTTGGTAACCATTTATTTCATTGTCTTGTTCTTGATCATATTGATCACTACATGAATAATTATTATTGTCATAACTGTAACAATCGTCAAAATTTTCGTTACACTGATTTTCGTTACTTTCTACGTTATAAAGTTCTTCTGAAATAAAATTTGGGGGACCAGTTGGTCTAAAACGTGTAGACTGTTGGAGAGCGGCGGCGGCCACTTTTAGTCCAAGAATACTGGTCTTGAACGTGTTGGCAGTTCAACCAAAAAAAAAAAGAAGAAGTCACCTGTCATCTGTCATCCGTCATCTTTCACCTGTCACTAGAAATACCGGTCTTGAACGTGTTGGCAGTTCAACCAAAAAAAAAAGGAAGAAGTCACCTGTCATCTGTCACCTGTCACTAGAAATACTGGTCTTGAACGTGTTGGCAGTTCAGCCAAAAAAAAAAGAAGAAGCCATCTGTCATCTGTCACTAGATGGCGCCAAAGTTCCGGAAACCGATTAGCGCTTAACTTCGTTGTTATTGGTCCAATTGAATTGCGAAAAAGACCAGTATGATCTAGAAGTAGCGTAGATGTCAAATTTAAAGAAAAAACATGTGCAATGAACGTGGCCAAAAGGGCACAAAGCGCTTAACTTCGCTGTTATTTGTCCAATTGAATCGCGGAAAAAACAGGTATCAGGTAAAAGTGACGTAGATGTCAAATTTAAAGAAAAAACATGCGCAATGAACGTTGCCATAAGGGCACAAAGCGCTTAACTTCATTATTATTGGTCCAATTGAATGACGAAAAAGACAGATATCATGTAAAGGGGACATAGACGCTAAATTTAAAGAAAAGCATGCGCAATGAACGTTGTCATAAAGGCATTAGATTATTGCTTTAAGACATGCGTCGTCAAGACAAACATATTTGGGAAAAAGTCCTTAAATTTGAAGAAAGACTCAAGCAACTTCGTAAAGATATTAAACTGTACGAAGACAAAGAAAACGTTATAAAGCAGTTGGGCGATTTAAATTTGGACAATACAAGAATACCGAAAAAAGTACTATGTTGCTGTTACCCCTTAAGACGAATTCAACCAACACCAGTTCTTCAGGTGCCGGTGACGCCATGGATGGACAATTAAATGGTGAAATTAACAAGACATTTACAATATCGTGCCTCACGTTATAAATGTATTCAAAGAAGGTTTCGATCCTCATGTAATGTTGCAATAAACAACTAAAAATATGCAAAAGGTGTTTCATTAAAACTCAAAAATTTTTCATATCATTTATTAAAAATCAAAAAAAATTTCATTTCACCATGTGTAATATTTTTCGAAGAAAAACAAAAAAATTGTGCTGAAAGAGTATATAATAAAGAACGAACCGTTTAATTATTTTTTTATTATATTCAATTTACTTGGTAGGTACATTTTATTCATAAAAAGATATAATTTTTGTCAATAAGGTTTTCAATTGTTCTTTTAACCCTACGCTGGGACAGGGTATGTTAAATAGATTCCAACTAAATTGTCCAGCTTCAACAACTTTTTTCGTATATTCACTATATTTGTAATATACGTTTAAGTTTTTGTTGAAAAAGTAAATGAAACCATCTATATATCTAAACTCTGATGTCAAGTCCATCGGTATACCGGGAAATTGATCGGTTATACGTCCACGACTAATTATTTCTCCAGGATCATTATTGTATTCTACATAGGAAACGTTATTATAGAAAACAAAAGTTCTACCACTATTTGATTGAAATAACGCATTAATATAAGCATCTGAGGGCACAGGTAAATAATAATCATTTTGAATATTTAAATTTGGAAATGAGGCTACATAACATTTTCGATTACCAAACGTTATTAAATCCCCCGCTGAATTTTGAAAAATGTGAGAAAATGGGGTCGAGGAAGTCTTAAGTTCATTGGGTAGATAATTAATTAACGGCTCAGGACTTGAAGGTATGAGCATACTATTTAAATCAAATTTCCACAAAGATGTATTAAATCCGACGTACAATCGATAATTAGGAAACGTTGGAGCTGTTGCAAGAAACATGAAATCAGGTGATTTAATATTACATAAATTTTTGTATTGAAGCGAAACAGTCATCGGCGCCTTAACAGAAGAAGAAGAAGAAGAAGAAATGTGTTTTCGAGTGGTTGGAGGATAAATTGTACTCGTTGTTGTTGTCGTTGTTGTCGGCGTTCGTCGTCGTCGTGGACCATACAAGAATTCTAATGCATTTTTATCATCTTCATCTAGAGGAGTTAACTTTTGCTGATACCATGGAAACATAATTGCAGACTCTACTTCACTATATGCCCTAACCCAAGGGTGTGACCGATTTCATGTACCAACACCATAAGAAAGCTTACTTGACCATCAGGAACATTATCATCATCATCCCCAAAATACCATTGCTCGCCAGCATCCATATGAATTTCAATACATCCATTAGCACTAGGAAAATGTGCGTGAGCCAATATTTTCCCAGGCCCATCAAAGTTTTGTGGACATCGATGGTGACCTGTGCAGCTTTCTCGAAAATCATGTTTTTTGGGTACGACGGTTATAGTAATATCGGGTTTCGGTGTTGGAAATTGAACTAGTTGAAAATTGAAATTGGAATCACGTTCCCATATTGCAAAAGCCCTTTGAGCTGTTAAAAGATGTTCCGAACGGGCTTGAGGAAAATATCATCGCAAACTCGTTTTATTTTTCCATCTTGATATCGTTGTAAATGAATTTTCACCAACAGTACATCTAGGTTTATTAATTAATTGAATAGTGGCAGCGTTCAGAGTTCCATCCACATGTAGATTATATTTTTCTTGAAAATTTGCTAACACATTTTTAAGGCTATCACCTACGATTTCATTTTGATTAATGTAGCCAAACCGTTGCAAAAATGATACAAAATATTCTAGAGTAACGTTCGCAGAATTTGCGTGGGCTGTTAAGAGAAGCAGTACAAGTACTTTACCAACACACATGTTGAATATAAATGAAAATGTAAGAAATGTGTACGTATATATATATTTTACATTTATTCTTATACATTTTTTAAAAAGAGAGAGAGAGAGACTTTTAATTACCATATAGGATGAAGTCAAAAAGGTCACGTAAACGCCACGTAAAACATCAAAAACGTCACACACGTCACGTTTTACGTCACGCACCTCACGTTTTACGTCACGCACCTCACGTTTTACGTCACGCACCTCACGTTTTACGTCACGCACCTCACGTTTTACGTCACGCACCTCACGTTTTACGTCACGCACCTTACGTTTTACTCCACGCACCTCACGTTTTACGTCACGCACCTCACGTTTTACGTCACGCACCTCACGTTTTACGCCACGCACCTCACGTTTTACGTCACGCACCTCACGTTTTACGTCACGCACCTCACGTTTTACGTCACGCACCTCACGTTTTACGCCACGCACCTCACGTTTTACGTCACGCACCTCACGTTTTACGCCACGTAAACGTCAAATGTTTAACCTATTTTTTAGAGATACACTACAAGTTATTATTACCAATGTAATATAGTTAAATAAAGTGTAAATAAAATTTTATGTGAGATGCTCCTTTGTAAAACCGGATTATCTAGCGCCACAGTTATGCAAATGGGTACCTAATTTGTGCAACTTATAAAATTATTGCATAAGACTTTTCACAGACGTGCTGTTACACGTGTCACCCCCTCTTGTAATAATGAACTCGCCCACGAGCGCAGCCATGTTGAATTTTGAAAACTTAAAAACAATACGAAATTATCAAAACCGCGAATGAAGTGATAACCTAGAAACACGTATTTTATTGAGAACGAGTATTTCTTAAAACATCGCGAAAAAGCCCCTTTTCACGTGAACATACCGTGATTATTAGACCCCCACTCACTTTTTTATCTTTCCATTTGTATATGTGGTAACGAAATAAAACAGAGAGTACAATTAACACAAGTCGTTCGGTCCTAAACAATCGAGATGGAAAAAATTGAATTTCTTATAGGTAAAAGAGCTGTAAATAAAATATTGCGTTTACCTGTAAAAGATCTTTTAATTGAACAATGGAGTCAAGAAACTAGAATATCTTGTTACATCCTCTACATCGGTGATGAAGTTGCAGCGTTCGCCTTATTATCAAGATGTGATTTCGATCCATTAGGACAACATGATGTTCCCAGAATATTAAATTATATATATACATTTGGCAAACACAGAAGAAAAGGTTACGCATGCAAAATAGTTCAACATCTAATGAAAACAGGGAATCAGTTTACAACATTTTGCAGCAATCCGTGGTCAGAAGGAGTCTTTACAAAATGCAACTGTACCAATTACGGTGAAAATAATTATTCAATAATGTTTAGATATCCTTAATAAATCATATTAAAACAAAAAAAGGTTTTTAATTTATGAGTAAAAAAGGTTGTTGAATGAAAATTAAACAAATAGTCAAAGTGGATTGAAAAATGTTGATAAGAAATATTCTTTTTTATTTATAGAAAAATCCGTTAAATGTGATTGTACCATAAAATGGGAAAGCTAAATACCATTCAGGCCTAACACACTGAATGTGCTATGGAGTTAAGAAATATAGAATCCCCACCCATTTTTTTCATACTAATAAATATTAAGACTTTCTCCGGTGAAGTTAGTCAGGCAGTCATCATGCAGTCTACAGAAGAATCAAAAGTGAAAAATATCTATTTGGGTGAACAAAGGTTCTACCTGAATAAATCGAATACGAAATATGTCGCAGTGAGTCTGTCGCATGATTTAAATTTTGCTCCGTGTGTGAAAATATCTGCAAACAAAGGAAACTGTATCGTGTTTAGTGAAAAAGAGTGGAAGGAGTTTTTATCCTTCAAAGAAACTATTGAAGATTTTATAACAGCGGGAAAGGAGGAATCAATAGATGTTAGCCGGTTTTTGTTACAGTTTGAAAATTTTGAAAGCATTACTGTTTTGAAAGTATTAACTGGACATGCTGGACTGTCTGGTTAGGATCAATTTCCCTTTCCGAGCTCTGGAGATGCTTACCCTTAATTACGCACAACATTGAAGTATTAAAAAGCCAGCAGTTTGTAGGTTCCTTAAAAATTTTACAAATGGCGGTTAAAAACAAGGAAGATATCATCAACACAGCTCTTACTACAATGGAGCCTATAAAACAAGCGCATCCGATTACATATAGTTTATTACTAGAACTTATATTCAAATACCCCGATGTTCTTAAAGAAAAGATATGAAGAAAGTAACTTTTAATGAAGATTACAATCACGTTCACATATGGGAATCATTAGATGTTGAAACAAGTGATTGGGAATCAAGATATCTTAATCAACGACGTTTTAAACGCCGAATAGAAGAAGCTGCTAAAATTATTAATCCTGTTTTAAATATAACTCATAGAAATAAAATGTATAATACTTTACAAAATAAAACATTTAAACAATAGAATTTTTGTCTATCCAAGACTGATTTTGTATAGAATCTTATGGAAAATACGAACAAATTTAGCAATTCAAGGGGCCTTTTTTTAATAACCTTCAAACTTATCGTTGTCCCTCATAGTGGGGGGTATATAAATACAAGTGGGTGCGAACCTACATTTTATTCAGTCGTGTGCACCTACAATTTAAATCAACCAACAACAACATGAGTAGTCAAGATAGTGGTTATAGTTCTAGTGAAATTGTTTTTGAAAGTGACTCGGCATCGTCGCCGCCACCGTCGCCAACACCTCCTTCACCTTATGCAGTGACGCTTAATGATTGTGTTGAGGAAATCGACCAAGCTTTAATTTCATACGAGTATGCTGCTAAATTGGAGCGATACCATCTACTGGAAACAAACTTTTCCCTAAGAAGTTATGCACTTTTGTGCGGAATAAGTCCGACCAGAACCTTTAATCCTGCAATAACGCTAACACCTTTACTTCGACCCGGAAGAATTTCGTTTGGTACATTTGAGTGGACTACTTTTATTGAATTGTTGCGTCAGAGATATGATGACTTTTTCCACGCGAATCTATCATCATCTCCTGACGAATACGATCCTGTAGTTTTCCCTTGTGGAGACTTTTGTAAAGTCACTCAATTAGTGTACGACGATACCAAGTTCCTACTTGCAAACAAACATGGAGTCGAGTTCTACCTGGACGAGAATGATGTTTCCGACATCCTTGAAGCAAATTGCAATTTAGTGAAGAACTACATTTCGTTGCTAGAAGACTTGAACTTTAATACATTCTACTGTAATTTAATAGACTCTACACGAGCTTATTTTGCTGTTAATTTCAATAGTATTTGTGTCGACGACGATGACGCCACTAGTAGATTTAATACTTTAATTTTAATTTGTGCTGTTATGCCAAATTGTTTAGAAAAAAATGCTCTACAAGAGTACATGTATTACTATAAAGATGATGTAATTAATGATATATTAAATCATTGTTCAAATTAAAAAAATGTACCAAGTTTTTTGAAATAAAACACTTCTTTCTTATATTTTATTTTTTATTACCCAAGCAAACTACAAATAATACAGTAAGCAAACATATATAACTAATACATAAAAACTATAAATAATTTATTAGGTACACATAGTTCAGTCTGAAAATCGCACTCGTTTATTTTCATGTAAATCATATCGAAACCAAGCACAATATTTCTGCATATTCAATAAATATTTCAAAATTATGGCAAGCTAATAATCAGTAATCACATCTTAATTTATTAAAATTTTGAAAAACTTTCCCCGTTAAACTCCACGGTAGGGCAAAAAAAAGAAAAAATTAATTTTTATATCCCCACGGAAGGGTGTCATGTGAGTGGGGAAGTAGTTGACGCTTATCATCATAGGGGCTAAGTCCAATTTTAGTCTGACTTATGCTATATACATCATGCAAATAAGATCGAATAGTGTGTTGTGTAATATATTTTTTATTATTATTTTGCAAACAATTTAGGTAATCCTCGAATATGATTTTATTTTTTACGACATTGGACTTAACCCCCTTTGATTTTTTCACTACTTTGCCACCTTGCACTTTATAACTATACATTTTTGATCGTAATCCCACAAAATGTGTCATTATTTTACCATTAGCTTCATCCTTCATTAAACCAGGAATTTTTTTATTTACTAAAGGAATCTTATAGGCGTTATTTGAGGGGTAATCTGAAGTGTCAAATTTTTCTAAGTGATCTCCAATAAGACTTTTGTAAACGTCATGGCAATTTAATTCGTAAATAAGACTATCGGTGTCAGTGTACATTAATTTTAAATTTTCCACCCCCATAGTTGGTAACATGAAATTATAGTGAAAATCATACATACAGATTTTAGAAATGTCCAGGATAGCCATGCCGATATACAGGGGTTTGTTGAAGAGTAGTTCAGCCTTCTTTAATTCGATAGCCATAAGTTTGTCGTCAAAAACTCTTCGATTATGAAATCGTGGGCTGGCTATCAAATTTTTTGCACCGTAACGACCCTCGTAAGAAGTAAGTAATTTCACTACCCTATGGAGTCTGATGTTTTCCATCGTCTTACCGAATACGGCATTATTAGCGAGTTTGAACTGGGTTTTTTTAAAATTGCTTGTGGCTACAGTCCTTAAGCGAGTATTCAGCTCGATATAGGACTGCAGCCAAGCCGATTGTTTGAATTTTAGTACTTTGTGAATTTTCGTTAATTTTAACCCGTGTTCGAGGGCTTGTTTTAAATTACGATAATGCAGAGTGTATTGTTTTTTCGGGTAAAGGGTGGTCATTAATTTGGACAATTTGGAACCGGGAGGTTTACGGTGTTCTGGACAAAATGGAAAATCTTTGTGCTCATCATGTAAACTTTCGGGATACTCTAAATCAACTTGTAAAATATATCCGACAGGTGAATCGTCGGGAATCTGAGTAATGTCGATGTTTGTATTGGGCTCCCATTCAAACCCCCCATAGGGGAGGAACTGTGACATTGCCCACCCATATAAATTGTTTACGTCAAAGTACATAAGGTACTTGGACGGCTTAGAAGAATCATATTCGGGCATGTATTTATTGTTAGCTTCGGAATATCTGTTTGAACAAACAGATATTCCTCCACGTATTGATGCCTCAACAAACAACATGTCTACATCTTTTAAAATTTGCAATTTACATTTCGTGTACTTGAGCATGCAATCCCAAGTATATCCGGGCATAGTATAGTACCATGCCAGATCTAGTTGGTAAGTTTCCAGAGCAGTTGTTCGAAAGTTTTCCATAACGTCACAAAGAACGAGAATGTCTGTTCGCATATACAAATCTGCATATTCGCCTAAATTTTGAATTTGGAAAGCTTGCCAAACGTTTTGCGCATGAGTGTAATCATCCTGGGAAATATGACAATCATTTAATTTGTTGTAAAAACTCTCAATTGCTGGAAGACTAGTGGTATCATTTAGCTTATCAATACTATCAATGTAATCGTATGGAAAAACACCTTTCCTCGTCAACAGTTTGAACGTTTCATTAGTCAAGTTACCAAATTCCCCTTTTAATGTAACCAACTCCTCTATTTTTAGTGTAGACACCAACTCATCGAGACTGGTGCCCAAAAATCTAAAGGAGTCTATATAGCGAAATTTAATTTTAGTTTCTGGTTCATACTGCGTAAAAGAAATGTATTTTCCATGTTCACAGGTAGTACACTCAAGGGTCCACGTTCAGCAAGATCTCTAATAATAAAATGACTGTCGTATCCGCTAAGATTATGGAAAACTATGGGCACTACAAATAGTTTTTTGAAGTTCAGATTGCACGATTGATGTGCGAACCCTCTAAATAATCCCGTAAAATGATCGTGGTCTTTAAAGATTATGTCTTTTTCTTTAAACCTATTGTCGCAAATGTGACAGCAGACACCGTTTGCGACAGTAGGCATACAAATAGGAACAATATTTAATAATTTAGATTCAATAAATTTCGCGACATCTAACATTTGATTCGCAAACCAGTCCATGCAATCTTCCCCTCTATAACTATTGTAGTATGAAATCTGATTATCGTAGCTGCATTTTAAGTAGAAACCTGCACTAAATGTTTTATGATGTTGATACTTGGTAGTTGTATGAGATATCTTTTTATCACACTTTTCTAAAATAGACTCGAAATCGGCATAAACGACAAATGGACATTTCTGCTTGTATACATGATTTTTAAATTCGACGTTATCATATGGGGGGAAAGAAATTTTGCAATCGTTACTATTTACGCATAAAATTTCGTGGTCCGCTAGTTTTTTTTCGTTTTGGAAATAGTTTAAGCACCTATCGCAAATAAATTTTTTATTTTCACTCTTGCTGAGTTGACTTGAAACTAGTCTAGACATATTTTTAATCCAACAATAATGATATTTAATGGTGTTGGTAGTAGTGTCCTCATTGTTGCCGGGAGGAGCCTCGTAGTCGTTTAATTTTGGAAAATATTCATCTTGAATTAAAAGTAAATTTACATGACGTGACAGTTTATTTTTAGTTAAACGTGCAGGTACCACTACGTAAAATGACTTTTTATTAGTTTGATTTAGTTCTAAAACGTAAACGTTTACAGAGATATCATTCAACTTTTCAAATTTTGAAATTTGTGTTAGTTTCATAGGCAATTCTAAACCGTCTGTATTCAAAACTTTACTATAATGAGGGTAATTATATGTAAATTGAGTTTTTTTTAGTGGGAAACAAAAAACTCGTTACGGCCCAGTAAAAACACGCCAGGTCCGCATTTTGGACGTTTATGCATGCCTTTTTCGCTAATATTTCTTTTGGTAGTGGAATGAAGGATGAACCGTTCCCAATTTCAAATTTGTTAATAGCTACTTCTAATAAATTTATTTTTGATAACGCCCACCCACTGTCTTTTTCTTGAAATTCCGAAAGTTTATTTAAAATAAAATCTACAATGCTTTTATATTCTTGCGCTAAATCTGTCCCCAAATCAACAACGAAATTTGGGGATCCAAAGTATTTAATGTCAATTACTTCCCTGCCATCACTATCATTTTTTAAAAAATCGCCACAAAATGTAACATTTACTTTGAGCGACGGTGTATCATTTTTTAAAATTTGTGAAATTTTTGATTTGAATAAATTGAATGAAGCCTTCAAAAAATCTTTAATTTCTTTGTGTTGTAAATTTATAATGACCCCCGTTCTAATCCGATTGTTAAAAATCGCGTTGACGTCTTCCCATTTAACGCCCCCTTTAGTGCCGCGCCCCTGTCTAATACCCTCCCCTACTACATGGGAAGACGCTAATTTAATGATACACCGTAACCTTTTCAACTGCCCCATTTTAGCGTAAATTTTTCTTTTTTCCCCTACCGTGAAATTACATTTTTTTATAGCTAAAGAGCATTTTCTGAGGTGAGTACTAATTAGTGCTAGCCATTTTTTTGATCTGAATATGTCGAAATATTGTGCTTAGTTTTAAGTAGGTCTTCGATTTTTTTAAAAACGTGTGCGAAATTCATAATTGAACTCACCTAATTTTTTCTATTTTAAATAGAGTCCTCGGAGCACAGCTCTTGGATATCTCGTGCAGGCCAATAAAAACTAAACTGAAGCCCCCTTTGTTTAGATCGTCGATGTGGTTCTTGTAAATTTCGGTAGACCTTTTGGGCAGAAAGGTGACAACGTTCTCCTCCAATTCCACTAGGATGGATTCCCCTCCAAATTTGGATTTGGTGAGCTGAACACGATAAATTTTCTTTGGGATGTTGGGTTGCAGGTCCTTTAGCTTAATTATGGGCTTGTTTTCGGTATCTGTAGATGAGGTAAATTCGTTTAATTTTTCGAGAAAACTCATCTAAAATAATAATAAAAAATGGAATACTAGCATGAAAAAACCACCGAAAAAAACACTTACTTTAAAAGCTTAAAGATGTGGATGACAAAAAAAGTATTAGCCGGATTGAAGCTAACAGCAAAAAAATGCGGATCACTGGTACAAATTACTGAAAAAATCAAAAATTTGTACTGTTAAAATTGCAAAAAAAAATTAACTTATTTAACACTTTGAAGTTTAGATTTTTGAAAATTTACTACAGCACTGGTACAAAAAAAGTTTTTAAAAAAATTAACATTAAATGTACTTACAATAACTCCGACTGGAAACTGTTCACTGGACACTAACTGGCAGCACAATGTAAAAAACAAATGGAAACAGCTCACTGAATTCTAACTGGTAGCAGCAGCAGCACTGTTGAAGAGACTTTTACGACTGAATTGTCGATTGATTCGGCTTCGGCTTTTATAGCACTCGAGAAAAACAACAACATTATCTGTGGGAAGATAACTAAATTCGTTTCGTGGAAATGTGGTTGTATTTGGCCCCTTATCAGTCTTATCTAATTTTTATCCAGGAAGCTACATCCTGTGTGAACGGATGTAGATGTTTGTGTTAGAATTTGTTTTCTGTAAATGTGGTTTTATTTTTTCTCGTTATCGGGCTTATCTAATTTTTATCGGGAGGCTTCATCCGGTATAACCGTTAAAGTATGTTTTTAAATTTTTTTAGAAAATGTAGATTGCAGGGCCGTATTTAAAAAATTTTTAGTTCAAAAAAAGTTTAAAAAATCTTGAATTTGGAGTAATAGAATTTTGTGCGTTATTAAAATATTTATTTAACACTTTGAAGTTTAGATTTTGAAATTTACTTAACTTAAGTAAGCTCAATTTTCGGAGGAATATTATAACATTTAAAAATCACTATTGACAAAAATTATATAAAATGTAAAATATTATATAATTATCCAATCATGATCAAGCAATTTTTTTTTCATAAATTTGACATCTACGCCACTCATAGATAATGCCTGTTTTTTCCTCAACTCAATTGGACCAATAACAACGAAGTTAAGCGCTTTGTGCCCTTATGGCCACGCTCATTGTGCATGTTTTTTCTTTAAATTTGACATCTACGTCACTCATAGATAATGCCTGTTTTTTCCGCGATTCAATTGGACCAATAACAAGGAAGTTAAGCGCTTTGTGCCCTTATGGCAATGGTCATTGCGCATGCTTTTCTTTAAATTTGACATCTACGTCACTCATAGATAATGCCTGTTTTTTCCGCGATTCAATTGGACCAATAACAAGGAAGTTAAGCACTAATGCCCTTTCGGCAACGTTCATTGCGCATGTTTTTTCTTTAAATTTGACATCTACGTCGCTGGTAGATAATGTCTGTTTTTTCCGCGATTCAATTGGACCAATAACAGCGAAGTTAAGCGCTTTGTGCCCTTATGGCAACATGTGACAGATGACAGATGACAGGTGACTTCTTCTTTTTTTTTGGCTGAACTGCCAACACGTTCAAGACCAGTATTTCTAGTGACAGGTCACAGATGAGAGGTGACATATGAGAGGTGACAGATGACAGGTGACATGTGACTTCTTCTTTTTTGGCTGAACTGTCAACACGTTCAAGACCAGTATTTCTAGTGACAGGTGACAGATGACTTCTTCTTTTTTGGCTGAACTGCCAACACGTTCAAGACCAGTATTCTTGGACTAAAAATGGCCGCCGCCGCCGCCGCTCTCCAACGCCATCTACTAACACTTTGTGGAACTTTAACATAATTGGACTAAACATGGCCGCCGTTGCCGCCGCTCTCCAACTCCATCTACTAACACTTTGTGGAACTTTGGCGCCACCAACGCCATCTAGTGACAGTTTCTGGAACTTTGGCACCACTAGCGCCCTCTAGCGGCAGTTTTGACAACTTTGGCACCCCCAACGCCACCTAGCGGCAGTTTCTGGAACTTTTCCAGGTGACAGATGACAGATGACGCGCGCATGCGCACCACGTGGGCGACACTAGCGCCACAAACGCCCCTGGTGGCAGAAACGGGAACTTTTCCAGAACCGACTTTGCTACACTACTCATCGGTATACCGGGAAATTGATCGGTTATATGTCCACGACTAATTATTTCTCCAGGATCATTATTGTATTCTACATAGGAAACGTTGTTATAGAAAACAAAAGTTCTACCACTATTTGATTGAAATAACGCATTAATATAAGCATCTGAGGGCACAGGTAAATAATAATCATTTTGAATATTTAAATTTGGAAATGAGGCTACATAACATTTTCGATTACCAAACGTTATTAAATCCCCCGCGGAATTTTGAAAAATGTGAGAAAATGGGGTCGAGGAAGTCTTAAGTTCATTGGGTAGATAATTACTTAACGGCTCGGGACTTGAAGGTATGAGCATACTATTTAAATCAAATTTCCACAAAGATGTATTAAATCCGACGTACAATCGATAATTAGGAAACGTTGGAGCTGTTGCAAGAAACATGAAATCAGGTGATTTAATATTACATAAATTTTTGTATTGAAGCGAAACAGTCATCGGCGTCTTAACAGAAGAAGAAGAAGAAGAAGAAGAAGAAGAAGAAGAAGAAATGTGTTTTCGAGTGGTTGGAGGATAAATTGTACTCGTTGTCGTTGTCGTTGTCGTTGTTGTCGGCGTTCGTCGTCGTCGTGGACCATACAAGAATTCTAATGCATTCTTATCATCTTCATCTAGAGGAGTTAACTTTTGCTGATACCATGGAAACATAATTGCAGACTCTACTTCACTATGTCCTAACCCAAGGGTGTGACCGATTTCATGTACCAACACCATAAGAAAGCTTACTTGACCATCAGGAACATTATCATCATCATCCCCAAAATACCATTGCTCGCCAGCATCCATATGAATTTCAATACACCCATTAGCACTAGGAAAATGTGCGTGAGCCAATATTTTCCCAGGCCCATCAAAGTTTTGTGGACATCGATGGTGACCTGTACAGCTTTCTCGAAAATCATGTTTTTTGGGTACGACGGTTATAGTAATATCGGGTTTCGGTGTTGGAAATTGAACTAGTTGAAAATTGAAATTGGAATCACGTTCCCATATTGCAAAAGCCTTTTGAGCTGTTAAAAGATGTTCCGAACGGGCTTGAGGAAAATACCATCGCAAACTCGTTTTATTTTGCCATCTTGATATCATTGTAAATGAATTTTCACCAACAGTACATCTAGGTTTATTAATTAATTGAATAGTGGCAGCGTTCAGAGTTCCATCCACAGGTAGATTATATTTTTCTTGAAAATTTGCTAACACATTTTTAAGGCTATCACCTACGATTTCATTTTGATTAATGTAGCCAAACCGTTGCAAAAATGATACAAAATATTCTAGAGTAACGTTCGCAGAATTTGCGTGGGCTGTTAAGAGAAGCAGTACAAGTACTTTACCAACACACATGTTGAATATAAATGAAAATGTAAAAAATGTGTACGTTTATATATTTTGCATTTATTCTTATAAATTTTTTAAAAAGAGAGAGAGAGAGAGACTTTTAATTACCATACAGGATGAAGTCAAAAAGGTCACGTAAACGTCACGTAAAATATCAAAAACGTCACACACGTCACGTTTTACGTCACGCACCTCACGTTTTACGTCACGCACCTCACGTTTTACGTCACGCACCTCACGTTTTACGTCACGCACCTCACGTTTTACGTCACGCACCTCTCGTTTTACGTCGCGCACGTCACGTTTTACGTCACGCGCGTCACGTTTTACGTCACGCCCCTCACGTTTTACGTCACGCACCTCACGTTTTACGTCACGCACCTCACGTTTTACGCCACGCACCTCACGTTTTACGTCACGCACCTCACGTTTTACGCCACGTGAACGTCAAATGTTTAACCTATTTTTTAGAGATACACTACAAGTTATTATTACCAATGTAATATAGTTAAATAAAGTGTAAATAAAATTTTATGTGAGATGCTCCTTTGTAAAACCGGATTATCTAGCGCCACAGTTATGCAAATGGGTACCTAATTTGTGCAACTTATAAAATTATTGCATAAGACTTTTCACAGACGTGCTGTTACACGTGTCAACAACAACATGAGTAGTCAAGATAGTGGTTATAGTTCTTGTGAAATTGTTTTTGAAAGTGACTCGGCATCGTCGCCGCCACCGTCGCCAACACCTCCTTCACCTTATGCAGTGACGCTTAATGATTGTGTTGAGGAAATCGACCAAGCTTTAATTTCATACGAGTATGCTGCTAAATTGGAGCGATACCATCTACTGGAAACAAACTTTTCCCTAAGAAGTTATGCACTTTTGTGCGGAATAAGTCCGACCAGAACCTTTAATCCTGCAATAACGCTAACACCTTTACTTCGACCCGGAAGAATTTCGTTTGGTACATTTGAGTGGACTACTTTTATTGAATTGTTGCGTCAGAGATATGATGACTTTTTCCACGCGAATCTATCATCATCTCCTGACGAATACGATCCTGTAGTTTTCCCTTGTGGAGACTTTTGTAAAGTCACTCAATTAGTGTACGACGATACCAAGTTCCTACTTGCAAACAAACATGGAGTCGAGTTCTACCTGGACGAGAATGATGTTTCCGACATCCTTGAAGCAAATTGCAATTTAGTGAAGAACTACATTTCGTTGCTAGAAGACTTGAACTTTAATACATTCTACTGTAATTTAATAGACTCTACACGAGCTTATTTTGCTGTTAATTTCAATAGTATTTGTGTCGACGACGATGACGCCACTAGTAGATTTAATACTTTAATTTTAATTTGTGCTGTTATGCCAAATTGTTTAGAAAAAAATGCTCTACAAGAGTACATGTATTACTATAAAGATGATGTAATTAATGACATATTAAATCATTGTTCCAATTAAAAAAATGTACCAAGTTTTTTGAAATAAAACACTTCTTTCTTATATTTTATTTTTTATTACCCAAGCAAACTACAAATAATACAGTAAGCAAACATATATAACTAATACATAAAAACTATAAATAATTTATTAGGTACACATAGTTCAGTCTGAAAATCGCACTCGTTTATTTTCATGTAAATCATATCGAAACCAAGCACAATATTTCTGCATATTCAATAAATATTTCAAAATTATGGCAAGCTAATAATCAGTAATCACATCTTAATTTATTAAAATTTTGAAAAACTTTCCCCGTTAAACTCCACGGTAGGGCAAAAAAAAGAAAAAATTAATTTTTATATCCCCACGGAAGGGTGTCATGTGAGTGGGGAAGTAGTTGACGCTTATCATCATAGGGGCTAAGTCCAATTTTAGTCTGACTTATGCTATACAGGGTGTTATTGAAATACACGTACATATTAAAACTGGGTATTGCGCAGATCCCCACTGAATGTAGAAAAATATTATTTTTTAAAAATACCCCTTATTAAGGGAGTTATTAATTTTTGAAAATTAATTCTAAAACAAACGTACTTCACTGATATGTTGAGGATGACCTATATAAATTAGGTTTATTTACCTATTTTAAAAATCAACAGTAATTAATATGCAAGTTTTTGTCAGATGATAAGAAAACTAGTCTTGTAAGAAATAACCATGTTGCCAAGATTTTCGAAGTAATTTCTATTTCCGAAGACTGGTTTTTACTACCCTCGTTATCAAAAAACTAGAATATTTGATAAATGATTGTTTTTAAACTATACATTTTTGAAACTATAGATTATTAAAATTTTAGTTGATTTACGAATCTGGCTAACACGAGCGCGTCATTTCCAAGTTGGTAAAAAGTGTTGTTACGATTACTTTTAAATATTTTTTTACGATGCCACTATTTACGAATATTGAACTAACCGATATAGTGCTGGTTTATGGGGCAGCTGGAGAAAATTCTCGGCAAGCACAAATCCTGTATCGCGAACGGTTTCCAAATCGGAGAATTCCGGACTGTCGTACGTTTATTTCAACTGTTCAGCATCTAAGAGACCATGGAAAATTTGAGAGTGTCAATGCAGATCGAGGGAGAAGAAGAACACAAAGAACATTGGCGGCCGAAGAAGAAATATTGGAAGCTGTTGAAAACCGGCCTCAATTAAGTTGTAGAAGACTAGGTCTTGAAATTGGAGTGTCCTCATTTGTTGTGTGGCGGACACTTAAAGAACAAGGTTTACATCCTTATCACATCCAAAAAGTCCAGGCCTTATATCCAGGTGATGAAGAAAAGAGAGTGGAGTTTTGTGAATGGATGATTCAAAAATGTGTTGATATTCCTGATTTTCTAAAAATATTATTGTATACTGACGAGGCTTCATTCACTCGTGATGGCGTGTTCAATATGCACAATACGCATATTTGGAGTGATGAAAATCCTCACGCCATTAGGGAAACTGGGCATCAAAGAAAATTTTCAATAAATGTTTGGGCTGGCATAATAGATCAGTATTTAATCGGGCCTTATGTTCTCCCGAACAGATTAAATGGGCCAGGATATCTCCACTTTTTAGAAGATATTTTGCCAGTACTCCTAGAAGAGATACCGTTACAATTAAGGCAACGGATGTGGTACCTACTAGATGGCGCTCCTCCTCACTTTGATTTAAACGTACGGCAGTTTTTGAACATTATATTTCCTCAAAAGTGGATAGGCAGAAATGGACCTACTAAGTGGCTTCCGAGATCTCCGGATTTAAATCCATGCGATTTCTTTTTGTGGGGTCACATGAAACAACTGGTTTATAATGAACCTATTAATAGTGTTGAACAATTAACCAATAAAGTTAATGCGGTAGCCGAGGAACTACGACAAAATCCAAGACTAATTTCTAATGTTCAAAGTTCTTTGGAAAGACGATTGCAAGTGTGTGTAAATAATAATGGACGGCATTTTGAACAATTACTGTAATAAACTTTATTTTGAATTAATTGGTTTTGCTACGGCAACAGTGCAATTTCTATGGGTAAGTTCAATTTCGATTTATTTTACTTCTTTAAATATGGAAACTAGTAGGTCGGAAAAGGGGACTCTTCCCCAATATTTAAATTTTAGAATTTGAAGTTAAAATTGGTGCCAATCGTTTTTGGTCATTACATACTATTCCCCATTTTAATATGTACGTGTATTTCAATAACACCCTGTATACATCATGCAAATAAGATCGAATAGTGTGTTGTGTAATATATTTTTTATTATTATTTTGCAAACAATTTAGGTAATCCTCGAATATGATTTTATTTTTTACGACATTGGACTTAACCCCCTTTGATTTTTTCACTACTTTGCCACCTTGCACTTTATAACTATACATTTTTGATCGTAATCCCACAAAATGTGTCATTATTTTACCATTAGCTTCATCCTTCATTAAACCAGGAATTTTTTTATTTACTAAAGGAATCTTATAGGCGTTATTTGAGGGGTAATCTGAAGTGTCAAATTTTTCTAAGTGATCTCCAATAAGACTTTTGTAAACGTCATGGCAATTTAATTCGTAAATAAGACTATCGGTGTCAGTGTACATTAATTTTAAATTTTCCACCCCCATAGTTGGTAACATGAAATTATAGTGAAAATCATACATACAGGTTTTAGAAATGTCCAGGATAGCCATGCCGATATACAGGGGTTTGTTGAAGAGTAGTTCAGCCTTCTTTAATTCGATAGCCATAAGTTTGTCGTCAAAAACTCTTCGATTATGAAATCGTGGGCTGGCTATCAAATTTTTTGCACCGTAACGACCCTCGTAAGAAGTAAGTAATTTCACTACCCTATGGAGTCTGATGTTTTCCATCGTCTTACCGAATACGGCATTATTAGCGAGTTTGAACTGGGTTTTTTTAAAATTGCTTGTGGCTACAGTCCTTAAGCGAGTATTCAGCTCGATATAGGACTGCAGCCAAGCCGATTGTTTGAATTTTAGTACTTTGTGAATTTTCGTTAATTTTAACCCGTGTTCGAGGGCTTGTTTTAAATTACGATAATGCAGAGTGTATTGTTTTTTCGGGTAAAGGGTGGTCATTAATTTGGACAATTTGGAACCGGGAGGTTTACGGTGTTCTGGACAAAATGGGAAATATTTGTGCTCATCATGTAAACTTTCGGGATACTCTAAATCAACTTGTAAAATATATCCGACAGGTGAATCGTCGGAAATCTGAGTAATGTCGATGTTTGTATTGGGCTCCCATTCAAACCCCCCATAGGGGAGGAACTGTGACATTGCCCACCCATATAAATTGTTTACGTCAAAGTACATAAGGTACTTGGACGGCTTAGAAGAATCATATTCGGGCATGTATTTATTGTTAGCTTCGGAATATCTGTTTGAACAAACAGATATTCCTCCACGTATTGATGCCTCAACAAACAACATGTCTACATCTTTTAAAATTTGCAATTTACATTTCGTGTACTTGAGCATGCAATCCCAAGTATATCCGGGCATAGTATAGTACCATGCCGGATCTAGTTGGTAAGTTTCCAGAGCAGTTGTTCGAAAGTTTTCCATAACGTCACAAAGAAGGAGAATGTCTGTTCGCATATACAAATCTGCATATTCGCCTAAATTTTGAATTTGGAAAGCTTGCCAAACGTTTTGCGCATGAGTGTAATCATCCTGGGAAATATGACAATCATTTAATTTGTTGTAAAAACTCTCAATTGCTGGAAGACTAGTGGTATCATTTAGCTTATCAATACTATCAATGTAATCGTATGGAAAAACACCTTTCCTCGTCAACAGTTTGAACGTTTCATTAGTCAAGTTACCAAATTCCCCTTTTAATGTAACCAACTCCTCTATTTTTAGTGTAGACACCAACTCATCGAGACTGGTGCCCAAAAATCTAAAGGAGTCTATATAGCGAAATACAAGAATTCTAATGCATTCTTATCATCTTCATCTAGAGGAGTTAACTTTTGCTGATACCATGGAAACATAATTGCAGACTCTACTTCACTATGTCCTAACCCAAGGGTGTGACCGATTTCATGTACCAACACCATAAGAAAGCTTACTTGACCATCAGGAACATTATCATCATCCCCAAAATACCATTGCTCGCCAGCATCCATATGAATTTCAATACACCCATTAGCACTAGGAAAATGTGCGTGAGCCAATATTTTCCCAGGCCCATCAAAGTTTTGTGGACATCGATGGTGACCTGTACAGCTTTCTCGAAAATCATGTTTTTTGGGTACGACGGTTATAGTAATATCGGGTTTCGGTGTTGGAAATTGAACTAGTTGAAAATTGAAATTGGAATCACGTTCCCATATTGCAAAAGCCTTTTGAGCTGTTAAAAGATGTTCCGAACGGGCTTGAGGAAAATACCATCGCAAACTCGTTTTATTTTGCCATCTTGATATCATTGTAAATGAATTTTCACCAACAGTACATCTAGGTTTATTAATTAATTGAATAGTGGCAGCGTTCAGAGTTCCATCCACAGGTAGATTATATTTTTCTTGAAAATTTGCTAACACATTTTTAAGGCTATCACCTACGATTTCATTTTGATTAATGTAGCCAAACCGTTGCAAAAATGATACAAAATATTCTAGAGTAACGTTCGCAGAATTTGCGTGGGCTGTTAAGAGAAGCAGTACAAGTACTTTACCAACACACATGTTGAATATAAATGAAAATGTAAGAAATGTGTACGTATATATATATTTTACATTTATTCTTATACATTTTTTAAAAAGAGAGAGAGAGAGACTTTTAATTACCATATAGGATGAAGTCAAAAAGGTCACGTAAACGCCACGTAAAACATCAAAAACGTCACACACGTCACGTTTTACGTCACGCACCTCACGTTTTACGTCACGCACCTCACGTTTTACGTCACGCACCTCACGTTTTACGTCACGCACCTCACGTTTTACGTCACGCACCTCACGTTTTACGTCACGCACCTCACGTTTTACTCCACGCACCTCACGTTTTACGTCACGCACCTCACGTTTTACGTCACGCACCTCACGTTTTACGCCACGCACCTCACGTTTTACGTCACGCACCTCACGTTTTACGTCACGCACCTCACGTTTTACGTCACGCACCTCACGTTTTACGCCACGCACCTCACGTTTTACGTCACGCACCTCACGTTTTACGCCACGTAAACGTCAAATGTTTAACCTATTTTTTAGAGATACACTACAAGTTATTATTACCAATGTAATATAGTTAAATAAAGTGTAAATAAAATTTTATGTGAGATGCTCCTTTGTAAAACCGGATTATCTAGCGCCACAGTTATGCAAATGGGTACCTAATTTGTGCAACTTATAAAATTATTGCATAAGACTTTTCACAGACGTGCTGTTACACGTGTCACCCCCTCTTGTAATAATGAACTCGCCCACGAGCGCAGCCATGTTGAATTTTGAAAACTTAAAAACAATACGAAATTATCAAAACCGCGAATGAAGTGATAACCTAGAAACACGTATTTTATTGAGAACGAGTATTTCTTAAAACATCGCGAAAAAGCCCCTTTTCACGTGAACATACCGTGATTATTAGACCCCCACTCACTTTTTTATCTTTCCATTTGTATATGTGGTAACGAAATAAAACAGAGAGTACAATTAACACAAGTCGTTCGGTCCTAAACAATCGAGATGGAAAAAATTGAATTTCTTATAGGTAAAAGAGCTGTAAATAAAATATTGCGTTTACCTGTAAAAGATCTTTTAATTGAACAATGGAGTCAAGAAACTAGAATATCTTGTTACATCCTCTACATCGGTGATGAAGTTGCAGCGTTCGCCTTATTATCAAGATGTGATTTCGATCCATTAGAGTAGTATAATTTGTTACGTGGCCATGGGAACTTTTTCAGTCAATTCTTATGGACGGCCACGCCCCCTTAGGACCGCCAAATTTTTCAGTCCGAAAGCCCAAGTTCCCCACACGTGACCTTAGGACCCCCAAATTTTCAGTCAATTCTTATGGACGGCCGAGTAGCCCACACGTGACCTTTCATGACCCCCCAAATTTCCTGCCGTAAGGGCATTAGCACTTATCTTCGTTATTATTGGTCCAATCGAATTGCGGAAAAGACAGGTATGATCTATAAGTGACGTAGATGTCAAATTTAAAGAAAAACATGCGCAATGAACGTTGCCGTAAGGGCATTAGCACTTATCTTCGTTATTTTTGGTCCAATCGAATTGCGGAAAAGACAGGTATGATCTATAAGTGACGTAGATGTCAAATTTAAAGAAAAACATGCGCAATGAACGTTGCCGTAAGGGCATTAGCACTTATCTTCGTTGTTATTGGTCCAATTGAATTGCGGAAAAAATAGGCATTATCTATAAGTGACGTAGATGTCAAATTTAAAGAAAAGCATGCGCAATGAACGTTACCGTAAGGGCATTAGCGCTTAACTTCGTTATTATTGGTCCAATCGAATTGCGAAAAAGACAGGTATCATCTATAAGAGACGTAGATGTCAAATTTAAACAAAACCATGCGCAAAGAACGTTGCCGTAAGGGCATTAGCGCTTAACTTCGTTATTATTGGTCCAATCGAATTGCGGAAAAGACAGGTATGATCTAGAAGTGACGCGGATGTCAAATTTAAAGAAAAGCATGCGCAATGAACGTTGCCGTAAGGGCATTAGCACTTATCTTCGTTATTATTGGTCCAATCGAATTGCGAAAAAGACTGGTATTATCTAGAAGTGATGTAGATGTTAAATTTAAACAAAAACATGCGCAAAGGACGTTACCATAGGGGTATTAGCACTTATCTTCGTTATTATTGGTCCAATCGAATTGCGAAAAAGACTGGTATGATCTATAAGTAACGTAGATGTTAAATTTAAAGAAAAACATACGCAATGAACGTTGCCGTAAGGGCATTAGCGTTCAACTTAAAAATAGCGCTCTAAATAACAATAATTACCTACCCAATCTTGAACGGTACACACCATCTCATTGATAAATGTAAATCGCTAATAGGGAACATATCAACTAATGAATATGCAACCAGATATATACATAAATGATATTCAGACTGCCTAGGTGATATGACTTATTTTTATTTAGAAAAGACCGGTAAGTATCAACTAATAACTATGCAAACAGAAATATACATAAATGATAATTAGATTGCCTAATAATACAGGGTGATACGACTTATTTTTAGTTTTTAATAAAAATTTATTTGACAATTTATATATAACTCATTTCATTTTTTATCTCTTTATTGAGTTGGGTCTATAACTTTTAATAGTGTTTAATGTAATTACTGAAAGATTTAATTATTCAAATTAATTATATGTAATTTGAGAATTAATTATTTTAAACAATGCAAAATATAAAAAAGAAGTTTTTCAATAAAAGACTTGATGCATTTTTTTAATTTGAACAATGATTATATATGTCATTAATAACATCATTTTATAGTAATACATGTACCGTTGTAGAGCATTTTTTCTAAACAATTTGGTATAAGAATGAAAAACTAAATTTTGTATTTTAAAGTGTGTAAAAAATTCTTTATTAGAAGATATGTGTAGGAAGAAATATATAAATTTCTTTAGTCAAGAAAATGTCAAGCGCTTTCGGCAATGCAATGCCATCATCAGGACAAACTGAAAAGATTTTTTAAAATTATTGGTAAAGAATAGTACATTAAGCGAATAAAAATACTTACAAAAAAGGCCAAAAAACTAGTAGAGGGTAGTAAAGTTGGTTATAAATATCTTTAAAGGACATTTACGCCGATACAAAACATCTTGATAAACTTATTTATAAAAAACGACATCAATATAGTAAAAAGTAACATTTTAACATTTTAAGATTTTGGTCATTGGGCCAAGCCTGTTAGTTGTCTTAATAAGACACAACAAGTGTTTTAAAAACATGAAAATACGTAGAATTAGAAAAGTTTAAAATAAAAACTTTTTTTTTTTTTTTTTTTTTTTTTCTCAAACCATGAAGTTTTTGACAAAGTTGTAAACTAGAGTAAGGTTAATTTTGAGTGAGAAAAAGGTAAGAGGCCAGGATAATGAGAAGGAAGAACAATTTATGAGACATTCATAAAATGAGGGAGGGGGTAGGAAAGAAGAGTGTGTTGACCGGTAGTTAGTTATTTAAAATGAGTGTTGAAAACAGGGGAGCAAACGAAGTGGTTCATTACCACACACTTATAAACTTTTAAATAATGGATTAAATTTGTTAATATTTAAGTGGATTTGGGTGTTTAAGCAGGAGGAGGAAGGATTGTTTAATTCACGAAGGATTTCGAGATCTTCGAGAAGATCAAGTTTAAAATTACAGTTGAAGATGTTGTGTAAAATTATGACGTTTTCAGAAGGGTTGAAATTATGATTGTTGAATTTTAAATGGTGTCCAAAGGTAGACTTGTCGGGGTATCTGATGTGTTCTTTGATGCGAATGTCAAGTTTTCGAACAGTTACTTTTTACTATATTGATGTCGTTTTTTATAAATAAGTTTATCAAGATGTTTTGTATCGGCGTAAATGTCCTTTAAAGATATTTATAACCAACTTTACTACCCTCTACTAGTTTTTTGGCCTTTTTTGTAAGTATTTTTATTCGCTTAATGTACTATTCTTTACCAATAATTTTAAAAAATCTTTTCAGTTTGTCCTGATGATGGCATTGCATTGCCGAAAGCGCTTGACATTTTCTTGACTAAAGAAATTTATATATTTCTTCCTACACATATCTTCTAATAAAGAATTTTTTACACACTTTAAAATACAAAATTTAGTTTTTCATTCTTCACATAGTGTGTACGCACCTCCACGTAACCTTTTGTTACTCTTCTATTTCAATCAGTATCAGTATGGATCACAAGGTGCTACCTTACCTTAGACTAGCAGAAAAGAGGGAATTACTTAAACTAGACATATGGTTCATCCATCAATGCAAGAAACTCAACATTACCCCG